>JAIFGZ020000218.1:600000-765821 GCA_019925245.2 Oryza australiensis
TCTGCTGGTAAGAAATTGTGATGAACCTAGTAAATACGTGAAACCTGGTACACTTCTAGTGTGCATATAGAAATTTAAAACGTGAATTGAATTGAATTTCCGAAGCTATATGTGTATTAAAATCCCTGTCCAGCACCAGCCAGGGTACACATACGACAATTGTTGATATTACAGTTCCACGTCTTAGAAACAATACAAAAAGATTACAAAAGAGCAGTGGAAAAAGAAAAAGGGCCTAAGCCTAAGCTTGACGCTGGCCACGCGGCTTCGACCACTCCACAGGCAGCTTCCAGAGTATAGGACAAGCCTACTCCACATCGTCTTCGTCTTCAACCTCTGGCTCAGGTTCTGGTGAAGGGGCAAGGATGAGTACTTCCACGTACTCAGCAAGTCACACCGGAAAAGGAGAGAAATGAATGCAGGGGAGACAAAGGTCTGGCTAAGGTTTGCTTTTGCGCAAACGGCAGGGGTTTTTCCAAACAATGCAGATTTTGAACACAGTCAAAAAAACAGAAATAAAATAAGTAAATAAGGCATTTTGAAACCAACACTGTCCAACATTATCCCCACGTTGAGACAGGCCCAAACCATCCACCTATACTAGTCATGTTCCAAAATTTAGGGTGTAAAAGTGTGAGACTAATCACGGAGAGCTCGGTCGATTGCCCCATAACCGTGGGCACGGCTATTCGAATAGATTTACTCTGATCAGAGGTGTACAACTATACCCACAAGACACAGCCCCAAACCACGGTCTTCCCTGCGTCGGAATACCACCGCGGTACCCCAGAAAGGGAACTGTGATAGGACCTTTCTTATAACCCCCCTCTAACCAAGCGAACCCCACCAAGGTTTCGCCCCCACTCCCGGACCCTGAGAGTGGGCAGCCCCCCCGAGTGCCTCGGTAAATCCAGCAGCCCAGCAACCCTTATACCGGGGCCGACTGAAACTCCATCCCGCTCACCCTTGCCGATGGGTTCATCAGCTAGGAGAGGCTACACTACGGGACCTACCTTACCCATTTCGGCTTGTGGTTTGCACGGTCATTCTCCCGAGGGGTCCCGTGAACCGGTCCTTAATTGCCATGGGCGCCTCTAACCAAAACCATAGCGCCCACAGCCCACCATTTGTCATATTTTAGTTATTAGTCCGGTTCACCTGAATTTCTAACCATTAATCCTCCGAACAGAAGTCCAGGAGAGACATATTAAGTGAGAATGACCCAATTTGTGAGCTAGTGAGTCTAAGCCAGGCTAAGCATATCCTAGTCCTGATTCTAATCATATTATTTTCCCAAGTTTGATCAAAGGGTTTGGGGTGTCAAACCTAAGGCATAAACTAAGCATAAGGTGTACTATTTCCCATGAAATGACAATATAAAATACATGCAATTTCATAGAGTAAAACAGGTGTTTTAGCAAAATAGGAGCAATATGATCAATAATATAGCATGACTTGCCTTGCTCTTCGGCTTGGGGGATTTCCGCGACGACTTCAAAGTAAACTGGGACGGAGGGACTACCGGGATCTACACGGCAGACAAGCACTTTAAAAAAACAGGCTAAAAAGCTACTGAAACAGGGAACAAGACTATTTTTAATGGATTCTTGGCATTTTTATTAATTTAATAAAATTTGAATGGGCTAAAATGGAGGTCAGATTGAAAAGATATGATTTTTAGAAGATTATCTGTGTTTTTACTAAAACAGGAAAATCCTTGATAATTTATTGCGCAATAAATCCCGGAATTGCGTCAGCGCTAAGGCTGACGTCAACGATGGCATCATCGGCCGCGGGAGCACCGGTCCACGGTGGACCGGGCCCACGGGCCGAGAGAGAGCGGTGCACCACGTGGCACACACGTGGCGCCGACGCGGCGTCCACGCGGCGTGCCACGCGGGCAAGCGAGGGCTGACGGCCACGATCTGCCGAGGCAGATCGGACGGCCGGGAGAGGGGCGCGGGTCGCGCGGTCGGCCGACGTTGGCGCATGGCGGCCGGAGACCGACCGGCGCCATTCGGGGCGGCGGGCGGCGGAAGGCGCGGCTCACGCGTAGGCGGGGCCGTGCGCACTCGGGAGTGGCGGCGCGCGTTCGGCCGAGTGGGAAAAAGGGAGGGACGCTCACTGCGGTGCGACCGGAGTTGAGGGAGACGACGGCGACGGCACCGAGGGAGACAGCAGAAGCACTCGGGAAGGGGTGGCAAAACGGCGCTGGCACCGACGACGAGGAGGAAGGAGTCGCTGGAGCTCGGGACGCCTCAGAGCAGCGGGAAAACACGGCCGAACCTCGGCGACGAAGTCCAAAGCAAGGGCGCACGGTGCGGGAACGACGGAGAGAGAGGGAGGCTTGAGTGGAGGTGTGGGAGGCTCGGGGACGGCGAGGGGGTGCTTAAATAGGGAATGGGGAGGTCGACGGCGACTAGATAAGGGCGAATTTGCTCGCCGGTGCAATTTTGGGGAAATAATGGCCGGCGGTTAAATCCGGCCATTAAGGGGCGCGAGAGCGGCGGCCAGGGCGATTGAAGGCGGCGGGAGAGACGGGGAGTTAGGGCGGTGCCTTTAGAGCGCGCGGGAGAGACGGGCGGCCGAGATCCGCGCGGGGCAGAGGCGGCGCCAATGGCGGCGGGACGGCCGGAGATAGGGGACGGGGTTGACAGGTGGGCCTCACCTGCCAGTGTCCCGGGAAGAAGGGGGAGGTGAACTGGACTCATTCGCGGGCACGAGGGTTTGACGGGCCATGGCCTTGGCCGGCCGCGAGAGAGGAGGGCGCGCGTCGGCTGGGGGAGACGGCCCGGTTGGCTGGGCCGATCGGCTGGGCGCGCGCGGGAGAGGATGGGCCAGCGGCCCACGGCCGGAAAGGGCGAGAAACGTACGGGAGGAGAGAGAAAATAAAAACCCAGGATTTATTAATTCCAATTTTGATTTTAATTGGTTAAAAACTATTTCTTGTGCTTTGAAAATTCCATTAAAAATCCTGTTAGTGTATTTTGACATGTAGAATTTAAGAAAAATCCCACCATGTCATTTCCATTTAGCATTTGGCTTTTAAAATTATTTATTCTCTCCTGTTAATTTCAACAATTTTCTTTTACGATTTTTCTTTTGGATTTTTAAAAGGGGAAAACACCTCAGAGTGTTACAAACCTACCCCCCTTAAACGGAATCTCGACCCCGAGATTCGGAGGTACTGGCAAACAGATAGGGATGAGTGGCCTTTAGCTCATCTTCCCTCTCCCAGGTTGCTTCTTCTTCGGAGTGATGAGTCCATTGGACTCAGCAGAACCTGATGACCTTGTTTCGGGTCCTCCGTTCACTGGTTTCGAGTATCCGTGCTGGTTTCTCCACATAAGTCAGATCTTCCTGGATTTTAATCTGATCTGGACTGGCTTGTTCTTCTGGAACTCTCAGACACTTCTTGAGTTGGGAGACGCGGAAAACGTCTTGGATTCCTGCCATGGTAGGTGGCAGTTAGAGTTGGTATGCCACTTCACCTCGTTGCTCTTGAATTCGATATGGTCCCACATAGCGTGGTGCCAACTTGCCCTTGGTTTGGAATCGGTGCACTCCCCGAAGTGGGCTGACACGAAGATATACATAGTCTCCGACTTTGAAAACTAGCTCTCTGCGGCGGTTGTCTGCATAACTCTTTTGACACGACTGTGCAGCTTTCAGCCTTTCTCTTATGATTCTGACTTTCTCTTCGGCATCACTTAACACTTCAGTCCCGAACAACTGACGTTCGCCGGTCTGATCATAGAAAAGCGGGGTGCGACACTTTCGTCCATAAAGTGCTTCGAAAGGTGCTATTTGTAAACTAGCCTGATAACTGTTGTTATAAGAGAACTCTGCATAGGGCAGGCTCTTATCCCAAGCTCCTCCGAAATCCAAAGCACAAGCTCGCAGCATATCTTCCAAAACCTGGTTTACACGTTCCGTCTGAACATCGGTTTGCGGGTGATAGGCCGTGCTAAAATTCAGCCGGGTGCCAAGTTCCTCTTGTAATTTTTGCCAAAACTTGGAGGTTAACTGGCTACCACAATCAGATACTATCTTCTTGGGTACACCATGAAGACACACAATCCTTGCAAGGTACAATTCTACTAACCTTCTGCCTGTATATGTGGTAAGCACTGGGATAAAATGAGCCACTTTAGAGGGGCGGTCGATTATAACCCAGATAGAATCGTGTCCTGATGATGTCCGGGGTAAACCGGTGATGAAATCCATCTCGATTTCCTCCCACTTCCATTCCGGGATTTGAAGTGGCTGTAATAATCCAGCAGGCCTCTGGTGTTCTGCCTTTACTCGCTGGCATACATCGCATAGTGCCACAAACTCTGCTATTTCTCTTTTCATGCTAACCCACCAGAATTTCTCCTTAAGGTCCTGGTACATTTTGGTACTTCCCGGATGGATAGAGTACTGACTCTGATGTGGTTCAGTAAGAATTAACTTCTTCAATTCCTTATCTTCTGGCACATATATCTTGTTGCCCATCCATATGGTTCCATGCTCGTCTTCCATGAAGTCACGAGCTTTTCCCACTCTCATATTCTTCTTAAGCTCAGCTATGTCCGGATCTGAGGCTTGTGCTATGCGAATTTGATCTAAGAGTGTGGGTTGGGCCTCAAGAGCGGCCACAAATCCGGGTTCAACAATTCCCAGGTTTAGATTCTCTAGATCTTGTAGTAACTATTCATATCTCCCTTCTATCTGAATAGAGTTGCAGTAACTCTTTCAGCTCAAGGCATCAGCTACTACGTTAGCTTTGCCAGGGTGGTAGTGTATACTGAGATCATAATTCTTGATCAACTCCAACCATCGTCGCTAACGGAGGTTCAAATCCGGTTGGGTGAAGATGTATTTCAGGCTCTTATGATCCGTATATATTTCACAACGATTACCGACGAGGTAATGTCGCCATATTTTTAGCGCATGGACGACTATTGCTAGTTCCAAGTCATGTGTTGGGTAGTTAGACTCATGAGGTCTCAACTGGCGGGAAGCATACGCGATCACTTTTCCATCTTGCATCAACACACAGCCTAACCCTTGGTGAGATGCGTCGCAATAGACTTGGAAATCCTTGGTTTGATCTGACAAGATCAATACGGGTGTGGACACCAGTTTTCTCTTAAGTGTTTCAAAACTCTGGTTGCGCTCGGCAGTCCATATAAACTTTTCATCCTTCTTTAACAACTGCGTCAAAGGCTTGGCAATCCTTGAGAAGTTTTCGATGAACCGATGGTAATATCCCGCAAATCCTAGAAAACTTCTGACTTGGGTGACAGTTTTAGGTGGAGTCCATTTGGTTACTGCCTCCACATTGGAAGGGTCCATTGTGACTCCTTGGGCATTCACGATATGGCCGAGGAATTGTACGTCCTTCAACCAGAAAGCGCATTTGCTAAACTTAGCATAGAGCTGGTGGTCTCTTAACTTTTCAAGTACCAACCGAAGATGGTGCTCATGTTCCTCTTCCGACTGCGAATAGATCAAGATGTCATCGATGAACACCACGACGAACTTGTCTAGGAATTCCATGAACACTTTGTTCATCAAATTCATGAAAAAGGCTGGGGCATTTGTAAATCCGAAGGACATGACCGTGCACTCGTACAGACCGTACCGAGTGACGAAGGCGGTCTTGGGAATATCTTCTTCTCGAATTCTTAGCTGGTGATATCCTGACCGCAGGTCTATCTTTGAGAACACCTTTGCTCCTTTTAATTGATCGAACAGGTCGTCAATCCTAGAGAGAGGGTATTTATTCTTAATAGTGACCTCGTTGCGATAATCGATGCACATCCTTTTGGTCTTATCCTTTTTCTCCACAAAAATGACAGGCGCACCCCAGGATGATGTGCTCGGGTAGATATAACCTTTTTGCAACTGTTCATCTACTTGCTTCTTGACCTCTGCCAACTCATTGGCTCCCATTCTGTAGGGTCTCTTGTGGATCGGAGCAGTGCCAGGGACTAGGTCAATCCGAAACTCTATTTCTTTTTCAGGTGGCATTGTGGTTAGGTCTTCCGGGAAGACTTCCGGGTACTCACAAACCACAGGAATATCTTCTAACTTCGCCTGGTCCTTTCCTTTCTCTTCGGGCTTCTCCTTAGCCGAGATCCGATTCAGACTTGCCACTATCCTCAGTGGTTTAGGGGAGCGGTAAATCACTTTCTTCCCTTCGTCATTGGCCAAGGAGATCGTGCGGCTTGCGCAATCGATCAGACCTTTATGACGGGTCAACCAGTCCATCCCAAGGATGGCATCCAAGTCTTTTGATTCTAGAAGGATAAGATTGGCTAGAAAGGGGAATCCTTGGATTTTTATTGCCACTGAAGGACAAAAGTGCGTAGTGTTCCAATGGTTCCCGGGAGTTTGGACCCGCATGGGTATCTTAAGTTTTAACACCGACAACCCATGTTTTCCCACAAATGCTTTTGATATGAAAGAATGGGTTGCTCCCGAATCAAACAGGACTGATGCATTAAAGGAGTTCACAGGGAACATACCCAGTATGACATCCGGTGCGTCCTGTGCCTCCTCTGCTGAAGCATGATTCACTCTTGCTTGGATAAACCTAGCTGCGCGTTTTGGTCTTGGACACTTGTCTGCGAAATATCCAGGTTCCCCGCAATTGAAACAGTTACCTGGTTTGAATCCCGAGTCTTTCTTTGGTGGCATCAGCTTGGACTGCGGTGGCGGCTGCGTTGTTGGCGGACGCGGGGCCGGATTCCGTTGCGGCTGTCCGGGACGGCTTCCGTTGGGTTGGAAATTCTCGGGATGGTACGGGCGATGCTGACGAACGATCATAGTGGTAGGTCCACTCTGACCACCCGGAGTGAAACGCGGCCGCTGGGAATTCCCTTGCTGAGGTTGTGGCCTAAACTGTAGCCTTCCGTTTTCTGAGCATTTTATTGTGTTGGTCTTCTTGACGGATGGCTTTGTCGACCAACTTCTCGAAGTCGGCGTATTCACCAGAGATTAGTTTGTCTGTTAACTCATCGTCCAGCCCGGCCAAGAACTTTTCTTGACGCTCGGCGTCAGTACGTACGTCCTCAGGAGCATATCAAGCTAAGCGATTAAACTCGTGCAGATACTCGATGACGGTTCGCGTGCCTAGCTCCAAGGATCTGAACTCTCTCTTTTTATGGGCTACTATCCCTCCGGGGATGTGAGCCTTCCGAAATTGGTGGCAAAACTCTGCCCAAGTAACTGCGGGTGCATCCGCACGACGGGTGACCAAGAAGTTGCCCCACCAGGCTGAGGCGGGACCTTGGAGTTGGTGGGTGCCGAAAGACACCCTTTCCTGGTCTGTGCACTGGAGAAGGTCCAACTTCTTTTCTATGGCTATGATCCAGTCATTAGCCTCCATTGGGTTGGTGGTGCTGGAGAAAGTAGGGGGTCGGACTCGAAGAAATTCTGACAGTTTGTTTTGTGGGGGAGATTGTGGTGTGAAATGGTCGTGCTGATGTTGGTTCTGCTATTGAAACTGTTGCATCATTTGCAACTGCATCTGCTGATGCTGCTGTTGCATTTGCTGCATCATTGCAGCCATCATCTGGGTCTGGTTGGCTAGGACTTATGCCAAAGTGATGTTCTCAGGTGGAGGAGGTGGGTTGTTGGCATTAGCCCGGGTGTTGTTCTCAGCTGACTCGGTGCTGTTGCTGCCATTCCTGGTGTTCACCATCTGAAGAAGCGGAACAAACAAGGCGGGGAGAAGGAGTAAAACAGATTGGACAGAGAAGTTGATCTTTATTACTTGTTTTGATCTGTTCTTGACTTAAAACACTTAAAACACACCCAACATCCTTAATTGAACAACCCATACCCACACTTGATACAGGTTGACCACTACCCACATACAGCACTCCTAACACACAGCAACTAAACAAACAGAGAAACTAGGAAAACGGTAAACTAAGGGTGGCGACGCTCTAAGGGTCGGAACGGCTTCCACGGTCGGAGGAGTCGAAACCACTTCCAAGGGAGTTCCTGTCTTCCTTTTCCTTCGAGCGGCTTCGAGAGCTTGCTAACTCTTGTTTCTGCCCGGGGCTCTTGGAGCTGCCGCTGCTACTGCCCTTGCTGCTACTGGACACCGAGATCCATCCTCCTCCTCCACTTGGGGCAGGGACCAGAGCAAGAGCAGGATCTGGCACTGGGGCGAGAACTGGGGAAGGTGGCGGTGCAGGAGGTGGAAACCTGGGCGCCAGCTGCATCCGCACCGGAGCCTTGGTGTTCTTCCGCGGCGTGATCCTTATCCGAAGGATGTTGGGAGGTGGAAGCCCCTTCAGACTGGCGATCTCTCTCTTGAGTCGATCCACCTCATCCTTCAAACTCTTGATCCTTAAGATCTTTTGGTCATTCAAAGCCTTTGCCGCCATGTGAAGATCTGCATGCATCTTATCCAACCCTTCGATCACCGTCCTCATGTGGGAGAAGGTGGTGTCGTTCTCTCCTTCAGCAGATTGGAAGGTGTTGATTGCTGATGAAGTTCCACGCCGAGGATGGTACCGGTAGGCAGAGTGGCGGAGATGGTAGTCATGCATCTCCCTCATCCGAGCCAACATTAGATAAGCCGCCTCTTGGCAGGCATGCTCATCTGTTCCTCCTGACGCCGTGACCACCATGTTTGGGATATTGGTGCCGACGAACCCGTGCACCTCCAGGCGGACTTGGTGAGGCAACTCACTGCCGAACGGTGAGACGACAGTGTACTCAGGTGCATCCGGATAGCCTACTGCCAAGGCCATTCTTGCCAGCTCCGCGACGAAACCCTTCAGACCCTAACCGTTGTGGGTGACTGGACGGCCTGCCATCTAGAGAAGACAAGGTAGAGGATCAATGCATGCTCAAACCCAAGTTAGACAAACGATAAAGGACTCAAGTAAAGTAAACGAGAAAAAGAGGGTTTTTGACAAACATTTTTATGAGGCTAATTAAAACCTCCTAAGGACATCCCCTGGATGATGCTGAAAAATAGATGCTTAGTTATTATATAAAATTGGGGACCATTCCCTCCTATCATGACTTAGGACTTTGATCCCTTAGAAAATCCCAACATGGCAGCTGAATAAGAGATCAAAAGATTTTTCCAAATTTTAACTCCAGAACCTTAGACTTGACCGAGTTTTCAAAATGCTTTGAGAGAAACTTAAAATTTTTCCCAAGACCCATTTTCCCGAAACCATTTTCAAAAGCTAGTGCTTATGCATATGAAAAGATTCAGAGGGCTCCTAGGGTTTTTCCGTTTGGCTTTTCCTACAGTCTGCAAATTGGCTCTGATACCAACTTGTCACGCCCAGAAATTCAGACCCAAATTTCCGAAGCTATATGTGTATTAAAATCCCTGTCCAGGACCAGCCAGGGTACACATACGACAATTGTTGATATTATAGTTCCACGTCTTAGAAACAATACAAAAAGATTACAAAAGAGCAGCGGAAAAAGAAAAAGTGCCTAAGCCTAAGCTTGACGCTGGCCACGCGGCTTCGACCACTCCACAGGCAGCTTCCAGAGTATAGGACAAGCCTACTCCACATCGTCTTCGTCTTCAACCTCTGGCTCAGGTTCTGGTGAAGGGGCAAGGACGAGTACTTCCACGTACTCAGCAAGTCAAACCGGAAAAGGAGAGAAATGAATGCAGGGGAGACAAAGGTCTGGCTAAGGTTTGCTTTTGCGCAAACGGCAGGGGTTTTTTCAAACAATGTAGATTTTGAACATAGCCAAAACAACAGAAATAAAATAAGTAAATAAGGCATTTTAAAACCAACACTGTCCAACGTTATCCTCACGTTGAGACAGGCCCAAACCATCAACCTATACTAGTCATGTTCCAAAATTTAGGGTGTAAAAGTGTGAGACTAATCACGGAGAGCTCGATCGATCGCCCCATAACCGCGGGCACGGCTATTCGAATAGATTTACTCTGATCAGAGGTGTACAACTGTACCCACAAGACATAGCCCCACAACACGGTCTCCCATGCGCCGGAATACCACCGTGGTACCCCAGAAAGGGAACTGTGATAGGACCTTTCGTATAACCCCCCTCTAACCAAGCGAACCCCACCAAGGTTTCGCCCCCACTCCCAGACCCTGGGAGTGGGCAGCCCCCCCACCCGAGTGCCTCGGTGAATCCGCAGCCCAAAGAACCCTTATACCGGGGCCGACTGAAACTTCATCCCGCTCACCCTTGCCGATGGGTTTGTCAGCTAGGAGAGGCTACACTACGGGACCTACCTTACCCATTTCGGCTTGTGGTTTGCACGGTCATTCTCCCGAGGGGTCCCGTGAACCAGTCCTTAATTGCCATGGGCGCCTCTAACCAAAACCATAGCGCCCACAGCCCACCATTTGTCATATTTTAGTTATTAGTCCAGTTCACCTGAATTTCTAACCATTAATCCTCCGAACAGAAGTCCAGGAGAGACATATTAAGTGAGAATGACCCAATTTGTGAGCTAGTAAGTCTAAGCCAGGCTAAGCATATCCTAGTCCTGATTCTAATCATATTATTTAGTTTGATCAAAGGGTTTGGGGTGTCAAACCTAAGGCATAAACTAAGCATAAGGTGTACTATTTCCCATGAAATGACAATATAAAATACATGTAATTTCATAGAGTAAAATAGGTGTTTTAGCAAAATAGGAGCAATATGATCAATAATATAACATGACTTGCCTTGCTCTTCGGCTTGGGAGATTTCCGCAACGACTTCAAAGTAAACTGGGATGGAGGGACTACCGGGATCTACATGGCACACAAGCACTTCAACAAAACAGGCTAAAAAGCTACTGAAACAGGGAACAAGACTATTTTTAATGGATTCTTGGCATTTTTATGAATTTAATGAAATTTGAATGGGCTAAAACGGAGGTCGGATTGAAAAGATATGATTTTTAGAAGATTATGTGTGTTTTTACTAAAATAGAAAAATCCTTGATAATTTATTGCGCAATAAATTCCGGAATTGCGTCAGCGCTAGGGCTGACGTCAGTGATGGCGTCATCGGCCGCGGGAGCATCGGTCCACGGTGGACCGGGCCCATGGGCCGAGAGAGAGCGGTGCACCACGTGGCGCACACGTGGCGCCGACGCGGCGGCCACGCGGCGTGCCATGCGGGCAAGCGAGGGGCTGACGACCCCGATCTGCCAAGGCAGATCGGACGGCCGGGAGAGAGGCACGGGTCGCGCGGTCGGCCGACGTTGGCGCACGGCGGCCGGAGACCGACCGGCGCCATTCGGGCGGCAGCGAGGACGGCGGAAGGCTGCGGCTCACGCGTAGGCGGAGCCGTGCGCACTCGGGACTGGCGGCGCACGTTCGGTCGAGAGGGGAAAAGGGAGGGACGCTCACCACGGTGCGACCGAAGTTGAGGGAGACGACGGCGACGGCGGCGAGGGAGACAGCAGAAGCACTCAGGAAGGGGTGGCCGAAACGGCGCTGGCACCGGTGGCGAGGAGGAAGGAGTCGGCGGAGCTCGGGACGCCTCGGAGCAGCGGGAAAACACGGCCGAACCTCGGTGACAAAGTCCGAGCGGGCGCACGGTGCGGGAACGACGGAGAGAGAGGGAGGCTTGAGTGGAGGTGTGAGGAGCTCGGGAGGGCGAAGGGTGCTTAAATAGGGAATGGGGAGGTCGGCAGCGGCGGATAAGGGCGAAATTGCTCGCCGACGCAATTTTGGGGAAATGGCCGGCGGTTAAATCCGGCCATTAAGGGGCGCGGGAGCGACGACCGGGGCGATTAAAGACGGTGGGAGAGACGGGGAGTTAGGGCGGTGCCTTTAGAGCGCGCGGGAGAGACGGGCGGCCGAGATCCGCGCGGGCGAGGCGGCGCCAATGGCGGCGGACGGCGGAGGTAGGGGACGGGGCGACGGGCGGGCCCCACCCGGTGTCCCGGAAGAAGGGGAGGCGAACTGGACTCATTCGCGGCGCGAGGGTTTGACGAGCCATGGCCTTGGCACGGCCCGCGCGATAGAGAGGAGGCGCGCGTCAGTGGGGAGACGGCCCTGTATCGGCCGACGCCTGGCGCGCGCTGGGACAGATGGGCCGTCGGCTCGGGCCGGCGGCCACGGCACGAAAGGGCGGGAAACATACGGGAGGAGAGAGAAAAGAAAAACCCGGGATTTATTAATTTTGATTTTGATTTTAATTGGTTAAAAACTATTTCTTGTGCTCGAAAATTCCACTAAAAATCCTGTTAGTGTATTTTGACACGTAGAATTTAAGAAAAATCCCACCATGTCATTTTCATTTAGCATTTGGCTTTTAAAACTATTTATTCTCTCGTGTTAATTTCAACAATTTTCTTTTACGATTTTTGTTTTGGATTTTTAAAAGGGAAAACACCTCACGGTGTTTCATAAACAAACACCAACTTGGAGTCGATGACAATGATTCTGCTTCGGAACGGTGCTAACGAAATCGACGAGATGATGTGAGCCGCCGTCGCGATGATCAGATCGATTTCTTCGATCGGAAAAACACGTCGGTGGTCGGGATTAAGGGACGACGAACGATGACATGGCGTAGATCAAATCTCCAATGCTTTGATACCACTTGTTATGAAAATAGATGCATAACGTAGACACAAATTTTACGTGAAAACTTCTCATAACAATGAGAACGTCTCTCTTTTCATATGGCTTACAAGAGTATATAAAGGAGATAAAAAAACACCTAATAAAAAGACATGAAGTCCTACTAGAAATCTAATTCGAATGCGGATCGCATATTTAACATATTTAACAGATATTATAAAAAATGATGAAGAGATATATTGAAATATTATATGAATTATGTGGGATGATGATTTAATATACTTGCATTTTAAAGCTTTAAATTTAATAAATTATAGATAATATAGTATGTTTATATGAGTTGTAAGATATAATAATTGTTAGTGGATGATGATGTGATATTTTTTTATGTTGAGGTTTAAAATTTAGTAGGCTGTAACTCTATAGAAAGAAAGGATTTTGAGAACGCTATATCACGGGATTTCATTCGAAGAAGTCGGAATGATACAGCACGTGGCTGCATGGGATGGAAGGGGGAATCTGCTCATCTACCGTGCGGCGTACGCGTGAGGAGGCCTACAAGCCTATGAGGATACCGTAGACCTACACATGCCTCTATCCCCATGTCAACTTTTACTACACATTTGCATGGGACCCATACACTCCTAACTGAAAGTACGTATGTTTTTAGCTTTTCACGTGTGTATCAGTTAAACTTGTGAGACCTACCAATGCGGATTGTTAATGATACTAAAATGGTAAATTGAGATATCTCAAGCAGATCTTATGATACGTAGGAGGTGTCATGGTACCATACGAGGCATGCTGATACTTGTGCGGGTGCCTAACTATGTACGAGCCCATACCATCCGAACGGTATGCTGTCATATAGCATCTGCCTAATAATCATTAATATTAATATGCACTGATTCCTCACTACTCATCATTAATATTAATATGCACTGATTCCTCACTACTCAGGATCTAGTTCACATGCTCATTAACCTCGTAACATCTTGTGGTCTCTATTTTTTTTCTGTTTTTTTAGATGTTGCAAGTGTCGGACGAAAAAACTCTCGTTGAAATAGAACTCTCAGCGTCAAATGATTGCAAGAGACGTAGATCACTATCACCTAAATAGAAACAGACTGGGTTTATCCTAACAATTACTAGAGAGACAACAACACAAAAAAGGCAACTATGCATTCATAATTTACACATCGGGGCATGGGATCCTCCAAGTCCACAACTCCTTCGTCATATCATATACTACTGCTCTCTAGTTGTTTGGCTAATGCCCTCAAACACCCTCCCATTCTCCTCCTTCCAAATCATCCAACAGAATAAGAAATATATTAGCATCAAACACTTTACGGCCCTTCAAGGCTTCTCGCGACCTCTAGTCACCAAGAGGCTAACAAGTGAGAGTAGTTCTACATGTCAGTGATAGCTACTACAGGCTCAATATAAATAGAGGATCCCGTTACAATTGTGTACTTCTTATCAGTTTGGATTTGAAGCCAAAATATATTCAACCAGAATTGTTGGTATTTTAAATAGTACTTTGATTAGTATTTGGTTTGCTATCAAAATATACCAATAATAACACATATAAATTGCCAAAAAAATTGATACTATGTGATTTATGTTTTAGCATTACCACCATTTTGGCATGGTAGCGAACCAAATAATCCCGACCTAACTTGGCATGAGCATCGTGATACTCCAGCTGACACTCGTGATCGAAGCGATGATAGCAGTGAATTACTTCACATCCTTGGATAAGCCCTGAGCTAACTTCTTAAATAGACCGATGGCTTTTAAGTCACGTGTTTAATGGTAGGGTCCTGCCTGCTATTCATATAAGCTAAAGACTATTCAAATTAGCTTTTGACGCATTAATTAGTATAAAGTGGCTTATGGTTTTAAAGCTCCACCATTTGCTTGTTGGTTTATTAACCGTGCTAAAGTCTTAATTTTGAATTAGTTGATTTTGATGTTTTTATCGTAGTTTATTTTACTATATTAACTTTTGAATCGGAGATAAAAGTTTTACCAATAACTAAATAAATATATTTTGGTTGTTTCGTTTATTTTTTTCACTAGTTACCAGCCGTCAAGCAGTGAAATAATGATGTGAGGCCAAGGTGGTTCATAGTTGCAAGTATAATAACCCTATTACCCATGTCCTATAATATAATGGATTTTATCCTTTATAGGTTGTCCTTAAATATAAAGGATTTTGGTGTAGAAGTTCACCAAGCAACTCTAGTTAAAATTTCTTCCCATCATTCCCTCTCAACTATTCTCCCACTCCAACCTCCTCCGATTTAACATGTGCATTTTAATATTTTTCTCTTCAATCTTAAGCTCTCCAAAAGAGGACGGGTCTGACGGAGTTGGGACGAAGGTAGTACACTAGCAAGCTAAGAATGTCACATCAAATTTATGATGAGTTGGATGAGTAGGAGCCGGTATTTTCTGATACCATAACTGTCGGGTTATCCGCGCTAGTCAAATGCTGTTGGGTTATCCGCGTTAGTCAAATGCTACTGCAGTTCCATAACCATTTTACTGTTTTGTCATTGGAGTTTCTTAGAACACAATTTTCAGCAATCCAAAAATTGAAATTGGTTTGAATAACAATGGTAACATCCTAAATGATTTATTAAATTATGCTCTTAAATTTTAAATTAGCCATGTGTTATGAGCACAAACAAGCATACTCATGTATCATGATGACTTAGCTATGACTCACCTGAAATCCTCACATATGGGTAAGAAATAGGAGACGGATAGCATTGTAGCGCATATGATTCGCCCAAAGGTAATCTTTTAAACCTCTTTTCAAATATAGGAAAAAAATTAAGAGCCAGTTAATTAGAAAATGATATACATCAGTGTTCTGGATATGGGATATCCAATACTTTGTGTTAAGCTTGGCGGGGCCTACCATATGTCAAGTCCTATATGGAATCAAGCCTCATATATAGAAGGTATGAAAGTACCTTGATGTCGCCTAGGGGGTGAATAGGCATTCTTGAAATTTACTTCAAATTGCAAAGGTTAAAATCATGGCTCAAAACTTTTTGGCAATGGGCCAGAAACTTCTGGGGCTTTTCCTGCAGAGCGAGAGAAAGCTGCCCGAACTCTAGGGTTCTTCCTAGGAACTTCTAGGCAATTGTGAGTTACTCTTGCAAGAACCTCACAACGAGTAAATTGATTCACAAGGAAGCTTAAACCACCGTGAGGTACAACATGTATCAAACAAGAGTAAAATACACAAGATAGAAGAAGTGATCATACAAGGGGAGACACGATAGCACAACTAGGCAAACAAGGGGATAAGCATCACACTCATAAAGATAAAGAGGGGGAGAGGAGACAAACTATTTGTTTCCCAAAGTTCGGATTCTCCACCGAGAATCCTATGCCTCTGTTGAGATGCTCCAAATAGCTAGGTCTTGATTAATCCCTTGCCTCACCAAGCAAAGTCCTAGGAAGAGGTCTTAGGTCTTCAAGCCAACATCCCTAGGTACTTCTCTTTGGTTTCAAGTGACCACTAAGATCCTCAACTTGAACACCAAGAGAACACCATAAGTGAGGCTTGCTCTATCAAGACGACCTCCTAAACCTCACCTAGGAATCCACTCACCGGGTATTCCGTTTCCTTTCAAAGGTGGAATAATGCCATAACAGACTTCCCGCAAACTCACCACAAGCTTGGGAGCTCACCGGGCGACACCTAGTTGTCTAGGAGGCTTAACCTCCAAGAGTAATAAACGCAAACTATGATTTGTTTGCTATGAATTCAAGTGCTCAAAGGATGGAGTGGACCTCTCAAGCTCTCAACCTTACCTCTCAAACTCTCAAATTTTCCCAAATCTCACTCACAAAGATCTATCACTAAGGTAGGAGGTTTGGGAGGGGCTATTTGGCTTTAGATAGGTCTATTCTTGCCCAAACTTAGCAGCCAACAAAGGAGGGTGGAGAGGTTTAAAAACCCAAGCCCCCAAAAACTAGCCGTTACTCAGGAAACTAGTCGTTACTTACAAAACAGCAGCCCGAAACTTCATGGCCCGAGACCTGAAACTTCTTGGCAGCCTCCTCGGCCAAACAGAGAATTCGGGTCGGAACTCCCTGGCTCAGAGCCAAGAACTTCCGACCTTCCTTGGAAGCACTCTAGAAAAAAGGTCATAACTCCTTGCTTCGGAGCTTGTTTTCGACAAACTTGAGCTCTATAGAAAGCTTATTGAGAGGGCTACCCAACATAGCCAAAAATAAACTCTAAAACCACTCATAGGTTAGGTTAAGGTATTGGTTTCTCTCAAGATATCACTTGTATAGGTCACTTTGAGCACCGAGACATAAACAAATGCATCAATATTGCATCCTTCTTAATAGTACGAGATTCCTATATCAAATGCAAATAAAAAAGCTATTCCACTAGGAACACCTTCTTGCCATCTTCTTGCTTCACCTTGAGGATTGCCAAGGTCAACGCTATTTCACCACTGAAACTATTCTCACCTACAACTCATTAAGCACATTAGTCCCACATCAATTATACCTTTGCCTTGATCAATGCCCACATTGAATTTTGGCTTGATGTTCATCAATGAATCGTATCTTCTTGATGTTCGGCACTCCATCTTGCACTCTACTTATAATTGATGTGGATTACTCATCGTTTCAAATGGCCTTGCATGTTCCACAATGACAAAGCCTTCACTTGTTCTTTACCACTAGATTCGGTCCATCGGCACCAAGCCTCGTGCTTGCCCTTCACCGTCTTGCCATAGATAGCCACTTCATACCCCGCATCGTTAATGCCTTCACTTGCTCTTCGTCAAGCTATAATGTTCATCTTCTAGCTTTAATCTTTCAACTTGATGCCAGAACTCAACCTAATCTCACCAACTCATGAAAATAGTTAGTTCCAACAATGAGTTGTCGTTAATCACCAAAACAATCACCGCACTCTTAGGATCATAAATCTTCCAATCTCCTCTTACAAGGCAACTCTAGGGCATAGATCTTTCAAGGTGTTTCAGATAAAGAAAGAGAAACAAAGTTTTACTTGGTACTACAAGGTCTACTCGAATCGTATCCATATTTGCCTCCATAGTTCTACTTGAACAAAGGGTTCTAGAGGGTATAAATACAAGGCCTCCTAAGAGAAGAGAGAACAGGTGAATGCAAGCCAACATAAGCCAATACCGATCAAACAAGCCTAGACGAGGTCTATACGATCCAACGAGTGCTACAAAAGCCCACAAGAGGGATATATAGCCACCTCCAATTTCGTCGAGCTCTTATTCGAGGAAGCCGACAACTAGCCAACAACCGCATATGAAAGCTTTACGTCGCTAGACTGGAAGAGACTAGATTGGGTCATCCTCAATATTGTACTCGTGAGATATTGATATATAATGGTAATACCGCTTCGGCTAACAAAAGTAAGACTATTACCTGTAAGTAGGAGATCGACCCCAACCTGTATAAGAACCCTTGTCTTCCTTTTTTACCACGATCATGTGTATACCTAAATATCAACGATCCCCATGCTCTACAAATACCATTGTTAGGTATAACCCTTGGACAATATACGTACTAAATTTTTTTATAAACTTTTTACAATAACTAATGTGTCATATCATGGTTGAATCTTTATTTTTTTATAACTTTCTGTTGACTCAATCAAACTGTCAACATATTTGTTAGTAATAAAAAGTTTGAAAGAAACTTTTGGTACGTGTAGCATTACTCCTGTTAATTCTATTGACCTGGCCACATCATTTGAGGGAGAAGTTTATAATCTTTTACACTTCATTTTTCCTTAAAAATTAAAAAGAAATCCTGCAAGCTTTGTGTGTAGTGAGGTGAGTGTGCATGTGTGTTGGAAAAATAATAATAATGAAGCCCTTCAACTATGTTTTGAAAATGTTGACAGAGGCTAAAGGTGTAAATCATTTTTATTTGGTAAAAAAAAACTGTGTTCCGAAAAAAAAAACTGAGAAAATTCCAGTTCAGACTAGACTAGTAGCGACCAAACGTGCTCCCACCGGACCAGGCGGCTACCACTTTCCCCCATAGCCGCGACCGCGACGCGACCGGAAACACGAGCGCGTTGAAACCGGCGGCGCCATGGCGGCCATGTCGTCGGCGGTGGACGGCCTCCTCGCGATGGCGGAGGAGGCGGAGCGGCGGCGGGACCTCGGGGCCGCGGCCCGGTGCCTGGAGGCGGCGCTGGCCCCGCACGCCGCCGCCGCCGCGGCATCGGCGCCGCTGCTCCCGCTCGCCGAGGCCCGGGCGCGGCTGCGGCTCGCGGGCATGCTGCTGCGGTCCCGGTCCAGGGGCCTCGCCGCCGCCAAGGCCCACCTGGAGCGCGCCCTGCTGCTCCTCTCCCCGCTCCCCTCGGCCCCGCCGCGGCTCAAGCTCCTCGCCCACTCCCTCCTCGCCACCGCCTACGGGGTCCTCGGCGCCGTCCCCTCGCAGAAGAACGTGCTCCGCCGCGGGCTGGGGCTCCTCGCCTCCGCCTCCGCGTCGGGCCTCCTGCCCCGCGCCCCGGCCCTCCTCTGGACCTGCAATTTCCAGACGCAGCTCGCCTCCGCGCTGGCCGTAGATGGGGACGCCGCCTCCGCTCTCTCCACGCTATCCGCCGGCGCCTCCGCTGCCGCGGAGCTCGGAAGCCCCCAGCTCGAGCTCTTCTTCGCCGCCACCGGCCTCCACGTCCACCTCCTCTGCTGGGAGGACAACGCCGCCGTTGAGGCCGCCGTCACGCGCGCCTCTCACCTCTGGAAAGCACTCCCCGCCGACCAGGTAGCCTCAGATTAGGGTTTTTTTAAATCCTAGAAATAGCACTTCCTCTGTTCCATATTAAGTTGCTTAAGTCAAACTTCTTTAAATTTGGCTAAGTTTATAGTAAAACATAGCAATATTTGAAACACCAAATTAGCTCTATTAAATCTAATATTGAATATGTTTTGATAGTTTGATTGTTTTGTGTCGAAAATGTTGATATGTTTTTCTATAAATTTGGTCAAATTTAAATAAGTTTAACTTAGAAAAAAGTCAAAACGACTTATAATATGTAGCGGAGGGAGTAGCTGCTAAGATTGAAGTAGTGATCTGTGTGGAGACTCTAATTGTAATGTATCTTTCTAAAAAAAATGAATTTACCTTTTTGTTGATTTGGGTGCAGAAGGAGCAGTGGACTGGGCTGTTCTTCTACACGGAGCTGCTTCAAACCTTCTACCTGTTGAGGACATGTGACTACAAGGCTGCCTCGCAGCATGTAGAGCGGCTGGACACTGCTGCGAAGGACGAGATGCAGAAAGGCCAGCGCGTTCAGGAGCTTGCAGCTGAGCTCGGCACAGTGGAAAGAACACTAGCGCAACCTGGGTTGAAGGAGAGGGAGAGGTCGGCGCTAGGACACAAGCAGAGGCAGCTGAAGTATCAGCTGCAAACCTTGTGTGGCTATGACAAACTGAACGATGTGTTGGATTACGGGGATAAGTTGCTGTTGGCACCGCCGCCGATGCATGGGGAGTGGCTCCCACGGGCTGCAGTGTTTGTGCTGGTGGATCTCATGGTTGTCATGGTGAGCCGGCCAAAAGGGATATTTAAGGAGTGTGGAAAGAGAATTCATTCAGGACTGGAGCTCATTCGTGGTATGTGCTGTTGAATATCAACTAATTTGAATTATTTCTGTAAAAATGGGAGACTTCTAGCTAACTCGGCATCTCTAGACATGTCTAGTTTACAACCATGTGCACGATATAGTAGCTGTTTCCTTGTTGTGCAGTTTAGGCAGGTCTCAACTTGATTCAACCATTTCATTGTCGATTCTCCGTATCCACGACATCCAAATGACTTGATGCTGCAGTTTTTGTTCAACAATAGGAGATTGAGAATGTAGAAATGTAGGGAAAATTCGCCAACAAATAGTATGATTTATTGCTCCAATGAACGGAAACGGTTATTTTTTGCATATAAAAGGCTTATCTGTTTCAGAATACATGTGTCAACATTTTCTCATATGTGTCTACAAGACAATTGTGATATGAGATAAGTATTGGCTTTGGCATTTGCTCAGAGACCCTTGCAGGGTGTTTGTATTGTTGACCAGGTTGTTGATTGAACATTTTGAACTTAGAATCAATTATCATGATTTGGTAAGACCTACAACCAATCCAAGAAGGATGATGTGCCTATGGCAAGCTCATGTAGCAGAACACTCCATTTTCAGTTATCAATTTTTAGCAAACCCCATCAATGTGTCCATGTCACTGTCCTTACCATGTCGCTTGGTTGATTTGATACAAATGATGTAGAATTAGTTGAAGGAGATGAGGAGGATGACAAATGGGCATTTAGTCTTTAATTAAATTTATTGTTTAACTTTGTTTGATTCCTTTTGGGGCACCTAACGAGGAGGTACTGACCAATTCTACATCATTGTGTTTCATTAAATAGGTTTCCCATTCAAAAGTGAAATTTAGATTTATTACATATCAATCATATCCACGTCACAACACCTCGAGAAAATGTAGCTGGCATGGTCTTATCTTCTGCAAGTGGTCAACTGAATAGTCATCATCATAACATACCTATCACTAGGAAAATTGGAAGGAAAATTCTTCTAACATGATGTAGGTTGATGCCTTCATAGGTTAATGATTGCCTAAACACGCTCTTGCACCATGCATTGTTTCTTCCTTTATATTCTCTAGAAACTTGTGTATATATGGAAACTAATGATATACTAATATTCACATTGTTTTCAACAGGGGAACTCTCGAAGCTTGGGATTGTGGATGGTGTGACAGGTGAGAAAATGGATTTCAATTTATTATTATATGGGGACTTTTTACCATTTGTATGGTTACGTATGGACTTCTATATTCAAAGTTCACTCATGTTTTCTCTCATTGGTTATGTACTTCTGGTTCATTCATCCACTGTACAGAACAGTTGATCTTTGTCTTGAGGTCATAAATCATGCTTCCATATGCCTTGACTGATTATAGAATTTTATTAACTATACTACGCTACCAAGTTTCTTGAGTAAGAACGTGTGTACGATGTATAGTTATTGCCTAGTACTTCCGAGTTCCGACTGGTTTAACTTTATCTGGCAATAGCCTTTAAATGGCCTTCATTTGTTACACTTGGTTGCCTATAGGGGCAATGGGGTGTAATTGCTAAAACTACACAAGGCAGCATCAATTTCTGCCAGTTAAATATTGTGCCTACTGTATGCATCATTTTAGTCTTCAAATATACCTGTACTTTAAAGAGAACCTATGTAAAACATTCTTTTTGCCACTGTATTGAACATCTAGAAACAACCTTAGCTTCAGTTTAAATCGCTGCTTGTGTTCATGAGTGATATACCTTGTAGATTGTCTCAGTTGTTCATGTTGATTCTCAACGCATTTTGTGGTCACTACATATGGTCAAATCTCATGTTCATTAAATGCCTCTAGTCATTTTCTTGTCCACTTTCCTTAACACGGTTCAGTAAGCTAATATAGGGCCATTTGGTTGAATCTTGTAGTTTGGCCCATTTATTTTAAATCGAACCCTGGTTGGCAGTGTGGGATTTCGCCTCATCCTGTTGTCTACCGCCCAGCTATCTGGGTTTTGTGCTTAGGTAGGAATACTAAATATATTTAAACTGTGTTTGAACAACAGTTGAACCAGCGGTTCATTGATCAGACCATCGGACTGAACCAAGAGTCTGACCTGCTCGATAGAAGCTAACATAGACCGATAAGGATAAAATTGCTATGGTACTGTCCTCAGTATGGCCTTCGTCCTTTCTGATTGATGCGTAAACACTAATGCAGAGGCAAATTTGGAACACTCAACAATATGGACAGCTGGCCTGTATTTGATGCTTTTACTTCAATTTTTGGAAAATAAAGTTGCTGTGGAACTCACGAGATCAGAATTCGTTGAAGCCCAAGAGGTAAATGCACAAGCATGTTCATTTTTGACAAGTATCTATTTTCATCTTGTACTATGTACTGTGGACAATATCTCACATTACATTGGCCAGATATATGCCGTATGCATATTACTGAATTTAGTGTAGGCAAATGTGTCTAATTTGATAGATACAGTAATTATTATGGTACTATTCCCCAATGGAAAGACAGATGTACAGACGGATCTTCCTTAGTTCCTTGTACACTTTATTCACTCAATATACCCTTTTTTTGTAGGCTTTAACTCAGATGATACACTGGTTTACTCGTTTCCCAACAATTCTCCAAGGTTGTGAAAGCACAATTGAAATGCTAAGGGGACAATATGCACATTCTGTTGGCTGCTTTGATGAGGCCGCTTTCCATTTCCTTGAAGCAGCAAGGGTATTTATCCCCCTCTGAGTATCACTTAGCTGTTCTTTATCTGTGTGATGATACCTTCCCTATCATGTGCTTGTTAGTTGTATGGTATAAAACCAAAGTATTACTCTGTACTTTACATCATGTTCTCTCCATCTTTCATGTGACCTAGGGAGTAGGGTCAGTTTGTGGTTGCTGTGTCATGTTGTGAAATCTCGTCAGTTCAGTTAGGAGAATCTTTATTCTAACTAACTCTTCAATCCAAAAACAGAATTAGATAAGTGCTTTTGAATAGCCACTGCAATACCAAATGGAACCTTAACACGAGTCATGGTATCATTCATTATCTCTTCTGTAATGATAAGATATATATTTCAATTAGTTGGTTACCATTTCTGTCATATGGCCTGCTCATGTTCTGTTGCAAGCTAAGGCGTCTTATCTTAACTAAAATGCATGGAATGATTTCAGCTGACGGATAGCAGATCAATGCAATCTATGTGCCAAGTATATGCAGCAGTATCCTACATTTGCAAGGGTGACGCAGAATCAACTTCACAGGTGAAGTAGGATTTTATGTCAAATCTTTCCTACCTGTCTTCTGCTGCCTAAAAAAACTAATTATTTCTTCACTTTTTTCATTCTTCAGGCACTAGAATTGGTTGGTCCTGCTTATAGAACCATGGACTCATTTGTCGGGGTGAGAGAGAAGACCTGTATAATTTTTGTTTATGGACTTTTACTTATGAGACAGCAGAATCCACAAGAAGCAAGGTAAGAGTTATTATGATATAATAACTAGTGTACATGAGTATTATTGTGTATTGCATAATAGGTTTAGGGCCCACACTGTCACATTGTGTTCATATTGCATCTAATTATGTTGTGAGCACTACCACCACATTTTCTAATAATCCATTGATATTTTGTGGATGCAGGCTTCGCCTTGCTGGTGGTTTGAGAATAGCACACCAACAGCTGGGTAATATCCAATTGGTTTCTCAGTATTTAACAATATTGGGTACGTTAGCGCTTCAATTACACGACTGTGGACAGGCCAGAGAGATCTTGAAGTCGTCGCTGACATTAGCTAAGACACTTTATGACATCCCAACACAAATTTGGATCTTGTCAGTATTTACAGGTATGCCATAGTTACATGAACTTCTATCAGATTAAATTGAAAATTCTTGTGGTGAAAATTGCATATATTGCTCCATTTGCTTTGTATAGTTTGTTCCATTTCCTTACATAGGCTGGTTATATCACTTAATATGCATGTCATGTTCTGACTGCAAATTAATGTTGGTTGATCCTAACTGATTCTCATGTCAGAGTTATACCGAGAATTGGAAGAAAGGGAAAATGAAATGGAAAACTCTGAGTATGAAAGGAAGAAAGAAGATGATCTGCAAAGAAGGCTTTCAGCAGCCCATTCTAGTCCATTTCACCAGGAGCTGGTATGGTACAACCAGAGCTTTTTGAAGTTAGGATAGATGGCTGCTTTATCTTGGCATGTTGCTTTACATGACCCCATTTCTTTGGTTCTGGTTTCGTAGCATGTTAGGATAGAGTCAGTTTGGGTTATCTTAATATCTTTCTTTATGGTTTCATAATAAGAGCGCACAACCTAGATGTTTCAATATTTTTCACATCACATTATAGAATTATAATTATCGTTTTGTGAAATGTGTAGGGAGAAAGCATCTTGTTGTAGATCTAAACCAGATATTTTATCTAGTTGCTATATCCTGACCTAAGGCACCTAGCCAAGAAATCATCGATCATAGCTAACTGCTATTCTAGAGAGTTTTTGGTGTCCTACATGTGATCATTTATGGACATTCATTACTTACACGAGGGGTTTCAATTCGGATGTTTTTGCGGTAATCGATTCTCCATAATGCATACGCAAGCCTAGATTAACGCAGGAAGCTCCCTTTCAGGTGGAGAAGGCCAGAATCCAAGTTCAGCATCTGCACAACTTGTCAAGGGAGCAGCAGGGGATGCCTGGCTCGACAACAGCGAAGGCCGACCTCGACATCCCCGAGTCGGTAGGGCTGTCCGCTCCCCAGTCATCTTCTGTCAAGAGGTTGATCGAACCGAGCTCGGTGAGGCGCAGTAGCAGGAGGCGTCTGTCCTGACAAAAATCCTGACCTGATGTTTGGGGTGCCTGCCCGTCAAAATGCTGGGGAATGGAGCAGCAGCATGCTCACATATCAAACGCTTGGGGGATATAGCAGCAATGGGGGAACTGTGACATTGTGTGAGGTTTTTGGTGCTGATTTATTCCATTGATTGTTTATTTGTAGTTAAACATTTTAGATTGCAGTGTAAACAGATTCAAGAGGGAGCAAAAGAACCGAGTTGGTGTTGCTTGTATGGGTAGAAAGAATCCCAGCTTAGGAAAACAAAAGGTAGCTGCGGATTGATTACTGTTAGTGATCATTTGTAGTTAAACAATCTAAGATTGTGAAGTAAACAGGGGAAGAGGGAGGAAAAGGATGAGTTGGTTTCGATGTATGGCAGTTCGAGGAATCAAAAAGATAGCTGCGGTATGAATAGTGAAGTGTTCTGTTACCGAAAATTGAGATCGCGTTGCTTACTCGCGCCTTTTTCTGTAGCAAATGCAGATCCTACTTCCTTCAGGCTTTCCCTTGCAACTTTTTTTTGTCACTCAGCACAGGCTGATGTCATTGATAAAGAGGGGATATACACTTGTTCCGCCGAAAAGACTACCTATAAGCACCTCAAGAACTGTATTTAGATATGCCTTAATTTTCCTGAATTTTTCCTTTTTTTGAACTTTTTAATTTTTTATTTTAAAAATAAACCCCCTCAAGACTTATTTCTGCAATTTAAACGTTTTGATCACGTCAGTCCACCTAATATGATAAAACAATATTGACATGGCCACTAACAGTGGGTGTAAGAGATAGTTTGATAGTTTGAGATAGTTTTGTTCTGTTATGCAAGCAAAAGTGGCTTGGCCAAATAACGCTGTCATGTCAGTCAGATCGACGTGATTATTTTGCTCGGATATCTGTATGGTGGTGTGAGCAAATCTCTTGGAAATTAATTTTGAAAGAGTTTAGTTTTAAAATTAAAATTTTAAAAGTTCAAAAATAAAAATAAAATCATTTTTCCTCAATGGGAATAGATCAAGATTTTAATTTCTGTCATGTTTGACACAGTAGATCCCAGATTTACACCAAACTTAGAGTTTATAAGTTAAATTAAAATGGTTTTAAATTTATATTTCATCTAAAATAGGAACAAAATAATTTATATTTATGGAAATAAATTATTACTAGGAACAGAATAATTTATCTATGGTAATACTAGGAAAGTTTATCGGAGTATATTACTAGGTTTGGTTTTTGGTTTTTATAGGACGATGGATTATATGTTTCGCTCGAGAGCCCACGTCATCATGTCGTATTGTCTCTTTTGTAACGCTCTTATAATCCGTTATTTTAAAGTTATGACTTTTATAGATCCATATGCTCGAAGGCAGAGGATCTCAAAATGCGCCGTGGTGCCGGTTCTCCTACCCTCCATGCGCCGCTCGCTGCCACTGAAGCGGCGAGGCGGGGGTGGAGAGGAAGTTGCGGGGAGGCCAGCGCCAACGATGGGGAGGAGCTCGAGCCTCGAGGGCTCAAGGCCGGGACCGTACGTGCAACGGGCAGGGCTCCTAGCGACGGTGGTGGGCTACAGGTGAACCTGGAAAACCGCGGGTCCTGGCGATTATCGGCAGCGAGGGAAGGAGGCGATCGAGCTCTGGGAGTGGTGGCGGCGCGACGACCGGCGGAGGTGCTCGGGGTGGCTAGGCGGCGTGGGGTTGCTGCCATGGCAGTAGCTGCGTCTAGGCACTGGGGCTCAAGGCGAGGCAGTCGACGGCGGCGGCGCAACCGATGATTCTGCGCACGCTGAGCCAGTCTTGGGTACTAATCTTCCCAGCCGCCGCCGGCGCCCGATGACCTCGACGGAGATGATGTGGCACCATATTCGCCGTCGTCGGCGAGTTCAGCACGAGGGTTGACAACATCGTCTTCCCAGGGAGCTCCTCCGGCAGCTGTAGCTGAAGGCGGCGGAGTTCACCGACGGCGAGGAATACCACCAGTGGCAGTTCCGGTTGATCAAGCTGATTAAACCTATATTTATTTGGTATTTTTGTCAGCAATGAAAGGAGAGCAATCAACTATGGATCCTGCATTCCTGCTGGATGAAGCTTGTTCTGGTGATATTAATTCGTTCGTATTCGACCACACTTTGTTTTTATGTTTATTGATTCATCTATCTATGGTTTTGAATACAAAAGGGGAAAGTTATGTACAAAAATATTTTGATTTAATTCATCTACTACCGGTTTTTATATAGTCAGAACGGAATGGTGCAAAAAAAATGTTATGTACAGTTTTGCTTTCATTCGTGGGGGATTTTGCTGGTTCTTTTTCAGAGAAACCATAACATTATGTGCAGACTGCCACTTCATTAAAATATCTATTTAGAGTTTAATTACTGCATTGTGCTAGATGAAAAACATTTTCCAACCTTGATATACTATGAGTTGTATGGCCGACGGTAACAATCTGTTGTATGCTTGCAGGAAATGGTTGGAGGTTGTGGAACGAAAAAAAGTTATATGTGCTTACGAGTTTACGAGGCATTCTTTCTTCTAAAGCCTTGAAATACTTGACAATGGCTCACTTTTCAGATATTATGGAGAGGCTACTTAAAGATGGTTTACTATCCAGGGAAAGCAAGAACATTTATTTTGTTAATAATTAAGGTTAAGCTAGAGAAACATTTTTTTTTCATGTGCTATATCTTCCTGTGCTATACTGTATTACCCATCACTTAACAAGATCAAGAGTGGCTTCAGATTGACATAAGGAAGTCATCATGCATACTGTCTCACCCACTGAAGGAACTAAAAACAGTAATGGCAATCTCATGTATATGAAGTTCATCTCTACCTCTTACCTTTGGTTTGTATATGAATGTCATTATGTCATTTCCCCTGATATATGTTGTTGTTGCTGGCTGTACCATGCACTTCCAATGCCCCTGATATGTATTGTTGTTACAGGCACTGAAAAACTGCGCTTACAATGGCCAAGTTAAATGGGAAGCTAGATGGGGAGCCAAACCAGAACATGGTTCGGGAGTAAATTGACAGAAACGGTGAAAGACGGATACGTCAAGAATTCAGTCAACTCAAGACCATGCATGTAACACCTTGAAGTTATCTCTATCAAAATCTTAGATGCTTCAATTCTAGAAAGTTATATATTGTTGCTCAATTCCTTAACATATGTGAAATGAGCATAACTGAATCAACCTGTCGACTGAGTGCCATTTTCTACAAAAATTGTGTAACTGGAACTCAAGTGATTATTTTTTGTCGTCTTCATTTACTTTATATATATTGAAAAAGGATTTTGGGTGCCTCATGAAAAACATTGTCTAACTGTAATACTTGTGAATAATATGCATATGCTTAGAGAAAACCCAACGATTGTTAGGAGCTTCAGATGCTTTTCACTTTGTGTTTTCAAACTTAATGTCCAGTAAATATTGATCTGCAGCACCCAGTTGGTGATGAAAATGACTAAAGAGCTTTGACGGGAGTTATTAGATGATAGAAGGAAGGGGTATAGATATAGAGATGTACCGTAAAAAAGCACGGTGTGTGCTACTTCTCTGAATGTACATGTTAATACTGACTGGTGCAAAACAAGGCTATAGCTGTTATACGCCTTGTAAGTACTTGCTATCCATAGACATTAGAATTATAAGCCAGCTTATAAGCTGAAAAGTCTAAGTCTAAGGAGCAGCTGTTTGGTTTTTATAAAACTAAAAGCCACTTTTACACTATGAAGCCAAAAGCTACGTTGAATAAATTTTGTTTTATTTGAAGTAGAAGTATGACTCCACCATTAAACTAAGTTTAATATTTTAAAGCCATCGGTTTATAAAACATATAAGAAAAGGTTAGTTTAAAAGACTAAATCAATATACCTAAGCCCAACCAAAAAGACTCCCGAGCCTTGTGTTAATGGATAGGATGTCGTACCTTATAGCTGTTTTTTCATAGCATCATTCTACTTGGTATAAAAGCTGATTTTGTAAGTTGATACACCCAAACAACAACAAACCAATATATATCAAACTTGGATAATTAGTGAGCACCTCTTTGTACTGTTACTAAACATTTCAAAAGTTAAATTTTATACCAGTGTCATGTTTTTCATTTTAGGGATGCCCGTGACAATCACATAAACGTCACTGAATATCACCCTATCATGGCTGCTGCCTCCAGCGCTTTTGAGGACATGCGCCATCTATGAACACATAGAAACAGGTTGGTTATTTATTTTTTGAGGGCGGTTATTTATATTTCAGCGTTGATTTGTATCATATTGTGAGCGGGCAATAACTAATTATTGCTTATTTGTCGTCAACAATTGCTTGCTTTTTATTATAGGACAAATCTGTTGTTTTTCCTCCGGATAAGAAAAAAAGAGAGGTGTTCATCATTCCAACACTATTGCTGATATAATAGCATTCTAGCTGATACTACGTTGGTGCTATTTATGTTAATTGTTAATTCGTTTGCTCACTTTAAACAGCACCTGGTCCATTTTCTGCTTCTTCTCATGGATAATCGTTTTTGCGTGCGGACCGAAAGACATTTTCTCATGCGGAAGGCATGCCTGCACGCGCGAGATAATCTAAGAAAATCAAAATTTTGCGTGCGGCGACCTAACCACACGAAAAAATCAATTATTTCGTGCGGACGACTTAAAAGTCCCGCATAGAAAAATCGATTATCCCGTGCAGACCTCTTAAGCCATCTGCACGGGATAATAGATCTTCCCATGCGAACGAATTAAGTAGCCCACACGGGAAGATATATCCGTCCTATATTACATATTGAATTATTAAATTATTGAATTAAATCGATAACTAATATCACATCATAAATTGCAAAAAAATAATTTCACATCATTATAATTTTACCATAAATTTCACATGTATAATTTTACAATAAATTTTATAATAAATTTTATTTTATAATAAATTGTGTTGTCGGTGGCGGTGGAGCCGCAGTAGAGGAGGCGGCCATGGTCGGAGGCGGCGGAGGAGGAGGAGGCCGCGGTCGGAGGAGGAGGACGAGGCGGCGGCGCGCGGTCGGTGGAGGAGGTGGCCGCGGTCGGTGAACAAGGCGGTCGCGTTCGGTGGAGGCGACGGAAGAGGAGGCGGCGCGGTCGGTGAAGGAGGCGGCCGCGGTCGGTGGAGGCGCGGAGGAGGAGGCGGCGGCCGGAGGAGCGGCCGGCGAAGGACCGTGCTAGAAAATTTCATCGGGAGTTAGAAATTTGAGCCCGCGCGCACCTATATAGGCGGTGGTGATCATCGCGTGCGGACGGCTTAATGGCTCGCACTAAAAGATTATCATTCCGTGCGGGTGGCTTAATAACCTGTACAAAAAGATTATCATTCTCTGCGGGCGGCTTAAGCGGCCCGCACGGAAAAACAATCTCCATGCGGGCACTTAAGTCGCCCGCATGCGATAATCTACACACCTTACATTTGACTAAAAATTATAATAATATCTAAATTTAGTCATAAAATTTTATAAATCGACATAACAACTTATTTTTGTTCCATAACACTATCATAAAAATTCAATTAGTTTTGATCAAGTGAGACTATATGTTGTTAATAAAATGGTTATACCTCTGTTTCATCTAAATGAACTCTAAGTTTCAAAATTTATATATCTTATAAGAAGTTATGATTAACATGACAACTTATATAATTAACATATTCCTTTTGAAGCTTGAGTTTACATTGCAATCTGGACTATGTTCTCCTCTAGATATATTGTTCCTCTTTTGTCCCTCTCTATTTTTTCTTTTTATCTCCTGTTGACCAAGACAGGGAAAATTTGACTTTTTATTTTTATTTTTTTAATATTTTTTCTTGACTTAAAATCACACAAGAGGTGACCACAGAAAATTTTAGCCTAAACAAACAAAAGACGTAGCCGGTGAAAAATTCGAAGACACGCTCGGAATCAAAAAATGCTTCCGGCTCAAAAAGATAACCTTTTGAGTTATTTTTGGAAAAAAATAAAATCGCCAAATGCAGCAAAGCAGTGGACGAATGCATCCAAAATTTTTTCTAATCAATTTTTATATATAGAACGTCTCAATCGGAGTCTGTATGTGAAAGTTATGGCTATTTTAAAAACCGACTCCGAGTTAGAGGACGAAACGAGAACAATACGCGCAAAAACTTGTTACACGTGCACAAACTGCATTATATGTACAGTGGAATCACTCTGTTATAGTTTTATCTAAATGAACTCTAAGTTTTATATTTATATATGAACTTGTATGCATCTCAATTTTGTATACAACCTTAACATTAACTCAATATCACAGCATATGAAGTTATATTGTCACTTGTGTTGTGAAAAAATACTTTTTTTTTGATTTTATCTCATATCTAAGAATTAGATGGAGAATTCAATAGGTCTATAGATAATTAAAACCTTACATATCTAAATTGGTTTAAAAAAATATGAGCATCATCCAGTGCGACTCACATTTGCGACCACACGAAAAAATGAATTATCTCGTGCGGTCACTTAAGTGGACCGTACGAGATAATGTGCATTATCGCGTACGGTCCACTTAAGCGACCGCACGCGATAATATTCCGTACGGTCCACTTAAGCAACCACACGAGATAATTACTTTTTCGTACGGTCGCTTAAGTAGACCACACAGGATAATGCAACCGCCTCTAGAGATCAATTTTTTTAGGCTCGACCACTTATGATATCTCTAAAACCTATCGAGACCTCGTTCAGAAAAACAGTTTCTCTAGTAGTCAGAAACATAATGCTGGAACCAAGTAGATAAACTAAGACATGCAATGCTAATTTGAGCTGCGTGCTATCTTTTGTAGGTTTGCTTACCAAACCGTTTAGTTCCAGAAATAAAATCCTTTGTCATATAAATGTTCTTACCGGTCTGTTACGATCATATAGGTTACAATATGTAGCATGAAGATAATATGTGATTTGCTATACAAACGATGTGACTATATACATATAATGTAGCTACCTTTTTTATCCCTGTGCTCACGGATAATATGTGTTTTGTTTGGGTACATGGCCGGATCATACCCCTCTATATTGAAAGTCGTGTTAGCTATTTTAGGTTTTGTTTGGGTACATGGTCAATATCGTGGACATAGACCACCAGTATGTGCATATCAGACAAATCCTTTCTTTCTACGTGAGTGAGATTAAAAACATAATAAAACATAAACCTTACACGAATTTTTGGCATTTTTAATTTTTTTTAAAGGTTTACAAAAATAACTTCCGAATTTCGAAAATTACAAAACTAATCTCATCCCGCCCTCGGGAGGCGTGGATGGAAAAACGCCCTCCCGGAGGGCGAATTATCCGACGTGGCGTGACGGCCGTGGGGGCCGTCGCCACGCGTGAAGCAAATTTGTAGGCGGCCCCTTCCCGCCCTTGGCAAGGGCGTTTTTCACCGTGCACGGGGGCCGCCTGCAAAGGCCGGCCGCCCGGCATTTTGCAGGCGGCCCCCTTCCCGCCCTTGGTAGGCGTTTTTCTGTGCACGGGGCCACCCGCAAAAGGCCGGCCGCCTGGCATTTTTGCAGGCGGCCCCTTCCCGCCCTTACCAAGGGCGTTTTTCGCTCTTTGCGGGCGGCCCCATTCCCGCCCTTCCGAGGGCGTTTTTGCCTAAACCCTAATTGCCCTAATCAACATCGACACACACTCTCTCGTGTTGTTTGAGATGTAAAATGTTATCGTTGTATTTTGTGCTAATATAACAAATCCATTTGATTTGTGGTATTGTTGCAAATGTAACCGTCTTCGTGATTTGTCGTATTGTTTGAAATGTAAATGTTATCGTCGTAAGGATGCAAATGTAAATATTGTTGCAAGTGTAAATGTTCGAGGTATCGTACATATGTTGTTTGCATTACACGTGAACATATTGTTTTAACCAAGTTAACTTAGTTGCAATGGTTAAGCAGTTGTTTGTCACAGTGTTACATAACCCATTAGGTACGGATGATACAATACAACTAACTCATCCTCGACGAGTCAAGGCTCGGCTACCTACGAAACCGTTCAAGGGCGATAAGCTTGTCATCAATTTTCTCTTTCTTTCTTGGCGTTGTACTCCCTTTGAGTTTCACATTCAGTTACTTTTAGGCCGTTATATTGGGGAATGACATTGTCGATCCACCTAGTGAATCCACACCTTCTTTGAATGCCACGGTAAAGAAACACATGTAATCGGTTAGAGAGCCACTAGAGCGAAGACGTTTGCGAATTGATAAAATGAAAGACGTACAACGAAGTCGTTGTCTAAGTTGGGGCAAATGAAATATCTCCGACCATATGTTCGTGGTTCAAATGAGGTAGCCATCTTGTAACGATCCCTACAACCGCACATAGGACGCTCCGACCATTTAGGGAAACTCAGTGGGTTGTTCCTCCAAGCTAAGCTTGCGATTTCGACGCGACGTTCATACTCCATCCAAGCCTGAATGAATTGTTCAGTCGACTCAGGTTGTGTTACCGTCGGCCGATCGAAGCGGTTTAACCGTATCGATCCAATCTTTGTATGGACACCGACGTACATCCTCCCAGTTGCACATTTTTTATGGTCGGAGTTAAAAAATGGAACAAGCGAAAAGGTTAAAGAAAGAAAAATTATACTCACGACAAAATTGTCATCCACAATCTCCGGACACACGAAGCATCTTTGTCCTCTAGTTGCTTGTCTTATGGATCTTACCACCTGGCAACGTAGACCACGGTGGCATTACGGACGTTCCCGCCATGTGGGTAGTGCCGGTGATCCATAGGCCGAGTCCAAAGCTTCGGCGCGAACTCGACGTTGGTACTCGGCCTTCCGTTGAAGGTAATCGACCTTGTTTCGCTAAGTGGGTAGTAACGTGTTCCATCGGTTCGTGGGTTCTCCATATCTATCCACTCAACGAAGTTGTACACCGACGATATGCCCGCATGAGGTGTTAACACGATGTACAATCAAGTTAGCGTTTTCGCGTGAAGATTTTGTAGATGAAAGCGGTGCGGTTAAGCCATACGATCAATGTTGGCGCATTGGAAAAATCGTCTCCCCGGTTTCAGCGAGGAGGACGACGTAAGTATGCACCATCTTCACAATGGCATAATGAGACGGTCACACCATGGTGGAATAAAACCGCTCAAAGGATGGAGTCGTCGGTGGAGACGCTCAAGGAATGGATGATATGAAGATCTCATTGCGGAGTAAATGTAGAAAAGAGAATGCAGATTTGAAGAGCTCGTATTCGGATCTAGGCAATATATAGTGCGGGGAGGTGAAGGATCACATCTATGTATCGTTTATGTCTGTCACGGGGCAACACTGATCGAGACGTATCGTGTAGGATTGTCACGGGGCAAAAGTTGATAGCGACGTATCGTGCGGGACTATCACGGGGCAAAAGTTGATAGCGACGTATCGTGCGGGACTATCACGGGCAAAAGCGATAGCGATGTCTCGTGCAGTGTCTAAGCGAGCCGAATGTTTTTTTGTCGTTAGTAAGAGTATCATGCGGCGAACGATACGGAAGGATCTCGTGACATGTGAGTGCGACGAACAGACATAGATATATACAAACATCAAACACAAAATAAATATTTACAATTTGTACAAACTGTTGCACACGAAGCTGCGACGAGGCCTCTTACCCCTATCCCTCCTATGTGCTCGAGCGTGCCCCGAGAGTACGTCGGCTGTCTGGGGGCACGCCACGACTAGCACGGACATCCGGCGCGGGCGTCTCTGTGGCGGGTCCTGGCTCTGTGGTAGAGGTGCTCCACCGAGCTGAGAGGAGGCGAGAACGTCCCGATCTGGGTCCTCCAGTCGTCGAAGTCGTCGCCCGTACCGACCCCCTCGTCGCCTCTCCGGACCCACCCACTGCGTCGACGAAGCCCCAGAGCGGAAAATCCCCGCCGAGTAGAATCCTCCGTATGTAAGCAATGTCAAGCATCGGTGACTTAAAATAACACGTGTGAACTAATCATCGGACGACGCTTGCTCACCTCCTGCTGAGTGAGGGGACGAACGGAGGATCCACTCGCTCCAAGCAAAGCTCGCGTCCGGGCCGAGTAGCGAAGGCCGAGGGATCGACGATCCACTCGCGCTGCCGTATCCCCGCTCGGTAGCGTCGGACCTACGCGACATTCGGTTTGTTAGATCATGTTGTAGGGTTGACACAATGAAAATGAGTGGAACTAACACGTGGAAGCACCGCGCCGTGTGGTGACCATCCAGAGCATTGGACCGCGTGGACGTGGACTGAACACCTGTGGAGGAAGCTGCGTCGGCAGCGAACGACAAGAGAAGATCCGCAAGATCGAACATGCCGTCGTCCGCATCCGCATTGGAAGGTCATCCTCTGTTCCACCTCGTTCGGTGAATGCCGCGTCCGGCCTGCATCACTGGAGTCGATTTCGGCATTCAATGCCGTGCGGCGTCGACCTAAAAATCAAAACAAGTTAGGTTTTTGCTCCAATAAAAAAACATAATGACGTACAAAGGCTTTAATGCCGAGAAATCATGACGTACCCCAATGAAGTAGTCCTGGTCTCGGTGCACGGGTAGGTGTCCGTGATCGCACTCGGTGTTGCTTCTTGCATGGCCGGTGTGAAGGTAACTCGCGGACGCGTCCGCTGTAGGTACCACCGAAGGTAGGCGGTGTAGTTCTCCTCGGAGTGGGCGTAGATCTCGCCGATCACCTCCTCGGTGGCTATCGGCCCGATCCGCCACGTATTGCTGCATACGTGGATCCCAGAGGAGCCTCCCTGCTTGTCCCCGTCGAGACAACCTGCGTACACGCAAAGGTCGACTATAGTTCCATTTAATTTGACACAATAGTAGTACATTTGAAATAGAAATACTCCGGTGGTCCTGGTGAGGAACGCAACCGTACGTCTCTGGGAATCCCTGCGCGACCGGCGCCTCATCACTCGGCCTGGGCAGTGAGGCTCGACGGTGATGTCGTACACCATCGGGATCAACGTCATCCCGTAGGCCGAGTCGCGCGTGCACAACGTCGAGAGGCCTAGAGGCGCCGAGCTGCGACGCACTGCTACGTGTACGGCTCCCGGACAACGTCGTACGGCTAGAGACGGTCCAACTCGAACACGAAGTCCGGGTAGCTCCGTCTCACCGAGCGTGGGCGTAACGACGCTGCGAAAATAAAATAATCAAGTGGTTACAAGTTTTGTTCAACACAATTTAAATATTTGAAAGAAATATGACTTTGTACTTATGTTGCGTCGAAACCAAGATCGAACCCATCGTAGGCCCGTCGGCCGGGTTCTCGAAAGCGGCGCTGCGTCGTACGGAGAGGTGTCGACGACCGGTCGGCCGATCGCGAACCGCTCCGCGGCCACAGCTGTAAGAGAAGGGACGACTGTGAAGATCGCTCCCGGATCCGTCTTCGTGCACGTGTCGCACGGCCCACGGTAGGTGGCTGCGAGGACCGCCGAACCCCAACTCGGCGAGGCACGAAGCCTATCTCCGCGTCCGCTATCGACCGGGCGTAGTGGATCAGGCCCCTCTCTACAGTGTTCCCCGACGTGTTGGTGAACATCACCCACCGAACAACCAAAGAAGGTATGCCTCCAACGAGCGTCGCACGGAGTACTCGTCGGCGTCGGGGTGGAGCTTGTCGGCCTACAAAGGAGAAAACCATGTTAACAAACATCAGATGTAATGAAAAATACCGAAGTCTTCAAGTTAACTTACTGTGAACTGCATAATCCAAGCCTTCGTAGGCCCGGTGGTCGCGTAAGGGTAGATTGACTGAACAGCTGGGAGCCCCGGTAGCCTCATCACCTGAGCAAATCGTGCAGTGATGTCCTTCCTCCATCCACCAACAGCATCCACAGGCCCGACGGCCTCTCCAGGCTAGTGGTAGCCCTAGCGGTACGAGACGTCCCCGGCGTCGAGCCATCTCCCCACAAGGAAGATGGAAGGTGTGCGTCTCGGACGTCACCGATCCACCAAAGCCGCTATCGGGGACCGGTCCGCATCCCACCGTCGGCCGGGTCGTGCTCGTGGGCACGCGCCTCAACAAGTCTGCGAGAGCGATCGGCCGACTCACGTAACTCCGCATGTCATACACATAGTGTAATATTAGTATCAAGCATAGTATTCTTGCAATAAGTGATAAGAGTTTGATCGTACCGCTGGACGTGTCGCGGATCGACACGCAACAACTCGCGCGACGGTCGTGGACGAAAGGTGGTCAGCTGAGCACCCTGCATTGCCGACAAGTATTACCTGTGCACCCTGTCGACCTGTCTGCTGAAAAGTGCTGGTGTATCGTCCGTCATACCTGCATGAATACATGAATAAATTATTAAGCAATTTATAAGAAAAATCAGAACAACATGAATACATGACATAAATGGTCCATTATATATCAACACTAAAAAAATGTGCACGTCGTAATTCAAACTACCAAACACAACATATAAATATCACAACAACAATAAAACAATTTACGTCTCACAATGATAAATATTACACGCACAACATATGGCCGCAGTGTGACAAATATTACAAATATCGGATCACCACTAGATTGAAAGGAGCAAACAAAATAATCAAGCCATTGCATCGCCGGCGGACGACGTAGTCGCCGCCGAGCACGTCTAGGACGTGGTCGTCTCGTTGTTGTTCCTTCTCCGATGGACGGCTACCATCGGAGGGCTGTCAGGAAAGTCTGAACCTTCGACGGTTGAAGTTTCGAATTCTTCGGACATTTTTTGTATGTATGTCCGCGCTCATCGCATTTGCTGCAACGTAGGGTCCTTCCCCGGCCTCGGACTCGTCCATGTCGTTTCTGATGCGTCTCGACTGATGGCGTCCCTTTTTCATCCTTAACTTCGATGGATCTGGAATGTAGAACACTTGTGGCCGCAGTGTTGTGTACGATCCAGATATCCCAAAACCATATATCTCCTCCTTCCACGTATGAAAAATTGATTCTTTCCTGTAGTACGGTGACACATAAATATCGGAACTATGCCGCAGTCCCAGTGCGGCAAGGACGTGTGAGCAAGGCGAGATGTCTAAGCTTCGGCTTCATACGTTGCAGCTACAACCACCATCCGCATGAAGCACACATTCCCCACGCTTGAACACGGTTGATGCCGCGCCTTCTCTGTCGACACACATGATCGTCGCATCAAGAACTTAGGTTCCTTGGGGATTACTCGTGCTTCATAGCCTTCGAATTTTGTCTTGCATATATTTCGTCACCACGTTGCCAAATACAATGTTGTTATCGACCATTAAAGGGGATATTTTCTTAAATCTATCCCTAAAATATGCCTCGAGTGCCATGAAGGATAAATTCCACAATACCCACCAATGGAAGCCCCTAACTCCTCGCATCACCCAGGTTGTACACCTCGGCCGGTTCGTTGTCATTATACCATATCGAGCTCCGTCAGTGTCATACAAGAGAGACCACTTTTCTTTCGGTTCATTCTCTATCCAGTGGGAGAAATTACGTATTGATGGTGCAGACCTCCTTCTCATTGTTGGCGGGTCATTATGCAATGGACCAAGAGGTACAGGCTCGTCAACTTGTGGCAAACGAGATTGCTCGTCGGTTTGCTTCGTTGTCGCTCATCCAACCTTCTCCACATCTCATTGAATTTTTTCTCTTGATTTTGACCACATAGCCTCTTGAATAGATCCATCAGGTGCGTGTTCTTGAATTGTTTGTAGAAATTGGCTCCCATATGACGCATGCACCACCTACTCCGAACATCATGCCACCTAGTGGAAGTCCCCTCTCCGGCCAACCATTCGAAGATAGTCGATTGCCCTCGGCATGCGGCATGACGATCATGTATGAGACAAACATTGGGCCTCATACGAACGACTTGGCATCGAACTCTCTCCAAGAACCAATACCGGCTTTCGGTGTTCTCACTCTCGACAAATGCAAACGCCATAGGTAACACCTGGTTGTTCCCATCGCTCCAATCGCCGTCGCATCGACCTCCGTATTTGCCTATCGAAAGGTTCCATCTATGCACGACACGGGCGACGGTGCACAAATGTGTTGATGCAAGCACCAATCGAGAAAAAGGCTCTTTGCGGCACGCTCTTGCTCGAATCGGTAGATGATGGAAATGTCCGAATGTCGTAGTAGGTATTGGGGTTTCTCCGAGCAATGGTGGCTAATAGACGAGGTAAATTGTCATACGATGCTTCAAATGTGCCATACCTCATCTTCAATATCTTTTGTTTCGTCCTCCAAGCCTTCGCATAGCTAATAGTATACTTGAATTTGTTCTCAATGTGCTTAATAATGGAGCACGGTTCAAAATCCGTGTTTTTAACAACATGGTGTACATCTCACCGGCAACAAACGCCGAGGTGATGTTGCGGTGGTACTTATCTACCCGGCAATGAGACATGTGTGCTCACCAACAATGCTCACTTTCCAATAGTCACTCCATTTCCCCTCGTATGCATGAACGCGCCACGGACAATCATCCTTCATACACTTCACATCATACACATAGTTCGTAGACTTCACCACCCTAAACTCTCTATGCAAAGACACCGCCCAATGCTTCACCGCCTCTTTCATGTCTTCCTTATGAGCATACCTAGCACCACGGATGACCTCGTTATCTTTGTATTCAAATGAAACATCTTGCTCTTCCGAGATAACAAGCCGAGAGAAATCGGCTTGTTCCCAATCGACGGGCATGACATCTTCTTCCTCGTCCGATGATTCATCGCCTTCCGCGGCTCATTTTCAGAATCCTCCCTCTCCATTTCTTCAACAATTGCTTCGATTCTCTCCCCTCGTCCGCCACGCCAATCGCTTCCTCTAAGCTTGCTTCATTGCTTGGACCTTCGCCATACTCTGTTTGCATTGTATTAATGCTATCGATTTCGTGCAGTGCCACAAAAATAACAAGGGGCAGGACCTTTCAAGTGCCATGTCCACGTAACGTCTCACGACTCGGTGTTATCAATAGGCATAAGTTCCCAATAATATCCTCATTTGCACGACTTACTACAACGGATAGAGACATTGTGTTCACTCTTGTATCCACTTTAAATCCACGTAGCAACCAACTATACACTGATTCAAATGTTTTCTCGCCTGGCCTATCGATGCCCTTTGATTTCATCCTAAATTCTGACAAATCTACACCTTCTGGACCGTATCTAACGTTGCCTTCACCGTGAACTATCTGAAATATGATCTTACTTGCCATAGTGCCTGACAAACAAATTGAAACTGAGTTTTTTCCATACTACGAATATATTGCCTAGATGATTCTGCGCCTAACTTAATTTCTTTAACAATATGTTCTCTGGTCTACATCTTAAATTTTTCCAAATCGATTTGTTCGTTCCATCTACCGTCAATCGTAACTCGTTCATTTCAATTTGCCAAAATTTATAAACTAAATTTAATTAAATCGTAGTTTATATCTAAACATATTTTGATCATCAACAAAATTATACGTACGATTTTCTATAGTGCTTACCATCTACTCACATAATTTACACTTAGATCCAAACACATTCTACCTAAGTTCATCTATCTATTCTACCTATGTTAATGTTTATTAAATTATCCTTGTTGATCTATCTATTCTACCTATGTTAATATCGATTAAATTATCTAAATTGATCTAAATTAAACCATCTGTTTTACAAATCTATAACAAATTATTCAATACCTATTCAAATATTACAAATTTATATTTTTCCTAATATTTCATTTACATACTAACTAACAAACAAAATAACGACGGGATATTGCATTTACCTCGAATGAAGTACGCAATCCAACGGGGCTTCGTCGCGCTCCTCCTCTTCCTCACTCTCTCTGTTCTTTTCGGATTTGGAAAGGTGTAAATGAGGTCGAAATGATTGAGAGTCGGCATATATGCGGGTGGGTAAAAATGCCCTTCCGGAGGCGGGAAGGGGGCGCGTGCAAAATTGTCACGGCGGCCGTGGCAATTTTGCGAGCGGCCCGTAAGCACGATGAAAAAAGCCCTTGGTAAGGGCGGGAAGGGGCCGCATGCAAAATGCCGGCGGCGGCGGCCTTTTGCGGCGGCCCCGTGCACGGTGAAAAACGCCCTTACCAAGGGCGGAAGGGGCCGCCCTGCAAAAATACCGCGGCGGCCTTTTGCGAGCGGCCCGTGCACGGTGAAAACGCCCTTACCAAGGGCGGGAAGAAGGCCGCCGCAAATTTGCTAGCGCGGAGACGGCCCCACACGCCGTCGCCACGTCGGATAATTTGCCCTCGAGAGGGCGGTTTCCATTCACGCCCTCGGAGGGCGGAAGGAGATTAGTTTTGTAATTTTCGAAATTCGGAAGTTATTTTTTAAATCTTTAAAAAAAATTAAAAATGCCAAAAATTCAACCTTACACTATGATCACTAGTACTTTCATAATATGCTATATCTTTGTTGTTATATATACCTTCGTTCTATTTGACCGCTTATAACAAACTTTTGTTTTATTTATTTTTTATTTTAAAGTAGGTGAAATTTATAATTATAAGCTCGTAAACTTCTCTCGTACAACCATACTCAAGCTGAAAGAATTAAAAATTTGCTTAATTTTTAAAAAATAGTCGTTAGGCTTGAGCCCGACTATGACCCAAGCCAACTCGCTACATTACTATGCGGTAACACCGCACCAAGCCATGACGCTCCTCAGTTGAGTTGGGCTCATCCGAACCGGATCGATAAGCCACCACGATGTCTCTATTCGAGCACCGCCCGCCCCACCATCGCCTTCATTTTTTAGAAAGAGAGAAAATCTCTCCTATTTTAGCTCTCATCAGTTATCCATATTTCCTAATAAGCCAAAACAATTTATTATAAAATTAAAAGATATTTTATAAGTTAAACTTTTATGCATATGTTCTTTAGCAACTTAACTTAATAGCTAATGAAGGAAAAAAACTACGTCAAAAATATCTTAAATCAACTTTAAAATTAAATTTAAAAATTTAAATTTTGGGCTTTTGCTTCGGCAAACCAATGAGGCTCTTCATTTACTGAAATGCAGCGATTTGTTTGCAGCCAGAACCAGTACAAACGAAAATCCACCGAAAGCTACAAAGTGTCAATCTAAAACCCTAGATCTCCCTCCCCCTTCTCTTCTTCCCCCTACTCTTCCTCACCCGCCGCCGCCGCCGCCGGAGGAGGAGGATTCCGGTTCGGCCATGTACCTCTACAGCCTGACGCTGCAGCGGGCGACGGGCGCGGTGTGCGCCGTCATCGGCAGCTTCAGCGGGCGCGACTCGAAGAAGTCGTCGTCATCGTCGTCGTCGTCCACGCAGGAGATCGCCGTGGCCCGTGGCACCACGCTCGAGCTCCTCCGCCCCGACCCGGAGACCGGCCGCCTCCGCACGCTCCTCTCCGTGGACGTCTTCGGCGCCATCCGCTCGCTCGCCCAGTTCCGCCTCACGGGGGCCACCAAGGACTACCTCGTCGTCGGCTCCGACTCCGGCCGCCTCGTCATCCTCGAGTACTCCCCTGACCGCAACCGCCTCGACAAGGTCCACCAGGAGACATTCGGCAAGTCCGGCTGCCGCCGCATCGTCCCCGGCCAGCTCCTCGCCGTCGACCCCAAGGGCCGCGCCCTATGCATCGCCGCCCTCGAGAAGCAGAAGCTCGTCTACGTCCTCAACCGTGACGCCGCCGCGCGTCTCACCATCTCGTCTCCACTCGAGGCGCACAAGTCCAACACGCTCACCTTCTCACTCACTGCCCTCGACTGCGGGTTCGACAACCCTGTCTTCGCTGCCATTGAGCTTGAGTATGCCGAGTCCGACCGCGATCCCACTGGGCAGGCTGCCGAGCAGGCGCAGAAGCACCTCACATTCTATGAGCTAGACTTGGGGCTCAATCATGTATCGCGCAAGGCCTCCGAGCCGATAGATAATGGCGCTAATCTACTGGTGACTGTGCCTGGTGGTGGTGACGGCCCAAGCGGGCTCCTTGTGTGCTGTGACAACTTTGTGCTTTACCGGAACCAGGGGCACCCAGAAGTGCGGGCTGTCATTCCGCGCCGAGCTGATCTCCCAGCTGAGCGTGGCGTCCTCATAGTCGCAGCCGCCACACACAGGCAGAAGAGCTTGTTCTTCTTCTTACTACAGACTGAATATGGTGATATCTTCAAGGTTGACCTCGAACACAGTAATGACACTGTTAGTGAGCTCAGGATCAAGTACTTTGACACCATACCAGTGGCATCTGCTATCTGTGTGCTGCGCTCAGGTTTTCTCTTTGCTGCTTCTGAGTTTGGCAACCACGCACTTTATCAGTTCCGTGATATTGGGCGGGATGTGGATGTTGAGTCGTCTTCAGCTACACTGATGGAGACAGAGGAGGGGTTCCAGCCCGTATTCTTTCAGCCAAGAGCACTCAAGAACCTGTACCGGATCGATGAGATTGAAAGTCTCATGCCAATCATGGACATGCGTGTTGCAAATCTATTTGATGAGGAAACACCACAGGTATTCACAGCCTGTGGCCGTGGTCCTCGGTCCACCCTGCGCATCCTGAGGCCTGGGCTTGCCATTAGTGAGATGGCTCGATCGATGTTGCCGGCTGAGCCTATTGCTGTCTGGACTGTAAAGAAGAATATCAATGACATGTTTGATGCCTACATTGTTGTGTCCTTTGCCAATGTTACACTTGTGCTCTCCATTGGTGAGACTATTGAGGAAGTTAGCGACAGCCAGTTTCTGGATACCACTCACTCCCTGGCAGTTTCTCTCCTTGGTGAGGACTCTCTCATGCAGGTCCACCCGAATGGCATCAGGCACATCAGGGAGGATGGCCGTGTGAATGAGTGGAGGACACCTGGGAAGAAAACTATCACTAAGGTTGGATCAAACCGGCTCCAGGTGGTAATCGCCCTCAGTGGTGGAGAGCTTATCTACTTTGAGATGGACATGACAGGTCAGCTTATGGAAGTGGAGAAGCAGGACATGTCTGGTGATGTTGCATGCCTGGCCATTGCGCCGGTTCCAGAGGGGAGACAGAGGTCCCGATTCCTTGCGGTTGGTTCCTATGATAACACCATCCGAATACTCTCCCTGGACCCTGATGACTGCTTGCAGCCTCTGAGTGTCCAAAGTGTCTCTTCAGCCCCAGAGTCCCTCATGTTTCTAGAAGTTCAGGCATCAATTGGCGGTGAGGATGGTGCGGACCATCCAGCCAACCTTTTCCTCAATGCTGGCCTGCAAAACGGTGTCCTGTTCCGCACCAATGTTGACATGGTCACTGGTCAGTTATCTGACACACGATCTCGGTTCCTTGGCCTGAGACCTCCAAAACTGTTTCCGTGCATAGTTAGCCACCGCCAAGCAATGCTCTGCCTGTCCAGCCGTCCCTGGCTTGGCTACATACATCAAGGCCACTTCCTTTTGACTCCACTGTCCTGTGATACACTTGAATCTGCCGCATCCTTCTCTTCTGATCAGTGCTCAGAAGGTGTTGTTGCCGTTGCTGGTGATGCCCTACGAATTTTCACCATTGAACGCCTGGGGGAGACTTTCAATGAAACGGCCATCCCTCTACGCTACACCCCGAGGAAATTTGTGATTCTTCCAAAAAAGAAATACCTTGCTGTCATTGAGAGTGATAAGGGTGCGCTCAGCGCAGAAGAGCGAGAAGCAGCTAAGAAGGAGTGCCTTGAGGCTGCTGGTGTAACAGAAAATGGTAATGCGAATAATGGGGATCAGATGGAGAATGGTGATGGTCAAGAAGATGGTGCCGAGGACAGAAACACACTTCCAGATGAACAGTATGGTTATCCAAAGGCGGAATCAGAAAGGTGGGTTTCTTGCATCAGGATTCTTGATCCAAAGAGCAGAGACACGACTTGTCTGCTTGAATTGCAAGAAAATGAAGCAGCTGTTAGTATTTGCACTGTGAACTTTCATGATAAGGAGCATGGTACTCTCTTGGCTGTTGGTACTGCCAAGGGATTGCAATTCTGGCCGAAGAGGAATCTTTCCGCTGGGTTCATCCACATATACAAGTTTGTAGATGAAGGGAGGTCACTTGAACTGCTTCACAAGACACAGGTGGAGGAAGTACCTCTTGCCTTGTGCCAGTTCCAAGGACGGTTGCTTGCTGGTGTTGGTTCAGTCCTCAGGTTATACGATCTTGGGAAAAGGAAGTTGCTCAGGAAGTGTGAAAATAAGCTTTTCCCAAGGACAATAGTGTCTATCCATACTTACCGAGATAGGATCTATGTTGGTGATATGCAAGAGGTATGCTTGCTACCTTTGATTGGTTCCATTGCTCCCTGTTTGTCATTTTGTCGCCTGTAGATGTATATCAGTTTTTGGTAGCATATACGCCAAGGTGTGTTCTAGAAGATAAACTAGCAACTTGACTTGTGTGCAACATGATATTGATCTAACCTATAGTTTACAGACATGTTTTTGGTGTTTACACTGAGTGAGAAGGAAATTTTAAATTTTATTAGTCACTCACATACTGGTTCAGATTGAAATATGTGGTTTTAGAGCAAGTTATAGGAGACGAATTACCCAGCATATTTTGTAGATCATGTTTTGATAATCCATCTCATTTTTCTTTGTTTCATCTTAAAAGTTTTTTTTTGGATTTATAAAATTTAAATATTTTTGCCTGTCCTATGAATAGTACTCCAAAATAACAATAATAATGATTTTCACCTACTTCTGGTTGAAACATCTCTAATTTGTGAATTCTCTGACAGTTATGGTGCAGTTTCATATTTTTTAAATATACTATACATATACTATTCACCGTATTTCATATACCTTTTATGTTTGACAAATTTCTAATATTTCTTTGTGGTGCCATCTCCTGCAGTCATTTCATTATTGTAAGTACAGAAGGGATGAGAACCAACTGTACATCTTCGCTGATGACAGTGTTCCTAGGTGGCTCACAGCAGCAAATCACATAGATTTTGATACTATGGCAGGCGCAGATAAGTTCGGGAACATATATTTTGCTCGCCTTCCTCAGGATCTCTCAGATGAGATTGAAGAAGACCCAACTGGGGGGAAGATTAAATGGGAGCAAGGAAAGTTGAATGGGGCCCCAAACAAAGTAGAGGAGATTGTTCAGTTTCATGTTGGTGATGTTGTCACATGTTTGCAGAAAGCCTCTTTAATACCAGGAGGCGGTGAATGTCTTATTTATGGGACTGTGATGGGCAGTGTTGGGGCACTGCTTGCATTCACCTCCAGGGAAGATGTTGACTTCTTTTCTCACTTGGAGATGCATCTCCGCCAGGAGCATCCACCATTATGTGGAAGAGATCACATGGCCTACAGATCTGCTTATTTTCCAGTGAAGGTGACATATTATCATTTTCTGTTTATATTAGCTAGCATGTCAACCAACATAGAGAGTATAAATAATTTCTCACAGTATGTCTGTTATTCTTGTAGCAAGAACTACAAAAGAAAAATTAAAACAATCTTTCATATCTGTAGTAGATGAAGTATAAAAAATGCATATATTTATAACATTTTACCACTTTATTGGATAGAATATCCAGGTGTAAAGGCAGTTAGCAATATCTGTTTTCTGTTGATAATGGAGTTCTTTCTGGTTCGTTTCAGGATGTGATTGATGGTGACCTCTGCGAGCAGTTTCCATCCCTCCCAGCTGATATGCAAAGGAAGATTGCTGATGAACTCGACAGAACTCCTGGTGAAATCCTGAAGAAGCTGGAGGACATTAGGAACAAGATTATCTGAAAGGTCATTGCGCGGAGCGAAAGAACTAGACAAACTGTTTGGGCTCTCAATGGCTATAAAAATAGAATCTCCTTTCCTGTCCGAGAGCTAGCAGCTAAGATCCATGGCACTGCATTCAGGAAAAAAACACTGGGCCAATCGAGTGGAGAGGCGGTAAAGTCCTTAATGGTCTGATTTGTAGAATTATTGGTGCTAATGGCTTGGTGTTTGGAATTCTGGTGTTAATGGTCTGTTTGTAGATTTCTTAGTTAACAATGGCTAAGTTGGCCTTTCTGATTGGCCTTTCTGATTGAAGCGAGAATTGGTCACATAACTGCATCAGAGTCTTCTTCTGTAAATCTTAGAGCATGTTTAGCCTTTGTGTTAGTATTTGCAGTGATGTAGTTGGACAAGTTCTTGTTTTGATGGTTGTCTGTTCTGTAGGCTGCTGCTACTTTCCTGAATCCTGATGTACGATAGAACCTTCTCATTTTTCAGGTCATACTTAAGTGGATGTATGGTGCTATCCATTTTTTATTTTGCTGTGATAATATTACACTTTTGCTGATGAAATCTTCTACTGCTAGAAGTTCTATGGAACAATTCATCCATAGATTTTATTGGCTCAGGGCTTGTTTGGATTTTTGGATTTAGTTTTGAATATCAATTTAAAGGACTAAACGTGAATTAATTATAAAAATAATTAAAAATAATTGTAAAATCAAAAGATAAAAGATAATTCATTAAGACGAATCTATTAAATTTTATTAAATCTAATTAATTCATGATTAGCAAATGTTTACTGACGGTAGGTTTATTAAATTTGTCTTGTGAATTAGCCATTAATTTTAAATAGGTTTTATAAATAATCTATATTCAATATTTTAAAATAGTATCGTTAAATTCGTCTTGTGAATTAGCCATTAATTTTAAATAGGTTTTATAAATAATCTATATTTAATATTTTAAAATAGTATCGAATCGATGTGATGGGGACTAAATTTTTGATGTGATAAGGACTAAATTCTTACTAATCAAACAAGTACACAGTGAACCAGAAGTGGACTTGCGATGCCACACAGCGCGTAGCCACGAAAGGATTTAGTATAAGTATAAAACACATAATTTTTTTACAGAGAACTTGTAAATGTTGAGAATTATACTGATAAGCAAACGATTCATTTATGGAAAAGATCAGCACGGAAAACTACATTCAATAAGCGAGAAAAACAATAATTTCTAGAACATGTTCACGTATGAATCATCCTAGTAACGTAACGATAAGCCCATCACTCCATGGTTCGCCTGGGAACCCAGCTGCTTTCTTAACAAAATGTGTCTGGGTTTAATTTTTTTAAGAAAAATTAACAACAACGCTGATAGGGTATTATAACGTCAGATATTGATATCACAGGACAATCTGACTGATGCCATATGCTGTTAAGATTATAGAATACAGGTTGGGGAACCTTACATGCTTGCTGTTTGTTGTTACACCATCAACTGGAGAACACCTATTTTCGCTTTTTTCTGACAAATAGCACATTCCTTAACAGAGAATATAAAACGCAAGTGAAGTTAGCAATCCTAAAAGATGAATATTTTCTCAATTGCAAAAGAAACGGGACCATGAGGTCTACTTTTTGCAATCTGATCAATCACACATAACTGGCAAAAATACAAACTAAAGGACTCAATAACCTAATTTATCGAAGATGTGGTAAGGCACACACAGTTAAGGTCTCTTGGATTGGTATACTCACTCTAAACTTGCCATATTTTTTCGGGTAACATGTCTATTGTCTAATATGTGGCTAGTAAAATTGTTGCATATTTTAGGTAAAATAGGACAACTTTGTCATATTTTTTTAGTGTCACATAACATGTGGGATCAATGTTGATCCCATCGTTTAGCCTTCAGCTTATAGCTTATATAAGTATAAGCAAAAATTTAAATTTTAAAGCTTAATTAATTATAGAGTTAATTTTGAAGTTTTTCTGCATTTTTTATCAAATTAAAGAAGTTTGATTTAGAAAAAAATCAAAACAACTTATAATATAAAATGGATGAAATTGAGGTAGTACTGTGTATACAGAAGGTGCGTCCCAGCATCTAATTTGAGTTACTAGGCAATGAGAAAAGAGATGGATAATGTGCGGTTGCTTTAGTCTAAGGGTCTCTTTGCTTGGAGGCTAAATTTGCAATAACCTAATTTACCGAAGGTGTGGCAAGCAAAAAAAAGTAGTTAAGTGTTTCTTATATTGGTATGCTCACTTTGTCGAAGCTTGCCACACTTTTTGGAGTAACATGCCTAATGCCTAACGTGTGGCTTGCAAAATTGAAGCCAAAGTAAAATTGGACAACTTTGTCATATTTTTTAGTGTTAAGTGACACATGGGATCCATGTTGATCCTATCGTATAGCCTTCAGTTTACAAGTATAAGCGAAACTTTAAAATAATTAATTATAAAGTTAACTTTGAAGTTTTTTTATCGTAGTTTATTTTCTAGCATTTCCTTTTGAATCATTAAGAGTATATTAAAATTTCACCTATAAATTATATTTTAATTGTTAATAAGTCATTTCGCTTATATATCCACTAAAGGATATTAACTCCTATATAAAGCATGTACAAAGGCATGTCATAAACAAGTTTTAGCCATTAGATCGCATTAGATCGCATTAGTATAAAGATAGTAGTTGTTGGATAAAAAGATACTTATTATATATCTAATTCAGTCATTCTTCAACCTCCTCAGCCCTCACTCCTTCAACATAGCTCATTTTCATATGTATATGAGCATTACTTTTTTCATCACGACCATTTTTTCACATGGTATGATACTTTTTAATTGTCTCGTATCAACTTATAATTTAGTTTATACGTTTTTCATATCGAACCTACGCTTATTACAAATTTATTAGCATGATAGTGATGAATATCGATTGTCTTCATTTCTAAGGGCACTAAAAATGCATCACTCTATATAATATGCCTATTAATTATTACAAATTTTAAGTTTTTAAAAGGAAAAGATCTACTTAGCTCCTGATAGGATAGGTTCCCTTAATCCTAGACTCGGCCAAATGGGCCGTGCTCATGGCGGCAGAGCACGCCGTGAGCGATCTTGAGCACGGCCAGCACGGCCCGGCAGAACAACGGGCGTCTTGGCACGCCCCGTCGATCGTGCTGTGCTTGGGCGGCGTCGAGCCAGCCGGCGGCACGGCACGGCACGTGTCTGTAGCGGCACGGCACGCAGACACGGCCGCGGCACGCACGGCCGTTTCGCGTGCGGTCGAATGGGAGCGACACGTGGCAGCCGGGAAGAAAAGCTGCGCAACGGCTCTTTGGCGGTCCAATGGGAGCGCGCCACGTGTCACAACGGCTCTATGGCTGTTCAAATTTCAAATTAGCCGTTGGAGACAAAAAAATCATAAAAAATTTAAAAAAATTGCAAAAAATCAGAAATTTCGCCCTATAAATAGGGCATGAACCCCGATCATTTCTCCTCACCCTCACTTCTTATTTTGTGCTCTCAAGTGTTTTCTTTGCTCTAAGTGTCCATTTTTTGATTTTGACAAGATTTGCTCAAATTTTGTTAAAAATCAAAATTAGTTTCGTAGTTCAATAGTTTGATCGCAGAAATTTGAAGTTCTCATGATTAGAAAGATGTAAGTAATATTCAAATTTGTGTATTATTTGTATTGTGTTTATGAATTCAATAAATATTTTACAATTTGTTTATGTCGGTTTAAAATTTGAATGGATCCGAACTATCCATACCGCCGTCTTTCACTTTGGGTGATTTCGACCCCAACTACATGCCGGGGTTTGAAGATGCCTCCGGATCGGCTCCAACTCCACCATCTATGGAGGAGGTACGGTTGAGCAGGTGCGGTGGCTTCGGAAGGATTATCTTCCGGATCGTGAGCGGAAGTGTTTCAACACGCTTTGGTCCAAAAAGATTGAGAACTTCCGATGTATGGCAACACTTCGACGAGATAAAGGAAACTGACCAGGATGGAAGGGAGGTATCAAAAGCTCGTTGTAGAATATGTAGGCAAATGTTATCGCTCGTGGTTCTGCTGCAGTACAGGTCATCTCAAGCGCCATGCGGAGTCGTGTGCCAAAAAGCAAGGAATACAACTCCGACAACAACAATTTATGCTAAACCCGGATGGTACGGTACGTAGTTGGGAGTACGATCCCATGGTTGCTCGGGAATCTCTTGTCCGGTTAATCGCCAAGCAAGATTTACCCCTAAACATTGAAGAGACTCGATTTTGAACAAATACATTCAGCAATCTCATAACCCTAGGTTTAAATCGTAATTAGGCAAACGACAACTAGAGATTTAGAGAATGTTTATCGAAGGATTCAAATGCCTTTGAAAGAACTTTTTAGTACATGTACTTTCTCGTTAGTGTAACCCGGATATATAGAGTAGTAGAGCTAGGCAGGATTATCTTAGCGTTGTTGTTCACTTTATTGATGATGATTGGCAATTACAAAAGAGAGTTTTAGGGCTTAGGTTAATAGATGGCTCACATACAGGAGAAAACATAGCTGAAAGAATTAGGGAAGTAATTAATGAATTTAATCTTGCGATAAGATATTTCTTTGTCACCCTAGATAATGCATCCGCTAATTCTCGTGCTATGAAAATATTGCAACCTTTATTTTGTGTTTATGCTCAATCGTTTCTACTACATCAGCGTTGTGCATGCCATATAATTAATTTGATTGTTAAGACTGGCATGAAAAGGGTTCATAACCATATTGATGCTTGACGTCGCGTGGTTAACTGCTTCGAACCCACGGATTGGTGCGTGGAAGAGGTTTTGTCATGCGGCCGGTAAGAGAGCGCGTAAGTTTGCCACCGATGCTGAGCATCGATGGAATTCAACATATTTAATGTTAAAAATTATTTTACCTTATAGTGAATTACTTACGATTTTGTTCAATCACGTGGTGGCCACGAAACAATGACAGTCGCCCAATCTTGAATGAGCATGTTTGGGCAATTGTCCAAAAATATAATCAATTTTTAGAAACTTTTATGATTGTACTCTTACTTTGTCACAAATTTATTATCCAACTTCTAATATAATTTTGCACAATATTCTTGAAATTGCTTCTCTATTTAAAGAATATGAAAATGATGATGTTCTAAGCTGAACTGTCTTTCACATGAAACAAAAATATTTTAAATATTGGAAAAATATACCTATGTTGTATGCGTTTGCTTTTGCTTTGGATCCTAGGCGTAAATTAAGATGATTGTCGCTATTTTATCACTTCTTGGTGACACTTTAGGTATAGATTATAGTTCTTTCTATCGAGGTTAGAAGTAAATTATATTAAGTTTTTGGAAGATATGAACTAAAGTTTCGGGAGTTCGACGGCAGAGACCCTCACATCCCTACAGGTAAGAAGATACAGTGGGGTCGTATTTGGGGTGGATCTTCTTCAAGCCAAGGTGGTGGCAGTTCGTCGACTACAAGTGGAGATGGCTCTTCGCATGCTGTGGCGGAAGAGTTGTCCGGATATTTGGACAGCGACGCCATCCACCACGAAGCACAAGACTTCAACGTTCTCGGGTGGTGGAATGACCACAAGTTAGCATATCCCATGCTTTCAAAACTAGTACGGGATGTATTGACGGTGCCGTCTCGACGGTGTCATCCGAATCAGCTTTCGATCTATGCGGCCGTATCATCGAAGACCGAAGGATGAATCGAGCGAGTCACCACGTCGAAATGCTACTAAGCGTTAAAGGCGGGAGCTTGCTCGACAACATGCCCAATATCTTTGCGGACAACCAAGAATTGGTCGCCCGGTTCGGCGGCTCTACGGATCCGGACCAACCCCAGTAGAATTGTGTTAGACGTAGTTCTGACCTTTGAGCTGTACTCTTTTTCTTTGTCATGGTTTTCTCGGTTTCTCTACGAGTTTTTACATGACAAAGTTTTTAACGAGGCAACATGTATCATTGTATCCTATAATGATATAAACATCAATAAAGGTCATTACTATTTTTAACAAATTTTTTTCAATATTTTCGTAAATGTGGATTTATTTTTAACATTACTAAGTCATTATTTTTTAAAACTTTATTTTTTTATTTTTATTTTTAAACTTATGTCTTTGTTTATTAAAAAAATTGGAAAAAAAACGGCCAGTGGGCTCGGCTGGCCCGTGGGCCATGACGTGCCGTCTTAAGAGGCCGGCCCGGCGCTCCTCCGTCGAGTGCTTGGGCGGAGCCTGGCATGTGGGCGGCGCGGCACGGCCGTTTCATCAGCGGGCCAAACGGGTCGTGCGAACGGACGTCTTGGCACGCGCCCGTCTCTTGGGCCAGCCGCCCGTTTGGCCGTGACTACTTAATCCTAAAGTATGAGATCAGATATTTTACTCATAAAATGTAAAAATTGTTATAAATAATGTCTTAGAGTAGTTTTACATATGGTTTTGTCATATAGATGGTGACATGACATCGGTATGATTTACGTGGCATAAATATTGGTCACCCAAGTTGATATAACTTTTCTCACTCAATAATCGACAAGCCTAAAAATTTCATATTAGTATCAGTACTACGTATTATTTTATAAAATATAAAATATCCCAATTCATATTTTAAAGGTTAAGCGGACCAAGCCTCAAATAACTCAATATTTGTTGGAGGTGAAGTAGAATTTTTCCTTTTTTTAAAAAAAGAGTGTCTCTTCTGATTTCACGTGTTAGGTCTACTATTCTCAATTTTGCCTATTTAACGTTTAACCGCCCTCAATGCCGTTAGTTTCCTTGATTTTATGTTCGAGTTCAGTCAAACTTTATTCATTTCGAATCCACGGCTTAAAATCACGAATTTCTGCCACATATATATTCGTCCATTCCTTTTCGATGCATTTAATTATTTATTATTTTTAAGATATTCACTTATAATTTATAATATGTGGGTCTTATATATCTATCACATACGAATCCATGTGAATCCCGTGATAAATTTTTACTTTTCAGGAGTGGCAAATAGTTCCTTTTCAAACAGCCAACGGCGTACGGCCTGGAGGTCCCGCATGGAATCCGACGGCGAGGACACGCCGCCGCCGGCGCAGGCGTGCGGCGCGGGCCACCGCGCGTCGCACTCGCTGCCGACCTCGGCGGGGGGTCGCGTCTGCCTCTCCTGCGCCGCGGCGCTGCTCTCCTCGGCCGCCTCCGCGCCGTCCCACCACGTCTCCCACGCTCTCGCCACCCTCTCCCTGGCGCTCGCCGACCCGGCCTTCCTCGCGCCGCTCCGCGCCGCGCACCCGCGCCTCCTCGCCGCGCCCCTCGCCGAGGGGCTCGCCGGCGCCGCCGCCCGCCGCGACGCCGCGCTCGCCGCCCAGGCGTCCGACCTGGCCGCCGACCTCGCCGCCGCCGTGGGCGCCCCCGCCGCCTCCGACCTCGTCGCCCGCATCGCCCGCGCCCTCTCCTCCGGTTCCCTCGTCAAGCACCTCCACACGGTACGTGCGCCGCTGCCTCAACCACACTCACTGTTGTCTCCCAAAAATCCGTGTGCTACTGCGTCTGAGGACATGGATCAGGTACAGGTGGAGGATGGAGTATTGGAGTGTTTGAACAAAATTTCACTACCATATGGCGTTGCAAACGACATAAATCTGAACTGTATCTTCTGCTGAAGAACACGGGGGGAATATGGTGTTTGTTTTGCTGTACAACTCTGTATCGGCAATGCTGCATGTTTCAGATTTTGGCTGCTTATAATGTCATTTCTAGATAGGTTTTTTTAGATAATATTTCCAGGTTGTTTCGCTAATCTGAATATTTTATCGTTTATTGCTTCATGTTGTTGGAATTGTTATTTTCTTAGTGCCTTACACATGGCTTGAGGGTTTTACAACTCCTAAAACTGGATCATATATGCAGCGTCTGAGTCATGCCCTTCATATTTCCATGGTCCCACAATAAGACCTGAAAATTTCCGTATACTAGCTTAACCCGTTATATGAATGGAAACAATGAATTCTCATGTAAAGCATAGTCAATTACATAATCATTTTTAGCAATATTGCAGAATCATTTAATTTTTTTTAATGTCAGTCTGGGGCATGAATTAGAACGCTTCCAGCATTTGCTTTTAGGTTTTATAGTGCAGTTGGATGACAGCTTGATTTCCCTTTTACCATAATTGTGAATTTACGATTCCTGACTATTGTATCTGATCCGTTAGGCTGGACCGCTGCAGTCCTTTTATATATCATCGTTTGACTGCGCAGACTGGATCCTTTAAGATGTGAGGCTTGGTACTTCTCTTGAAATTGTGCTGAAGTAGTGGCAAGAACACTATTGTGGTTTTACTGAATATATTTGCTACCCTAATTTCTGAACTGTACATTTATGTCAGTACAGCTACACTGTTTGGGGGTCCTGCTAAATTATACCAAAGATGCTGCAGCTTACATTGGAGATAAACAATCTCTTTACTTAAACCTTGTCAATGATCTCCGGCTACCAAGGTTAATACCATTGCATATTGACACTTTCCTGACCTCGCGAATCACCTTACCTGACAGCATCCTTAACTTCTTCTGGTACAGTGATGAAATTCGTGGAGAGATACTCTTTGTACTATACAAACTCTCACTGTTAAATGCCACCCCATGGGATGATATATGTGATAATAACAATGTGGATCTTTCGGTGATTGGAAGAAGCTTGCTTCAATTCTCTCTTGAAGTCCTACTCAAAACCCAAAATGATGCTGTTCGCCTGAATTGTGTTGGTTGGTATATTCTTATTTTTATTTCAATATAAATATGGATTTCTTAGAAATAAATAGATTACATTAGCATGCATGATATGGACACAAAAAAAAAGATAGTAATATGATGCATCTCCATATGATGATGGTTTACTTATTGTACTGGCACATGCAATTTATACCACCTCCAGATATGCAGTCAAAGTTCTTGATGTTTTTGCCTTATTACGGTTCTTGAGAGGCTGGATACAACTTCAATTATTAGTTCTTCTTATCATATGACTCATATCACTATTCATTCATTAAAGATATAGAAAATTCAGCACTATGAAAGTTTTCTGTACCAAATCCACATATTGTGTTCGTGTGAGCATTTAAATATTAAATAAGTAATTAGTTAAAGTTAAAAAGAGGTTTAATTGAATGTCTCCCATGGTTTGAGGAACTTGTGGTCTGAGAGAGTATGAAAAGATAACCTGCTGAAGTAAGATGCACCAATTTCTGCAGTTGCATGCATACGGACAATTTTTAGAGTTTTAAAATTGACATGGATGCTTATGACAGTTCTGGGCTTCCAATAATCTAAGTATTGATCGAGGAAGGAAACATTTTAGATGGTTGATTAAGTACCTAAAATTTCTTCACTGAATTTTTATAGTGGTAATTCATATTCATTTAATTTGTAGTAATAAATTTACATTTTATTTTTAATATAATTATGGAATACCTCATCGATGTTAAAAATTTGAATGTCACTAGCTTGTTCGTTCTATACTTGCTAGAATGCATAATGATGCTTTTGTTGTTCTTATGCAGCATTGCTTCTTACTTTAGCAAAGAAGGGGCCTTTGACATTTTACTGCTTAGTGATCAGAGTTTAATCAATTCTTCTGGAGCAGAAGAAAATGTGCCACTAAACGCTTCTCTTGTAATTCTGTTTGCTGATGCTGTCAAAGGATCTTTGCTATCTACAAACATAGAAGTGCAAACAGGGACATTGGAATTGATCTTCCATTTCCTGTCATCTGATGCTAATATATTTGTTCTTAAAACATTGAATGATGAGAATGTTGCTGATTATGTATTTGAGGTTCTCAGGTATAAGGAACCTTCTTCTGCAGTCATCAATTGCCTCACAGTTTCTAACCAAGCTGTTATATGTTTCAGGAAATAATGATCCACTGGTCATTGCCTCTATTCAAGTACTATCACTTTTAGCCAATTCAGAGGAGAGATTCAAGGAAAAGCTTGCCGTTGCATTTTCTACTTTACTTCCTGCTCTTCACTATGTTTCAGAGATACCATTTCACCCAGTCCAATTTCAAGTTTTATGACTAGTTTGTATTTGCATAGTTAATTGTTCTGGCATTTTGTCGCTGTCCCAAGAAGAACAGATAGCCTGTACTTTGTCAGCAATTTTGAGAAGACGTGGAAATGGTGAACTTGGCATGAGTTCTGAAACCTTTGCTCTGGTTTGTTCAATGCTTGTGGAGATTCTGAAGTTACCATCTGCTAATGACATCCAAAATTTACCATCATTCATTGAAGAAGCATCAAAACATGCACTCTCTTCGACATTCTCTCACGAGTATGATTGTTTGTTCCTCATACCACATTCCCTCCTTCTTCTAAAAGAAGCGCTTATCTTCTGCCTTGAAGGGAATAAAGATCAGATTCTTCGCAAGAAGGCTCTTGAGGATAGCATCATTGAAACCTGTGAAACATATTTACTTCCTTGCCTTGAAAGTGCTTTTGTTGATGGTAATGATGAAGAAACATTGTCTGGCATCCTTCAGATTTTCCAAATTATTTTATCAAGGGCATCTGATAACAAATCATTTAAGTTTGCTGAGATGCTTGCCTCATCATCATGGTTTAGCTTGTCATTTGGATTCATGGGCTTATTTCCTACTGATCATGTAAAATCAGCAGTATATTTGGTCATCAGTTCAATTGTTGACAAAGTTTTGGGCATCAATTATGGGGAAACAATTAGAGATGCATGCATTTATCTTCCACCTGACCCTGCAGAGCTGATGTATTTACTTGAGCAATGTAGCTCGGAAGACTTTAAGTTGGCATCATGCCAATGTGCAATTCTTGTTATATTATATGTTTGTTCACTCTACAATGAAAGGTACTGATCTAGTGCATACCTGGTACATTCCTTTTGCTTACCTTCTAAAGAACTGTATATACGTTCTCCAATATGATAATCGTTTACTAATCAGGCTGGCTGCTGACAATCAAATTCTGGCTTCAGTCGAGCAATACATTCTTCTCAATAGTGCGAAGTTCCCCCATGAAATCTCAGGTTCTCTGATGCTTACTCTTCTGGTCCATCTTTATGCCTTTGTCAAAGGTGTTATAAAATCATCATGAGACCATATTTGATCTACTAAAAGGCTCATCAAAGAGCAACAATGGCAGCAATTAAGTAACTTGTAACAGCCATATTATGGAGCATTTGTATCACATAATCAGCCACATTTAGAGGCTTAAATCACTCTTAAATCCTAGGAGAATCCTAGGCTTGTACACATATAAATCCTCACTATAAAAGGGGACATATTAAGATCAATAAGATGACAAAAGGGATTCACTGTTTTCACTGTCCATCTATCGTTTTCTAACATGTTACAAGCAGCTCTACCAAGCAAGAATAGTGAAAAAGACTCACCGGCACATTTAGAGGTTTAAATCACCCTTAAATCCTAGGAGAATCCTAGGCTTGTATACATATAAATCCTCACTATAAAAGGGGACATATTAAGATCAATAAGATGACAAAAGGGATTCACTGTTTTCACTGTCCATCTATCGTTTTCTAACACGTTACAAGCAGCTCTACCAAGCAAGAATAGTGAAAAAGACTCACCGGCACGTGCAGGGTAAGAATGGCTCGTCCTGTTCTTCTCATTGTCGATTCCTCCCTTCCGCACTACCTTCGTGCACGCCACCTTCGTCGTCTCTTGCGGCGGCTTGAGAAGATCTTAGGGCTCCGGCACGTCGTCCTCGCGTGGCGGGGCCGTGGTGTTGGCATTGCGCCGTGGCCCCCGTCTCCTCCTCCTGGCTTTGCCGGACGTGGAGGATGACGCTGCGATGGCGGCGTCGTTTCCCGCAGGAACACGAGAGCCGGCAGCACCGTCTCGATCACCCTCGCGACTCGTCGAGGGACTCCGGTGATGCCAGACATGTGCACAGCACCAGAACAAATTCTGGTGGAGGCATCGCACCACTGTGAGTCTCATGGGTGGACTGCATGGGTGCGGAAGCAGCAGGAGATTCTCGATCTGGTGACGACTTTTTGCCCTAACCACGGCTGGACACATCATCTTCGTCGCGTCATTTCTCCACCACCATCGCCAGACTACACACCAGAGACGCCACTGCACATACCGACACCAGCAAATCCGTCGAAATTCCTCCTGAGAGGAACCCTCGCTGCACGCCACGAAGCCCCGCCATTCTACATGGCAGCAGGGGGTGTGGGGTCTCTTCAAAGAGGTCAACTCCCACAAATATCACATAACCTTCCAGGAGTCCGGTTATGCGATAAATAGTATAGATACAGAAACTTTATACATAAATACAAGCTTTTAAATACAACTCATACAATACAAGAAAAATCGGGACACTTTCACAGGGATAGCTCGAGTGTAGAGTTGACCTAGAATTCGTACTCGTCTTCCCAATCCTCTAGGGTACTTAGGAATTCTTCTTTTGCTTCTGGGTTACCTGAGTATAGTGATAAATGGGTGAACACCGAAGGTACTCAGCAAGTCAAACTAAATACAGTTTTATTTAATTAATAGTGCATGCTATATCAACAAGAGAAGTAAATTAACAAAGTAACTTTATCATGATATTGTATCCTATTCTTTTTTAGCATAACCTGACTCATATGTAAGACATATATCTAGATTCATATTTTATCCCATCCTAGAAGAACTTAAGTATGTATATTTAAATTTTATAATATTTTAGGAAAAGAACTCATGCCATTATGCTGGAGTCACCCATAGACATAACTCCATTGATCGGAAGTATGACGTATTCGAATACAATCAACCCTGCAGTGTTTGCCCAGCTTTACCCGAGGATTAACCCTAGGTTGCAAGACTAAGGATAACATAGCATTTATATATTTCTAATCTTTTCTTGATGTATGTACGAGACCAACGGACTATCTTAATAGGGGTACCAAATCTAACCAGAGAATGGTACATCAGTTTCCTATTTAATAGTTGTTCGTCATACACTTACCCTGGCTTGGAGAGACCTGTGGACTATCTTAACAGATGGTACCGATCTGGTTAGCATCGACGTGGTTACCCGCTATTTACATAGTTATTCTCCAATTAGACTTCTGCGGGCCACATAGGGCTAGTCCCCAGGGAGATCGGAGAAAAACATATAGTTGCTAAGTCGGTATAACGATCCATCGGATGAGCGAAACTATGTCCTTATTTTGGCATAAGAGTTTTTATATTTTCTGGTATTTAACCAAAATTTATATCACAAGTATTATCTAGCCATTATCCTATTTAATTCATGAAATAAAGAATTTATTTCCTATAGCTTTACATGAAATAATACATGTGACAATGCTTGTTCAATTATTACCTATTATTAATACTGTCTACGGAGAAAGAGAATATATCTATTAACATAAAATAATGGCCGTCTCCTTTATGCATGAAATATTACATATCTCTGAAATAATATTCTATATGAATTAAATGTTATATGAAATCTAAAGGATATAAAGTATGAAAATTTATAACTATCTAACCCATCCCATGAAATATTTCTATTTAAAATATATTATTATAACATGCTAATTTATTACTTTTAATTTAAATGATTAAAACAGTTTGACTTGTCTTGAGTATCATCGGGTTCAAAATATTTATTTGGTTAAAGGGTAACGACAACGTTTACGTCGACTTCATGATCGAGTTCTAATTCTTCTATGAAATCGTCGTCATGATCTATCAATGAATAAAATAAAATAAAATAAAATAATTTATTAAATTCAAATAAACACTAAAATTATTATACAATAAAAGAGTTTGAATAGGTTTATAAAGATGGTCTATAGCCTTTTTTAGAAGTTCTTATTTTGGGTTAAAAAGTTTGAATCTAAATAGATACACATACTTAAAAAGTTTTTGAAACAATTTTTAAAAGATTCAAAAAGTGAATAAGTTTTTAAAAGGTGTAAAAACTTTGAAAATAAGGTTTTGAAGGAGTTAAATGAGTCAATATATTTTTCTAGCGTTTTTACTAGGCTCATCATGATTTTTAATCCTTAAGAAAACAAAAGGAAAACCCTAGGCTCATCATGATTTTTAATCCTTAAGAAAAATAAAAAGGAAAAAATCTAAAAATTTGCGCTCATCATGATTTTTAATCCTTAAGAAAAATAAAAAAGAAAAATTCTACAAATTTGCTTCTAGCTGGAATCGAACATGCAACCTATTCTTTCCAGCGGTTAATTCTTTACCACTGCGTCACTTAGTGTTTCTCATTTTCTTATCTCTCTTTTATTGTTCTTCCCTTCTCACTCTCTCTTGTTCCTGTTTCTTCTCTCCTCTTCTTCCCCAGTGCCGGCGGCTTAAACTCAAATGAGGCGCGCGGCAAAGGGCATTTTACCTGAGGTTTTGTCTGGGTTTCTACCATTTATTGGACTCAAGAGTTTCATTTTTGGCCTTGGTTTGGCCGGGGGAGTAACATAGTGGGCTGGCGGCGGCAACATAGTTACGGCGGGGAGGGAGCTCGTCGCCGGCGAGCTTCGGCCAAAATCTGAGCGAGGAAAAGGGCTAAAAAGCATCTAAGTACCAGGGGCAAGCTTTCTATGTGGTCGGTTTACTTTGGTAAGGCTTGGGTTGGCTTGGCACCGTGCGCACGCCGGCGAAGAAACAGAGCCACCATGGCGGCCGACGGGGTGACGAGTTTTAGTGGCTAATAGACTTAAAATTCGTAGGGGAATGAAAGATAGAGTACTATAGATTGACATTGTATCTTTAATTGAAGAATAACTGGATTGAGGACGACAAATTTTTGAATTTTGTCCCGGCGACTAATTTAGGGTTCTTCGGAGTATCCTTCAGGATTTCTTGAAATTGGGGCAGTGGAAAGTACGATTGTTGGGGAAAATGTGGGGGAATTAAAGAGGAGAATATGAGGTTCATTTTTTGTATATGATTCTTGATCTATTATGGCCTATTTATAGATATGCTATGTCGGTTTTTGTTCAAGATAAGGCCGGCGGCCATGTCGGTTGCCGGCGATAGAGATGACACCATGGCGCAACTAGTGATATGTAAACACGTGGAGGTATCTAGAGCAATTTCCTATCCTCGGTTTTCAATATCAGTGGGCACGGATGAAGCTCTTGTAATTTCAAACTCCGGCGGTCGTGGTAGTGTTCACAGCGTTGGTTTGTTTTGGAAGTAACATAGTTGATGTGTTCATCCTAACAGTATAGGATCGAGTAGGAATAGATAAGAGGATCTCCTAAGTCGGTTGATGACCTTGATGGATGAGGTTTGGCGCCCGCAGGGTGGTCGCCGTGGTTATGGCGCCCGCGGTCTTGCTGGAGACCGGAGGTAGAAGAAGGAAAGAACAGGGGAGAGAAAAAGAAAAAGGAAGAAAAAGAGAAAGGAAGAAAAGGAAAAAAAGGAAAAAAAGGAAATGGAAAAAGAAAGGAATGAAGAAAATTTTGGAAAATCTTTAAAGAGTTGAATTTAAATTTTGTAATTAATTTAAATTTAGTTTTCAGGAATTTCTTTTATTAACTTTAAGGTTTTTAAAAATAAACATTAACTTTTAATAAAACTTAATTTTCTAATTTAAAAATTAAGGATTTTAAAAGTTTTAATTACTGGACACATAATAAATTATTCGCAAAAATTTTATTCATAGTTTTACATATTTTCAAAGTGCAAAATTTTGGAGTGTTACGGGGCCACGGCGAGAGCTCCGCCCCCACCAACCCCTCCATTCTGGACCCCGCCACGTCATCAAGACCGGGCATGTCCCGCCAAGACTAGCGGCGGCGGCAAGCCTAGCCATCCCCCACCCTCGAGTGAGGGGAGGCTTGAGCACAATGGGGAAACGAGGTCCAAGAGTGGGGAGTGCGGGGTGGCGGCGCCACGGCATCGCGGCGGCGGCGGCGGCCGGCGCGCCCTGCGCCGGTTGCGGCATCACGCCCCTCCATGGCAGGCTGCGGCGGATGTGGGTGGCGCCGACCGACGTCATCGCGCCCTCCGTGGCAGCGGCGGCGGATGTGGCGCGCTCGGCGGCGGCACTGGCCGGCGACGCATGGCGGCCCTCCGGGCGGCGGCGGTGCTATGTGAGGGGGAGGTTAGGGTTTTGCCCTAACCACACCCCTTCCCTTCCTTATGTCGGTTGGGCCGGAGGCGCCGGCCCATTGGCCGACCATGCTAATGGCGCCACTTCCCCTCCGCGCGTGGCCCCAGGCCGGGCGCGCCCACGCCTCCTCACCTCGCCTCATGGACCCACAGGTGGTGGTGGGCCAAAATACTCATTATTTCGACCTACCACCCAATTATCTTAATATTTTCTGCATTTACGCTATAAGTTGTTGACCTTCGCTCATTTCAATTTTAGCAAATAAGCAGAGACTTTACATTTTAATATATGGGTTTGTTTCAGCATTTCCATGTCGTTTGTTATACATTTACTTTGCAAATTTACTCTTCTCGCCCTACTTTATTTTATTTTTCGTTGCAAATGTGCCATAGTTTATCAAAATTATGGCTATCACAACACAGGTGAGATGGCAACCAAAGAGTTTGATATTCTCGCTCTCGATGGTTCCAATTTCCCTGCTTGGGCGATGGATGTCAAAGTCAATCTGTCAACTAATGGGCTATACAGATGTATAGATGAAACAACAGATGGGAGTGTTTCCCCCTCAAACATGTCCAAATTCTTCGCCTTAAAAGTTATAAGGAATCATATCCATCGGGATTTGAAAATGGAGTACATGTGTGAGGAGGATCCACGCGCTTTGTGGACTGCTCTTAAAAATCAATATGAACAATATAAAGCTATCCTCCTCCCGGAGCACGCATGAGTGGAACCACTTACGTCTACAGGATTTCAAAACTGTAGACGAGTTCAACCATGTTGTTCCTAAGATATGCTCTAAGCTTCAGTTTTGTGAGAAAGAACCTTCTGAAGAGGTGAAAATTGAGAAGACTCTATCTACAATGCTCTCCTTAGAACGGATCATCACTCAACAATACCGTGAGAAGAATTTCACTGTCTACTCTTCACTCATTCAGACATTGAAACAGACAGAAAAGAACCATGAGCTCACTGTATGGAACTCAAACCAGCGCCCTTTGGGCCACTGCACCATTGCCTGAAGTACATGCGAATGAGAAGAAACAAGTTCCCAATGGGAACACACAGACTGGAAATTCCTCAGGAAAGGGAAAATGCAAGAGAGCCAAAAAGCAACGTGGGAACGCTAAAAAGGGAAAAGGCAATTCTAAGCCTAATAATGATAGTGGCAACAAAACTGCCTGCTACAGGTGTAGCTGCTACAATCATATTGCTAAGAAATGCAGGACCCCTAAACATCTTGTTGATCTATACATGAAGTCTATGGGTCATAGACAGACCAACCAAAAGCATGAAGCACACTTCGCCTCTCAAGTGCTGGAGACTAGAGCTATGGACCCCATTCCGGAAGAAGCGGGACCAAGCAAAACCAAGACTCTGCCAAATGAAGAGGAAGACTCTTTGAACATAGATGACATGCTCGTGGAATATGCTTCCAATGACATTTATGGAGATCTTAATTAGGCGCCATTACTCTAATGTTTAATTTTACAAAAGTAACCATTGTAATAAAAGACATGATGTTGCTACCCCTATTTATAATTGTAATAATCACACATGCTATCTTAATATATTCCTATGTGGTTTTATATATTTTGTTCTTACGAATTTAAATTATACATTATATAGATTATTACGGGAATCAGTTCGATGGAAGAAGATATGTGCCTCGTGGACAGTTGTACCACTAACACTATACTTAGGAAAGTTAAATTTTTCCAAACTCTCACAAAGAGGGTGAAGGGTTACGCGGAGGCTACGCTAGCCACAAACAAAAACTTTTCTACCGCGCAACCAGGAACATTTGCAAGTAAGGGCCGATAGATCGTTACCGATTGGAGTATGCAGCGGAAATAGCCAATCAGGGCTATCCGATCTGGAACTGTGCTGGCCGATCACAGCCGATTTCCCGATAGCCGATTCCCGGGGACAGCCGATTCACCAATCAGCCGATTCGCCGAGTAGCCGATTCGCCGAGTCGTCCAATCGCGTTCTCATCGCCGATCTGTCGCAGTCGCCTTGCTCCGATTGCAGCCGATTCGTAGCCGATCAACAGCGCGCAACGTAGCAGCGCCTCTACCGGTATCCACACGTCCGGGAACAGAACGCTGAACACTCATGTGCTAGCACGCGATGCAAGGCTAGGGTTTTGGCTCGAAGGTGGGAGAATTTCCGTGGAGATTGATCTCGCCGACTTCTGAAGCCGCGTGATCAGATTGATTCGGTTCCAAAAACATGCATCAACTCTCCACCCCTCGCCCCTATATATAGAGTTGGCCGACTGGGACTAGTGGCCGATCAGGACTCTATTTTGAATCGGATCCCATCCGAATCTCATAGAGTTGGCCGTCCATACGTCGTAAGCCCATAGGACTCTATCTGATCGGATCCCTATCCGATTGAGCCATATTCGAGTCCAACTCGAATGCTTGTTCTTATAGCCTTAAGCGTGCGACCCTGTAGGTTCAGGTATACTTGGTTTTGGCTATAGTCCAACTTAGCCGATTGTCGGCTCGAGTCCAACTCAGCCGACCTGTCAATAGCGGCGCCTAGCAGCACATATTGACATCATAGTATACAAGAATATAATATCGACTCTAAACCTGTAATGTGTACACAAATCCCTTTGCCTCACGATACCAATTAAGTTATAGGCAAGATGTGTGCCATCCCTTCAATAGCTTAACCATTCACTCGAACCGTATTGGATTATCTGTCTGTTGATTGACTCCTCAATCAACTTAGCATGGCCATGCATTTCCATAATCCATTACCTCGAGGGGCCCAGAGATATGTCTCCAAAGGAGGGGCAAATTCCATCTTGATCACTCACATCCCACTCCATATTTCATTGCAAACCCGAAAACTACCTTTATAACTACCCAGTTACGGAATAGCGTTTGGTAGTCCCAAAGTAGGCTACTACACATGTTGAAATCCATGGTGATCTCAGGTCTAAGGACTTTTTGTACCAACACTACCTGAGACCAACTAATGGCACATTAATTCCTGTAGTGTCTCATGGTGTGTCTATCCAACAATGTGTTCTCTAACACATGTGTCCATGTTTATTGATTTGGTATCTCCATACCCATGATCTATGAGACATGATCATCAATCAATAAACATGCCAATCTTAGAATCATATTAGTTCCAATAATATGACATGTGATCAGGGATCATTTAGAAATAGATTCATACATATAGAGTCTCATAAATAAGTCACGTACTTATTGATCAATACAAGATGTCTATTTCATGGAACTGAATAACACTTTATTCATAAATACATAAACATTGACTGTGATATCCAACATCTCCATGTTGCCTCTAGGGCATATCACTAACAGAGGGAAGGACAAGTTTTGACCATCGCAGGATGCGATGCTATGATTGTCGGTTCAGGTAGGGCCACTATCATACTTCCAATGGGTACACAAATAAACATCGAGGATGCATTATTGTATCACGATTCAACACGTACCATACTAGGTTATAAAGATATCCAGAAAAATGGTATTCATGTGGAAACATATGAAGAAAACAATGACGAGTTTCTCCTCTTGACCAAAGATACTGGATATGGCAAACAAACAATTTAAAAAGGTGCCTTCTCTTCCGTCTGGATTGTACTACACATACATCAAAGCTGTACCATATGTTACATATAAAGTGCTTTTTCAAAATGTGCATGCATTTAAAACTTGACATGATCGTCTTGGCCATCCCGACATCGGAATGATGAGAAAAATCATAAGCAATTCAAGTGGACATGGTATGAGCAATAGAAAATTCCCAGAGTCCTCAGATTTTGTGTGCACCTCATGTGCAACTGGGAAATTAATTTTGAGACCCTCACATCTTTAAAATAATGGCTGAACCACTAAAGTTTCTTGAACGCATTCAAGGAGACATTTGTGGCCCCATTCAACCATTGTCTGGGCCATTCAGGTATTTCATGGTTCTAATAGACGCATCCACAAGATGGTCTCATGTGTGTCTCTTATCAACTCGGAACCATGCCTTTGCAAAATTGATTGCACAAGTCATCAGACTTAGAGCAAGTCAACCTGCACCAGATAAAATCAATCAGATTAGACAATGCTACAGAATTTTCTTCCAAAGCTTTCAATGATTATTGTATGATTTTAGGAATTTAAGTTCAACATTCTGTACCGTATGTTCACACACAGAATGGTTTAGCCCGAATCTCTTATCAAGAGAATAAAACTCATAGCCAGACCATTATTGTAAAATTGTAACCTACCAACCTCATGTTGGGGTCACAGAGTCTTACACGCTGGTGAGTTAGTACAATTACGTCCAACTACATACCATACAACCTCCCCACTGCAATTGGTTTGTGGTGATCCTCCTAGTATTTCCCATCTGCGGAAATTAGGTTGCGCTGTATACGTGCCGATCTCACCACCAAAGCATATGTCAATGGGCCCTCATAGGAAAATGGGGATCTACGTATATTTATCTCCGTCGATTATTAAATACCTGGAGCCCCTTACAGAGGATTTACTCACGGCCCGATACACTGATTGTATCTTCAATGAAGAACATTTTCCGGCATTAGGGGGAGAATTTAAGTATCACACTGAATGCCCGAAAATAAATTGGGATGCCATAGACACCCTAAAGGAGGATCCTCGTACCACAGAATCTGACCTTCAAGTTAAAAGGATCATTGATTTGCAGGTTGCTACAAACAATTTGCTAGACTCATTTACTGTGAGTAAAAGTGTCACAAAATCATACATTCCTACAAGGAATGTGCCAGAAAGAATAGAGGTACCAAATAAAACTATTCAACTCCCTTCCTCAAAAGAGAGTGGGAGAAGTACGGCAAATCCTTGCAAGCGCACGAGGAAACAAAGGAAAGAATCCTCTGACACAGTAAATGAAACTCAACCTCAAGTTGAGAGACACCAAGTGAATTCATCCAATTCATTTCCCACATCAACAGTGCACTTAATTTCTGATGATGGGACATTGAAACGCCCGATGCGGTCATATTGGGAAATACTGAGCCGTCAACTAGGGTAATGAAATTTTCGTAAACTATGTTGAGTCTGGAGAATCATTCAACTGTAAGACTACAATTGTCGACATATACTTTGCCTCATCAGTTGCAGAAACCATCCAAAATGATCCAGATCCAAAGTCCATGGTAGAGTGCAAAAAGCGCTCGGACTGGAACAAATGGAAGGAAGCAATTGAAGCAGAGTTAGCCTCCCTCAATAAAAGAGAGGTATTCTCACAAGTAATACCTACACCTCCAAAAACCTTTCCCGTGGGTTTTAAATGGGTTTTCGTTCGAAAGCGGAATGAGAACAATGAGGTGGTGAGATATAAGGCGAGACTTATAGCACAAGGGTTTACGCAGAGACCCAGCATTGATTTCAATGAAACATATTCTCCAGTCATGAGCGGAATTATGTTCCGATATTTGATATCACTGGCAATACAAAAGCGTCTACCTATGCAGTTGATGGATGTCGTGACAACATATTTATATGGGTCACTAGATTCGGACATATATATGAATATCCTCGATGGGATCTCTATACCAAATGGAAGCGCAAATCACAAAATGTATTGTGTAAAGCTCAAAAAATCACTTTATGGTCTCCAACAGTCAGGCAGAATGTGGTACAACCAACTGAGTGAGTACCTTCTACAGAAAGGTTACTCCAACAATGATGATTGCCCATGTATATTCATCAAAAGATCCTCCATAGGATTTTGCATTATATCAGTGTATGTAGATGATTTGAATATCATTGGCAACACACAAGATATTAATGAAGCCCACCACCATCTTAAGGCGGAATTTGAGATGAAGGATTTGGGTAAAATCAGATTTTGCTTAGGTTTGCAAATCGAACACCTTCACTTAGGAATTTTAGTGCATCAATCTGTCTATATTCAGAAATTATTGGATAAATTCAATATGGACAAAACATATCCAAATAAAACTCCCATGGTTGTTCGATCTCTCGATAAAGAAAAGGATATTTTTCGACCACGGGAGGAAGGAGAGGAGATATTAGGACCAGAATATCCCTATCTCAGTCTCATTAGAGCACTTATGTATCTTGCAAAATAGTACCAGGCCAGATATTGCATTTGCGTAAATCTATTGGCAAGACATAATGCTGCTCCAACTAAACGTCATTGGTCTAGAGGAAAACAAATCCTTAGATACCTAAATGGCACTAAGAATCTTGGCTTATTCTTTCAGAAAACTGCTGATCCTAGCTTGGTTGGGTACACTGATGCTGGCTATATGTCTGATCCCCACAACGCCAGATCACAAATAGGTTTTATATTCCTCCATGGAGGAACGACTATATCATGAAAGTCATCTAAACAAACAGTGGCAACCTCCACAAATCATTCTGAAATCATCGCACTGTTTGAGGCATCACGTGAATGCGTTTGGCTTCGCAGGATGATAAACCACATTGAACAATCTTATGGTATCGGTTCCTCAGATCATCTACCATTATCTATGAAGACAATGCTGCTTGTATTACACAGATATAAATAGGCTACATCAAGAGCAATATCACCAAGCATATTGCCCCTAAGCAGTGGCGGATCTAGAAACGATCTTCGCCTCGGGCCAACTAATACAAGACTAAAATAATTCATTCCGAGCTAAGTAATGTCATGATGAAACTCATCAATTGGTTTCCCATTCCCTGGATCTTTAACAATATCTCTCAAATCAAGTTCAATCCGCGGTCTTTTTTGCTCAACACGACTCTCTTTAGTTCCGGTAGTATTACTATTTGATGCATCATTCTTTGCAAAATATCTCTCCATTCTAAATGAATCAATCTAAAAGTGATATAACACAATTTAATAAAATGAGTGAACATATACAATTTCATGAAAAAAACTGAAATAGTCTAAGAGAGAGTTGAGTACTTACGAAAATCGGAATGGATAGAGTCCCGAGATAGGGAGGGCCAGCGATCGGCGGCGGGGGGGCGAGCGCGCGCTGGCACCGAGGAGGGAGGGGGCCGGCCGTGGGCTGGAGCGACGCTACCGCGTGCTCGGGAGGGAGGGGCGGCCGATGGCGGCGGGGGTCGAGCGGCGCCGCGCGTCGGGAGGGAGGGCCGCCTCTCTGTCTACTGTGGCGGGCGCGCGGCGGTGGACATCGCCGGGCGCCTGGCAAGGGAAGAGGCGAGAGCGTGAGCGGCGCCGCGGCGTGGGTCGGGCAATGTGGGTCGGCGCTTCGTGGGGCCATACGTGGGGCCCGAGGGCCGTGCGGGCACCCGCTGTCGTCGGTCCCGCCCGTGCGCTCTGGGACCGTATCCGAGTTTCTCTTCATTTTTATATGCATCGGGCCTCGCCAGACTCTGCCACAGTAGCCGGGCCCGGATCCGCCCTGCCCTAAGTTGTTTTATCCCCATGAGCTTCAGCAAAATGGAGAAATAAACATCTTACCGACAAAGTCTTGTGATAATCTGGCAGATCTCTTCACTAAATCCCTACCCACTTCCTCGTTCGAGAGATGTGTTAAGGGAATTGGTATGAGACTGCTCAGAGACTTGCAAGCTTCAGGGGGAGACTCTCCGAATGATGGACTATGTTAAAACGTCTCACATTGTACTCTTTTTCCTTTTGTGAGTTTTACCATCCGATTTTTCTCATATAAAATTTTTAATGAGACAATGATAGATGCAAGCTTATGCCTTATCTCATGTTTTCTCCCATAGGGGTTTTTCTAGAGGTAAAACACAGCATGGATTACTCCTTTAACCTTGCAGGTTGATGATAGAGCAATCACCAGTCATATTATTCCTATTTTTTCCCACATGGTTTTTCGAAGAAATCAAAGAACAAGTTGATCTCAATATGGACTCGATCAAAAGGAGGAGTGTTACAAAATCATCATGAGGCCATATTTGATCTACTAAAAGGCTCATCAAAGAGCAACAATGACAGCAATCAAGTGACTTGTAACAACCATATTATGAAGCATTTGTATCACATAATCAGCCACATTTAGAGACTTAAATCCTCCTTAAATCCTAGGAGAATCCTAGGCTTGTATACATACAAATCCTTATTATAAAAGGGGACATATTGAGATCAATAAAATGACAAAAGGGATTCACTGTTTTCACTGTTCATCTATCGTTTTCTAACAAGAGGCATCTCATTTAGATTTGGCATTCCGCATAGTCCGAGAAAACACTGTTCCATGCAATGGCACACAAGGAGTGGGACTTGCTTCTGATCCGAGTCTATCTAATAGCGCTAACATGGCTCTTCCAGAATGAAGAACTTGTGGAACCACTCTCATTTCATTTGCTGAATTTCTGTAAAAACTTTCTGTGAGGACAGAACTGTCACGCTTTCAAGCAGCACTCAGTTGGTGGACATACAAATGATTGCGGAACTGGTATATTCTGGGGAAACTCGGTTTTGGCAATAGAAATTTGGGGTGCAGTCAAGATCGCCAAGCTCGATGGGTTAGGTGGAAAACAAGGTTTAGACAGGTTCAGGCCCTCTCGTGAGGTAATACCCTACTCCTGTTTCGGGGATTTTGCCGAGTGTTATTGATCTTAAGATCTGTTGCTCTTGGTCCTAAAGCTGATTGCTCATATGTCTCATCTAAAGCCGATATCCCTCAAGGGACGCTCCTTACCCCTCTTATATAGTCTTGGGAGGCAGGTTTACAAGTCGGAAACCCTATCTTACTCTAAGTCGGTTTCCTCAATCTTATCAAACCGTGACTATGAGTTGTTGCCTTATCTAATCGGCAACGTAACACCCAAGTCATAGTTGATTTACATAATTGGCAGGCGTAACCTATCCCTATCTCCAGTCGGATAAGCTTGCCATGAGAATATCCGATTGCCATAATCTCCACAGTAGCCCCCGAGTCCTTTGCAGTCGACGAGATAACTCAGCCTCAAACCATAATAATTCACAGCCAAACAACTTTTTGGCCGAGTGCTTCTAGTGCCGAGTGGTTCCGTCATCTCTATCTGAAACTCCTGAGTGGCTCCAAAGACTATGAAGGGCTGGAAAAAATTCTCAAAAAATAAATATCTAGGTGCATCTACTGATGCACCTAATTAGGTGTAGCCCCCGACTATGTGGTTAGTCAAAAACAGACTAAGCATATAGTCAAGGACTATAAAAAATCATTCTCATATAAATGCTTAGCTCAAGCTAAAGCAATCATAAAAATCACATCACTCGGCAAGCTCATGCTTATTCGAGTAGATTTGCCCGAGTCGTCTCGGAACAAATAATTTAATTAGCCCTCATGGGTAAGAAATCAATTCACTCGGCAAGCTCATGCTTATCCGAGTTGATTTGCCCGAGTCATCTCAGAACAAATAGCTCAATCGATCCTCGTGGGTAAAAAATACTTGGCAAGCTCATGCTTATCTGAGTTAACTTGCTCGAGTCATCTCGGAACAAATAATTTAATTGACCTTCATGGGTAAACAAAATTTTCAGTCATTTGAAAAATAAGACCAAAATATTAAATAGCTCCTGCCATAATATTGGTCTTAATCTAAAAAGATCTTCACCAAGATGGAAAAACAGCATTGATATAATTATTTAATCAAATGCTTAGAAACCAAACAGTCCCTGTCGTCAGGACAGCCATGAAAAGCTTAACTGTTTGTCACCTTTCAAATTGCATCTTGCTAACTTCTCATGAAATTGCGCAAACCGCGGTACGAAAGGATTTTAAAGGTATTGGGCTATGTGACACGTGCATATTGCCAGGGCAAAATCTTCTTAAGTCCATCCACTTAAGTCCCTAAGGACACATGTCAAGCCACACCTTAGCTGGGCCGCAAGTCTCTCATGGGCTCAGCCCAATCATGAGAAAACCTAGCGGTTTCAGCCTCCCTGCCTCTGAGTTCTTTTGGGGTCTTCTCGATTATTATGGCCTCCAACTTTATCATTTGAACCCAAACTCCATGCTCCACATAGCCCTTTTCATTCATGTCTGCGAAGCTTTCCTTGGCATCCTTCCCCACTTTCAACTCTTCCGGCGCATGTTCTATCTTAAGCCGCACCCGAACATGGATCAACCCTGCGTTGTTGGTGGGGCTGGCTTCCAACTCCACAGATCCCTCCGCAAAGAATACTTTTCTCTTTCCTTGAAATCTTCTAACAAGGGATGACATGCGAGCTGGTTCTATATCGCCAACCTTGAACCCAACCTGTCAAACTTCGTTGGCCTTCCCCTGTGCCTAGGCCCAACTGGACCACCGTTCCAGTGGCCCAAGATTGGGATGAAGCCAACAAGTTGCTAGTGAAGATCTTGGAGATGAAGCAAAAAGGTCTTCACGGTGAGCAGATCACTCGGCACTTCATCAGGAGCCGACTAGCTCCGATCAAGGAGCGGTCCAAACCCGTCTTTGAATATGAGGGTGAGAGGGACCCCAATCGGGAAGACCGCGACTCCCTCAGCTTCGAGATCTTCAAGACTTGTATGTATAAGATTTTCTCGACTGGGATTGCAGTCGAGCGCAGCCTCATGCTGCCGGTCCTCCCATACAGCATGTATCGTCCTCCTCCTCCGGTAAGCTGACTTAACTCCTTCAATGCCTTTCAATCTTGATATCGCACTTCTCAGTGTTGAAAGAATCTTTCTTGCAGGAAAATGCCTCCATCATCTCAAAGCCATATAAAATTCATCATGACGATATGCCAGCCCGGCCTGCTAAGAAGCCAGCCGGTAGTGTGAAGATCCAGAGCGATCCAGCCGGAAAGAGAGCAGCCCCGAGTGAAGATATCAATAAGCGGGCGAGCAAGAGGAGGCTGATTATTGATGACTCGGACGACGATGCCCCAGCCCCTCAAGCCGATGCGACCCCTCCGAGGCCGTCACCGAAGACAGCGCCCAAGATCCGTCGATCGACTAGGTAAGACTTACGACTGAAATCAAGCTCTTTGTTAAGAATTTCTTCATCTTCATCCCGATTGCTCTTTTCTTTCTTTTGCAGGAGGCCTCAAAACATTGATCCTACTGGGCAAAGTGAGGGCCCAACACCAGCTGTAACAACCGAGGCATCGAAGCCTGCGGAGCCAAAACCCCAGAGCCCTCTCCCGAGCGATAACGCTCCGAGTGGGAGGCCCTCACCTCTCAGTGAGGATGTCCCAAGAGAAGAGCCCCCGACCGCTAGCCGGGGTACCCCGACTGGAAACCAGTCGACCGCAGAAGAGCCCCCGGCTGCCACCCAAAGGGCCTCGACTGAAGACCAGTCGGGCAAGAGCCAAGAAGAGAAAAGCAGCCGGGAAGTGCCGGTTAAGGATTCGACCACCGAAGCTGGTAAGTCTTGAATCAATCTCTTGCTTTTTAACTCCAGTCTACTTTTCCTGTGTCTTCATTCGCTCTTTCTGAATTGATCAGCCAAGGTGGAGGAGATCCCCAGGCTACAGTCCTTTGAGACCTGGGTCCCTCCAGCCAAGATTGAGTGGCGCGATTCCGAAGGCCAGAGACAGCGCATCATCCTGAACAAGCAAATGGAGAATGAAGAAAGAGACATGCTTGTAGACAGCTTGAACAAAGCGACACGGCTGTTAAACGTGAGTTTTGCTCCTTTTCTATTGTAGCTTGGTAATCGCTTTTTAGTCGATCAGTCTTCAGAAATTGTGTGCAGAGGGTGTATTGTCGGTCGATGGCCAAATCCGATGCACTCGAGAAGTTGGTCCCGCACTTAAACTCTCTGGAGAACATCCAGCAGGAGCTAAAGACCACTCGAGAGGAAGCTACATCGAGAGAAGCAGCTCTGAGGAGAGAAATAACCGCACTCCGGGAGGAGAACCTCGACCTCCGGGGTTCAATCGGGAGTAAGCTCGATCTCCTTAATCTTTTTGTGTCTCTAATTGTAGTCTGTTTTGGTCTTGGTCGTTGACAACTTTTCTTGTCGTAGAGAATTCGTTGGAGGTCCACTCGCTCCAAGCCCGGCTGGATGAGGCTGATGCTAGCAGAGCTGAGCTGGAGAGTGAATTTGAAGGTGAGTTTTTTCGAGACAACATCCTCGATGTTGCTTCATTTTTTAGTGCCTTGTGTGATCGTATATCTTTGGCAGCTTACAAGATTAAGACCCGTTCTCAGTATGATGTTTTTGTTGAGAGGGTCAAAAAAGCCGAAAGCGTTAGGAAAGATGTTGCTAACGCGGCGACGCCGATCCTGTTGTCGCTGTTTCACAATGGACTCGGGACCAGCTCGTTGGACACCGTCGAGGTCTTTGATAAGCTTAGGCGAGCCCCTGATCAATATTTGGCCATCATTTCTGAAGCAGCCATCATGGGAGCGGGCCTTGCCCTTGCGCAGACCAAGTCGCTCTACCCCCAAGTGGAAGTTGATTCAGTCGGGGAGGGCTTCGCCGATGGTACTTCAGATGAGCGGGCCCTGGAGTTGATTAGCGAAGCGTAGGAGTCCGCCAAGAAAGTAGCTGCTGACGTAGTGAACCACTTTCGATCTTGATTTCTTTGTGAACATTGTATGCAACTTTCTGATGTGCCTTGTAAATATTCAGCTTATTTATGTTAATGCCTTGATTCGAGTTTTTACGTAAAATTTCTTAAGTAATTTTCGTCCGACTGTCACAAGGCCTAAGCTTGATTAGGTCATCAAAAAATTCTCAGTCCTTATACGTTGAACTCGAATCAAGGAACATTGAACAATGATAAACCAAATATGCACAGGTTACTGAAAAAAACCATGCTTTATTGCATATGTACAACCCCCGACTGCTAACTCAAGAAGTCATCTTGCTTGGGGTTGGCAGTCAAGAAGAACATGAAACTTAAGGCAATTTAAGCATAGTATCGTCGAAGATGCTCGATGTTCCAAGAGTTCTCCACCATGGATCCGTCTTCACGCTTTAGTCGATATGCTCCTGGCCGAGTCACCTCAGCAATTATATACGGTCCTTCCCATAATGGAGATAACTTGTGACGGTCCTTGGTGGTCTGAATCTTGTGTAGAACCAAATCACCAATAATAAAAGCTCGCGCTCGAATGTTACGACTGTGGTATCGTCTGAGTCCTTGGAGATATCTTGCCGACTGGATCAGGGTTGCCTCACGGACCTCTTCCAATCGGGAGAGGTCATCCACTCGGTCTTGATCATAGCGTTCGTCGTTAAAGCTGCGGACTTGGAGAGATTCGTACTCCATCTCGTTTGGCAACATAGCTTCCGCGCCATAGACCAAAAAGAAAGGAGTTTGGCCGGTAACCCGACTAGGTGTAGTCCGCAGGGACCATAGAACCGAGGGGAACTCTTGGACCCATTTGCCGGCATAGGGTTTTAGCCGGTCAAACACTCGGGCCTTGATGCCTTGAAGAACCATGCCGTTGGCCCGCTCGACTTGTCCATTGCTTTTGGGATGAGCGACCGATGCGTAGCAGATTTTGATTCCGAAGTCTTCGCAAAATTCCTTAAAGATGCCTCCAGTGAATTGAGTCCCATTGTCGGTTATTATTCTGTTTGAGACGCCGAACCGATGCACAATGTTGAGGATGAAGTCTCGTGCCTTGTCAGCAGTGATCGTAGCAACCGGCTTAGCCTCGATCCACTTGGAGAACTTGTCGATCGCGACGAATAAATGTGTGAATCCTCCTGGAGCCTTTTTGAAAGGACCATACATGTCTAAGCCCCATACTGCAAATGGCCAGGATAATGGAATCGTTTGTAGTTCTTGGGCTGGAACATGACTTTGTCGAGCGAAGAACTGGCAACCTTCACACGTTCGGACCACTTTATCGGCGTCGGAGACCGCCGTAAGCCAGAAGAAACCTTGTCTGTAGGCCTTGCCCACCAGGGTGCGTGCTGCCGCGTGACTTCCGCATATGCCCGAGTGGATATCCTGTAGTAGTTGCCGTCCTTCCTCGGGCGTGATACATCTCATTAGGACTCTAGAAGGGCTCATCTTGTACAAATCAGAATCTACCATGACGTAAGCTTGGCAACGACGTCGGACGCGTTCCGCCTCATCCCGGTCTTTCGGCAGCTCTTGCTGAGTTAAGAATTTGATGAGCGGTGTCCTCCAGTCTGCGTCGATCATGGCGACTTCGTTTGTATCTTTCTCGTTGGGAGTTGGTTTGGCTGCAACAGTCGGTTCATGGAGATGCTCTACGAAGACGTCTGTTGGGGCAGCTTCTCGCTTGCACCCGAACTGTGCCAACTCGTCAACTGCCTCGTTGTTATGTCTCAAGACATGAGATAGCTCCAGTCCGTCAAACTTGTCTTCAAGTTTGCGAACTTTTTGCCGATAGGCCTCCATGGTGTCATTTAGACAGGACCAATCTTTCATCACTTGGTTGACAACCAGCTGGGAATCTCCTTTCACGACGAGCCGACGTATCCCGAGTGAAACTGCGAGCCGTAGTCCATGTAGCAGGGCTTCATACTCGGCGATGTTGTGTGAGGCAGAGAAGTGAAGGTGGAGAACATATCTTAGCCTTTCGCTAGTCGGGGAGATCAGCACGACTCCTGCTCCCAGGCCTGTGATCCTCTTGGATCCGTCAAAGTGCATGGTCCAGTATTGTAGGTCTTCTCGAGGTACATCTTCTTGTTGTTCGGTCCACTCGGCTAGGAAATCCGCTAGGGCTTGTGACTTTACAGACGTCCTCGCCTTGAAAGTTAAGTCCAGCGGCATTAGTTCCAGGGCCCACTTCGCGATGCGTCCAGTCGCCTCCTGGTTGTGGATGACATCGTCGAGTGGAAAGGAGGTGACGACCGTGACCGAGTGACCCTGAAAATAGTGCGCCAATTTCCTCGTGGTTATCAGAACACCATATAGCAATTTTTGTACCTGGGGGTAGCGAATTTTGGCTCCTGTCAACACTTCGCTAACGAAGTATATTGGCCTTTGAATCTTCTGGGCTCGCCCTTCTTCTTCGCGCTCGACCACGAGAATCGTGCTGACCACTTGGTGAGTCGTTGAGACGTACAGTAGCAGGGGCTCCTGAGGCTGAGGTGATGCTAGGACGGGCGGTGTCGTGAGGAATTCTTTAAAATCTTCAAAGGCCTTGTGAGCTTCCGTAGTCCACTAGAAGTCGTCCGTTTTCTTCAGTAGCCTGAAGAAAGGCGTGCCACGTTCGCCGAGTCGGGAGATAATTCGGCTTAGCGCCGCCATGCAGCCAGTGAGCTTCTGGACATCTTTCTGGTTACTCGGGGGCTTCATATTCAGGATAGCGTTGATTTTTTCCGGGTTAGCTTCAATGCCGCGATGTGACACCATAAAGCCAAGCAGTTTGCCTGATGGGACGCCGAACGTGCACTTCTCCGGGTTCAACTTCATTCTGAAGGCCCGGATGTTCGCGAAGGTTTCTTCTAAATCGGCGATCAGGTCTTCCTTCTGCTTGGTATTGATGACGACGTCGTCGACGAAAGCTTCCACGTTCTTCCCGATCTACGTCTGAAAACACCTTTGGATCATTCGTTGGTATGTGGCTCCAGCGTTCTTCAGGCCGAAAGGCATCGTGATGTAGCAATAAGCTCCAAACGGCGTGATGAACGATGTTTTCAGGCAGTCGGATTCCTTCAAGCTGATTTGATGGTAGCCCGAGTAGCAATCCAGAAAGCTTAAAAGTTGGCAGCCGGCCATTGAGTCCACGACTTGGTCAATGCGAGGTAGCCCGAACGGATCTTTGGGGCAGGCTTTGTTGAGGTCGGTGTAGTCAACGCACATGCGCCATTGCCCTGTCTTCTTCCAGACCAGAACTGGGTTAGCCAGCCAGTCGGGATGCAGAACTTCCTTGATGAAACCGGCGGCTAAGAGCTTTGTGAGTTCTTCCTTGATGGCATCTTTTCGATCCTGAGCGAACCTGTGCAATCGTTGTTTGATTGGTTTCGCGTCATCTTTGACATGTAAAGTGTGCTCGATCACCTCCCTAGGAATTTTAGGCATATCAGATGGTTTCCAAGCAAACACATCTTTATTATTTTGAAGGAAGGTGACGAGCGCGCTTTCCTATTTAGGATCTAGGTCAGCGCCGATTACAGCGATTTTTGAAGGATCCGATGGGTCAAGGGAGATCTTCTTCGTTTTGGCGTCACCTTGTCCCGACTTGGCTATCTTGTTTGCGGGGATTTCACCCTCTGCAGAAGTTGATGCAGCCAGTCGGATTTCCTCCTGGCCACGCAATCTCACGAGATTGTGCCATGTCGCAGCTTTCCTTGTCGCAGGTGAAGGCTTGTTTGACGTCGCTGCGAAGGGTGATGACGCCGTTTGGACCCAACATCTTCATGCAGAGGTAGGTATAGTGCGGTACCGCCATGAACTTGGCGAGTGCAGGCCTTTCAAGGATTGCGTGGTAAGCCGTCTCGAAGTCGGCCACCTCGAAGGTGATATTCTCTATTCGGAAGTTCTCTCGAACTCCGAAGGTGACCGGAAGGGCGATGTGCCCGAGTGGCGTGGATGACAGCCCCGGGATGACTCCGTGGAAGGGGACTGAGCTTGCCTTCAGTTCGGCTCTTGGGATTTGCATCTCGTCCAAGGTCTTGGCGAACAAAATGTTGAGGGCGCTGCCCCCGTCGTTGAGGACGCGCTTCAGCTTGATGTTGCGGACCACCGGGTCTAGGACTAGGGGATACCGCCCCGGGTGAACCACACGGTCAGGATGATCCGAGCGGTCGAACGTGATGGCCACCTCCGACCATCGTAGGTATTGTGGGACTTCGGGTTGCGCCGCGTTGACCTCGCGGTCGGTTAGCTTCTGTTTCCTCTTGGATTCATAGGCTTGCGGCCCCCCGAAGATGTGATTGAGTTCGCCCACGGGGTCTTGAAAGGGCTCCGTATTCCCAGCTGGGTTGTTCTTCTTGGTGCCCGATGGGCCGACTTCATCAGTTGGCTTCTTGTTGAGCTGTGCCGCACATTGCTCGGCGAATTGCTTGTAGATAAAGCAATCCTTGGCCGCGTGCTTGTGGTTGGGATGATGCGTGCACTGGGCGTTCATGATGGCGTCGGGACGGTGTTGGGGGTTGGACGTCGCAGCAACCAGGTCCTCAGGTCGGCGCTTGCGGTTCTTCTGGGCCTGGTTGTTATTGCCATTATCCTTCTTAGGATGGCGGCTTCCTCCCGACTGCTTGTCGTCCCTTCTGTCAGGCCGGTCTTGGCGCGCCACTTTGATTGCGTCGCTGGACTTGGCGTACGAGTTCGCCGTCTCGAACATCTGCTTCACCGTCTTCGGTGGCTTGCGCCCAAATTTTTCGATCAACAGTTCATCACGGACTCCCTTCTGGAAGGCGGCGATGATGATGTCGTCGGTGATGTTGGGGATCTTATTGCGCTTTTCCGAGAAGCGCCGGATGTAGTCCTTCAATGGCTCGTCTGGCTTCTGGACGACGTTGTAGAGGTCGAAGTGGGTCCCAAGCCTTTCAAAAGTGCCTTGGAAGTTGGCGATGAAGTGGTCCCTTAACTCGCTCCAAGAGCCGATCGAGCCTCTTGGCAGGCTCGTGAGCCAGTTCCTGGCTGAGTTAGCAAGGGCGACAGGCAGGTAATTGGCCATGGCCTTGTTGTCATCTCCTGCCGCTCGGATGGCGAGGGTGTACACGGTTAGCCACGACTCAGGGTCGGTCTTTCCGTCGTACTTCTCGATTCCTATTGGTTTGAAACCGTTCGGCCAATGCACTCGGCACAGGTCCCGAGTGAAAGCGGGTACTCCATCATCATTGCTGTCGGGCGAGCCCCTTCGATCTTCGCGGGAGCGCTGGTCTCGTTCTTGATAGCGCCGGTCAAGGACTTCCCGCAGATCGCTCGACGGGGTCCCTGGCAGGCTGCTGCGGTAGTCGAAGTTGTTGCTGCGGCGAACCCGGTGGTGGACGGGTGGACGTCCATGCCGCTTCTCACGGGAGTCGGCCGATTGTTCCTGATGCTTCCGTGTGGCCTCGTGGCGAAGGTCTCTCGACCTAGTGGCTGCCCGATCTTGCTCGGGCCTCTTGTAATCCTTTGACCTCAGCGGCGGGAGTCGGCTTCTGTCGGGCGTTTCTGCCACGGACTCGGTCGGTCTCCGGGCTGAGGCGGAGGGAGAGCAGTTGGCTGTGGCCGCGACAATGGTCTTGATCTTGTCCAGAATTGGTGTCACGTTGGCGGGAGCTGTTTCGATCATGGTGTCGAGGAGGGTGAGTGCGGCAACGACGTTCTGCTGGGGCGTTTGGAAGATATTGGTGTTGTCGACTCGCGTTTGGAGTATGGCTTCCCGGACGGATCGCCCGATTGCCCTCAGGTCTCGCTTTCTCCTGTCGGCGTCTTCCTTGCTCCTCCTCTCATCTTCTGCCAGCTTGCGCTCCTGCTCAAGTCTGGCTTGTTCTTCCTCTGCGATCCTACGGGCCATGGCTGAGTCTGTCTCGGCCACCTCAGCCATGAGGACGTCGAAACACTTTGGCTCGTAGTCCTTATCGCAGTCGGAGTCATTGGCTTCGTCTGAGGGGATGCCATAGAGGTCGTCGAAGCCTGAAGAGCTGAGGTATTCATCGAGCTCCGAGGATGAGCATGACCCGGATGATGGGAGGATGACCGCGACTTCCCTCGAGCCTGGGTTGCTCGAATCTGGATCGTTCCAGTCCGAGTCGGAGTTTGATGACGTGGATCCCTCCGAATGGTTTGAGCTCGACTCGGGGGAGAGGAGTTTGCGGCAGATCTCAGTGGCATTTGGAAGTCCAAACAGCGCCGAGAGGGTTTCTTCCTCCGAGCAGATTGATTCCGACGGGGAGGTGAGAAGACAGCTGTAGATTTCAGCGGCGTTCGGTAGTCCGAACGGCGCCGAGTGATTTCCTCCTTCAGAGTGGGTGGACTGCATCTTGGAACTCAGGATTCGGTCGCAGATCTTAGCGTTGTTCGGTAGCCCGAACGGCGCCGAGCGGGTTTCCCCTCCCGACTGGTCCGAATCCGAGTCAGGGAGGAAAGCTTGTTGAAGCTGTTGGCGGCGAAGTCGTCGATGCCTGAAGAAGATCCCATCGCGCTTGCCAGCGAGATTGTCGAAGAAGTCTTGACGCGCGGGCCCCTACCTGGTGCGCCAACTGTCGAAACTCGGTTTCGGCAATAGAAATTTGGGGGTGCAGTCAAGATCGCCAAGCTCGATGGGTTAGGTGAAAAACAAGGTTTAGACAGGTTCAGGCCCTCTCGTGAGGTAATACTCTACTCCTGTTTCGGGGATTCGATCCGCCGAGTGTTATTGATCTTAAGATCTGTTGCTCTTGGTCCTAAAGCTGATTGCTCATATGTCTCATCTAAAGCCGATATCCCTCAAGGGACGCCCCTTACCCCTCTTATATAGTCTTGGGAGGCAGATTTACAAGTCGGAAACCTTATCTTACACTAAGTCGGTTTCCTCAATCTTACCAAACCGTGACTATGAGCCGTTGCCTTATCTAATCGGCAACATAACACCCAAGTCATAGTTGATTTACATAATTGGCAGATACCTATCTCCAGTCGGATAAGCTTGCCATGAGAATATCCGATTGCCATAATCTCCACACACATAATCAGCCATATTTAGAGATTTAAATCCTCCTTAAATCCTAGGAGAATCCTAGGCTTGTACACATACAAATCCTTATTATAAAAGGGGACATATTGAGATCAATAAAATGACAAAAGAGACTCACTGTTTTCACTCCATCTATCGTTTTCTAACAAGAGGCATCTCATTTAGATTTGGCATTCCGCATAGTCCGAGAAAACACTGTTCCATGCAATGGCACGCAAGGAGTGGGACTTGCTTCTGATCCGAGTCTATCTAATAGCGCTAACATGGCTCTTCCAGAATGAAGAACTTGTGGAACCACTCTCATTTCATTTGCTGAATTTCTGTAAAAACTTTCTGTGAGGACAGAACTGTCACGCTTTCAAGCAGCACTCGGTGGACATACAAATGATTGCGGAACTGGTATATTCTGGGGAAACCAGCATCTCGTCTTTGCTCGTATCCTTACTGAGTCAGATGATAAAGGAGGGCGCAGATGATGTGGTCCTCGCAGTAGTTAATGTTATTACTGAAATTCTAGTGACCTTTCCATGTACTTCTGATTAGTTTGTGTCACACGGTATTGTTGATGCACTTGGTAGTATATCTCTCCCTGTGCTCGTTAGGGATCCAAACAGTTTGTTCCTTATTGATATTCAACATTTTACATTCAGCAAGTGCAATGAAGTTCACCTCTGACGATGATGTATGGCTTGCTCTTACCATGAAGGTACTCATGTTTATGTATTATATGAGTTCAATGTTACACTGCTTTATAGAGAGTGACCATCCTATAAATTCGTTTCAGATTACAATCTTTCTTTCTTTTCCCCCACTGTTCTGATTTCTGAAAGGAGATTTCCTGTGTTTTTTTATAAACCTAAGTTAGGAGTAAGTCATAGGGGTTCCACAAAATAAAACCTTACGTGAAGGCTGATATAAAAAAAATTGAAATGTAGAAGAGTAATTAGAGTAGCTATTTTCCTTTGCCCCTATTGGATCAAACATAGTGGCCTGTGGTTGCTTCCTTAGTCCTTCCAGCTCATTTGCATAAACATTACAAAAAATGGATGCAATTTTAATTGGAACCGCATTTTCTTTTGTTCCCTACATAGAATTTAGAATTTGTCTAATTTACTAACCACTTTTTGGGCAGCTATTGGATTATTTCAACTCTAGTCTTGATTATACATCAAGTGAGCAAGAATGGAAGATATTAATTGGGATATTATGCCTTATTTTAAATCATTCAGCAAACAAGATGCTTATTGAGCCTGCAAAAGCCATAATCTTGAATAATTGTTTGGTTTTGTTGATGGATGGTATAGTTCAAGAAGCTTGCGCAAAGGGCCCATCTTTATTTCAACACGATCAGGAGACAACCTTTGGGGACTCATTGATTCTTATGCTTTTATTGATGTTTTTCTCTCTACGAAGGTGTGCAGCTGTATCGCTTGCTTCGTTTGATTGCTTGTGCATGAACTAATGATATTCTTTTTCTTTTCCAGCTTGCAAGCGATCTTGGAGGCAAGCATTGACTGGCAGGAATTCCTGAAATATTCAGATGACACTAAGTCTTCCTCTGTTCTTGGCATTCCGTGCCATGATTTGTGTCGTCTCATGCACTTTGGCCCTTCTCCCGTAAAGCTTATTGCTTCACAATGCCTATTGGAATTGCTTAGCAGAATTTCAGATCAGAGGAGCTGTCTTAATGCTGAGTTAAGATGCTCTGCAAAGTATCTGAAGTCAATTATTGCAGTAACAGAGGGAATGGTCTTCAGTCAAGATAGTAGAGTTGCTGAAAATTGTGGTGCCTGTCTCACAGTGATTTTAGGTTGGGAGAGATTTGGAAGCAAAGAGAAGGCGGTGATCAGAGAATCTAAATGGTCTAGGTTAATATTGAAGGAATTTGCAGTTGCTTTGACTGCTCCTGGTTTGACATCCAAGTGATCAGAGAATCTAAATGGTCTAGGTTAATATTGGAGGAATTTGCAGTTGCTTTGACTGCTCCTGGTTTGACATCCAAATCCTTCCGTAATCAGCAAAAGGTTGCAGCAAATATAGCTGTTTCATTGCTCCAACTGAGCCAAGTACCAGATTGGCTGACATCGTTGTTCACTTCTTTGGTATCTGGTATAGTTGCTACCTTTCTGCTAGGAATGTTACCGCGGAAATTGTCACTCTCTTCAGTGAACTTATGGCCAAAAACTATCTCACTCAAGAACACATTGCTGGTCTACACAACTTGTTCCAGGTTCGTACACTGTCCTTTATATAAACAAATCAGAGTAATGCGTACATGTAGTTTTGCAAGATGCCATATGTAAAAAATTCTTGATATCTGATTGCAATTTATCCGATTAGTTGTTCTGTGGTCTACACCCTCCAGTTTCAGGGGTATCTCCTTAGTCCATATGGTATGATTGGAAGCAAGCAAAGTTTCTTTGTTTCTCTCTCTCTCTCATATGGGGTGGTTCCCTCGTTCCTCGTACTTAAACTTAATAGCAAGAAAATGCTTCCTGTTGTGTTTAAAAAAGGAACCAAAAATAGCTGCATTTCTTGCTTAATACTAGAGGACCGAGTAACATCTGCATCTTTATGGTTCACATTTCCAGCCTCTGTCATCACGCTGAGCCAATCATCACATGCTCCCTGAAGTGACAATTTTCACGCATCCTGATGCAGGTCTGCAGGAGACCTGAGTTTTTTTTTTGCTTTTTCCTCCAATTTTATCAAGATTCTCATAAATAGGTCATTGCAGGAACGGACCTCAAGCTCGACGTCAATAGTGATGACGCCGAGCTTACACTCGGTGCCAATACATTTGGCGCCGAGATCTCTGCGCCACGTCAGCGCCGAGGCTGACGTAGCAACCTCGGCGCCGTAGATCTTGGCGCCGAGGTCGGCGTCGTGCTTCTTGGCGTCTATCTCGGCGCCATAGGTGTTGGCACCGAGCTCGACGCCAATAAGAATGGCGTCGAGCCCTACTTCCCAACCAACCACCAAACGACTGGTATTGCAGATGACAAATGACTGGAGCCTACCGATACATCCTCCAAGCCAAGATATGGACTTTAACGATAAATGACAGGGTTATATCAATCATGCAATACCGCCTATCTGAATGTTCTCCCTTTTCTCTTCAGCTCTCTCCTCTTCAACTCTCTCCAGTGTTTTCTTTCCCCTTCGCCCTTTCTCACGAATCGATATATTGGACCGTGAAAAATTGAGTTTGAGCAGTGGATCTGTTAGTGCAAGGTATTCTCTCGTCCCTCCTAGTTTTGTGCGCATCAGTTCGGTTTGTATAAGTCATATTTTTGACTTTCCTGTGTTCATAATCATAACTTAGCTCAGCACTTAGAGTTCGCCTCGTAGTTGAGCACTTGAACTGTTATTTAGTATGTCGTATCGTAGTTGAATTGTGATCGTGATGTATAATGAACCCTATTATTGGAGCTATAGTACTTCTGTTGCTTATATTTCATGTGCTCATAATCTGAACTTATGAAAGCATAAGTTAGACAGTAGGATGCTCCGCAGTTGACACGGTGAACAACTTTTATAGTAATAGAAGCATAACTCAACATATATTAATGATACAAGACATGCCATATGTTTCATAAGAAGTATTGCACGTAATTAAACCGTGGAATGTATGTCATGCATACACGATACAAACTAATCGGACCCGATGAGTCGAGCCTCAGCTTTCCTATGGACCCCTTCTACGACGTTCAACTTATGTTCCATTTTTCCAGTCCTTCTTAGCATTGTACTCTTTTTGTGTTTCGCATTCAGTTATCTTGAGGCCGTTATATTGGGGAATGACATTGTCGATCCACATAGTGAATCCGTATCTCCTTTGAATGCCCTGATAAAAAAAATGTATGTAGTTAGTTAGAGTGGCAAAACTATGTAGACGTTAGCGGAATTGAAAACCTAAGACGTACAACGAAGTCATCGTCTAAGTTGAGGCAAATGAAATATCTCCTGCCATATGTTTGTGGTTCAAAGGAGGTAGCTATCTTGCAACGATCTCTACAACCACACCTGGGACGCTCCGACCATTCATGGTAACCAGATGGGTTGTTCCTCCAATCTAAGCTTGCGATTTGCTTCTGAAGTACGTACTCCATCCATGCCTAGATGAATTGTCTGGTCAGCTCAGGCTGGGTTACCGTCCGACCGATGGAAGCAGGTCTCACCGTATCGATCCATTGTTCGAATCGACACCGCCATACATCCTCCTGGTGTACATTTGTGACAGCAAGGGTTAGACAATGAAACAAGTGATTAGTTTTACAATGGTACTCACAACAAAATCGTCGTCGACAATCTCAGGACACACGAAGCATCTTTGTCCTCGGGTTGCTTGTCTAATGGACCTTATCACCTGGCAATGGAGACCACAATGGCATTCTGGACGTTCTCACCATGTGGGTAGTGTGAGCTGATCTAGAGGCCAATCCAAAGCTTCCGCAGCAATTCAATGTTGGTACTCTGCCTTCCGCCGAAGGTAGTCTGACCTTGTTTCGCTAAGTGGGTAGAAACGTGTTCCATCGGTTCGTGGGTTCTCCGTATCTATCCACTCAATGAAGTTGCACACCCGACGATATGCCTGCTTAAGATGTTACCATGATGTAGGAACAAGTTAGCATTTTGTGTATTAAGAATTGGTATTACAAACCGGAGCACAAAAGTCATACCTGATCCATGCTGGTGCATTAGAAGAATCGTCTCCCCTGAGTTTCTGAGTTGAGGGACGACGTAAGTATACAGGCATCCCCACAATGATACAACGGACGGTCACACCATAGGGGAATCCAACCACCCAAAGGATGGAGTCGCCAGTCAAGACGCTCAAGAAATGGATGATCCATTCTACCTAGAAGTGTAGGAAACAGAATGAAGATATGAAGAGGTCGTATTCGGGTGGTGCAATATATAGCGGAGAAAGCAGAGGCACATCTCCCTCTCACGTGAGTTCACTTCTTCAATGGATGTGACAACACGTTCACGCACCAGCAAAAATTGATTGATTCTGTCGAAGAAAGCATCAGCAAAAGCTGAGTCGGGATGCCTTCACGTGCCGAAAGATGATAGTGACATATCGTACACGTCTAACACGTGCCAAAAGCTGATAGCGACCTATCGTAGAATATCATACACGTCTACTGGCGAATCCTCTTACCCCTACCCCTCTTAGCCTGCGCCCTATGATTCATTTATTCAGTGGATGTGACAATAGGAGCCACGCCGAAAGTTGATTGTGACAGAGCATGAGCGAGTACGAAGGGTGCAATAGGTGGATAGCAATATGATGTGTTTCATTTTGTCAGTTTTGATTGAGTCAATCCTAATTGAAGTATACATTCCAATTTCATTCCTCTAAGTTGGAAGTAATTCGAGGGACTCACTTCATATTTTTCTGAATTTTTGTCGTTAGAAATTATCAAATTTGCCCATTTGACTACATCTATACTCCTGTAAACTCAGAGTAGAAAAAATTGGCAGAATTTTCCCTGTTTGTCTATTCAAAGCTTATACAAATATCAATGTAGCATATGACATTCATGGAACATGTACCACATTCATCCATATCCCACATACATGACAACATGAAAAGACCACAAAGTTCATAATAGTCCGTAAAGTCCATAGTAGTTCAGACAGTCCAAATGAATAGTCCATACAGTCCTTAGGATGTTGGAAGGGGATACTACGTGAAGTACACCCTCAACTATGATGGAAGCATCTCCAGGGCAATGTAGCTCATCCCGAGCCCTAGAAAGCAATTCACTAAATATTGGCTTCTCATCGAATAGAACAAGCTCGCTTTGCATGTCAACAAACTTGACATATCCATAACAATCTCTTGCCATGGTGCCTCCATGATATATGATCACTAGGTTGTCCATTTAGTAGTTCGAAAAAATACAAATATAGTTCGTTCAGTCCAAAATAATTGCTATATAGTACTCAATTTCTCCAATTCACTATAGTTTTTAAAACACAAATACTACTCTAACCCGTACAAAATTATCCAATCCTGCAATTTCTTTATGAGATCTACCATCGCGTAAACTAATCCAATCCCATAAACTAATCAAAATTATTACCATTAAAAGATACCAATTATTCAACAAAAAAGATGGGAAAATTTATAACTTACATGTTCAACATTTTACATTTCACCTATTCAAAATACACATACATTGCATATTTATATTTTACTAACATTGCATATTGTAAAATTACGTACATTGCACTTTTAATATTTTTCCTACATTGTGTATTCTAAAATCACATGCATTGCATTTCTAAATTTTACCTATATTACAATTTAATGTTAGATACATTCCATATTTAAACTTTACCCACATTTCATATTCTAAATTAACATACATTGCATTTTCAAATTTTACCTACATTGCGCATTCTAAATTCACATGCATTGAATTTCTAAATTTTACGTATATTGCACATTCTAAATTTTAATTTCAGCTACATTACATATTCGAAAATATCATTTTCAATAAATTAAAATTTTCATTTTACCTCGCCGAGAAGGGGAGTCGGCGCCGCGGAGGGCGTTGGCCTGGGCGTGGGCGGCAGGGGCGGTAGCGGCCTGGTGGGCGGCGGCCTGCTGTGGCGCGCCGCAGGGGCGAGGCATGCATCGCCGGGGCTGGGGAGAGGTTCCTCGATGGCGCCGGCCACCGGGGGTCGTCGGGCAGCGGCGCCGAGCCGAGACAGGCGGGGCGGGGTCGTGCGCGGCGGACGAGCGATGGCTGGGCGACGGCGGGCGCGATTGGAGTGACCAAATAAGATGTCTTTGGACGAGGAAGACGGGACCCACGTAGCGGATCTCGGCACCAAGATCGGTGGCGCCGAGGTCGGCGCCACTACTTCTGGTGCCGAGATTGCCACGCCAACGCCACGTCAGCCTCGGCGCCGACATGGCGCAGAGATTTCGGCGCAAAAAATATTAGCGCTGAGTAGTGTAAGCTCGGCGTCATCACTATTGGCGCTGAGCTTGAGGTCCATTCCTGCAATTCAAACCGTCAGAGGCCTATTTGTGAGAATCTTTGTAAATTTAGCAAAAAAGCAAAAAAATTCGAGCAGAAGATATAAAGGATCCTTGAGTTCTACTTCCCCACCAAACCACACATTTAATTTTCACCCATTCTTACCCCAACCACCCTCACACTTATCACTCCTAATTTCATTTTTTCCCTCCTTCATCCTTAATTTCTCAAAAGAACCCCTATAATCCCTTATATTTATGGATGAAAGTAAGCAGCATCTATAGATATACGTGTATTTTAAGTTGGAACTTAGAACCAAATCAAATCAGTTACCTTATTTCTGGGTTTTCTATAAAATGCGACCTATTCTCTAAAAATACAACCATGGTAAAATCACTTTCAGTTTCAGTCTCTAGGTAGCTAGGATGTATTTGAACCTGACTTCTAAAGAGTAGGTCATAAATGAAGCCCGTGAGTAACTTATAAAGGAGATGATATTTTATTTTGCCAAAATTTACATGTTAACCATAAAGACCTAAAAGGTTATGTCCCTATTAATTCCCCGTATCCACCACCAAACAAAACAGTACACATTACGTGATCGGCAGAACCTTGAAGCTACATATAACCGTACAACACAAGCAAAATGGCATTCAAATTAAAAAAGGTGGTTAATTGTCGTCTCCTTACTATAAAAGCAGCATTTCATAGGACCATGTCGATTGTGCTTCTCGTTAAATTATAAGGTTCTAAACACAAGTTATAAGGTGTCATGTAGACTTAAAAAGAACAGACTTAAAAAAAAGAACCATCTCTTATACAGGAGGCAGCGTCTACACATAATCTAAGAAATAAGAGAGAAATAGAAATGTTGATTGGTGGCAAGTGTACTGGGACGCACGCGCATATATATATATATATATATATATATATATATATATATATATATATATATATATATATATATATATATATATATATAAATATATACTATTTTATTTTAAGAGAGAGGAGGGGAGAAAAAAGATTAAAAAGAGAGGGTTATTTTTTCATGTGGGTGTCTTATTGAAGTTCATATGTAAAAATAAGTTTATTTTTATATGCGGGGTTAAGAGACATGTTTGAAAATTAATTTTTACATGGGGTCTTTAAACCGCCCTCGTAAGAGGTTTTTTTTCAATCGATGACAGTTTTGGACTTATGGTCCGCCTGTGGTGGTCTTGTCAAAAAACAATTTTATAGTAGTGTGGTTAATGTGTGATGTGTGTCACCAGTTGATCCTGGGATAGAACTTCTGTACTTGTGGGTGCTTTATTTTTACTTCTCTAAATAATTAGCATAAATCTTAACACAAAATTAATGAATCACAAATTAATAGATATCTAAAAACGTCGACATATTTATAGCCTTTCCGTAATAATATTGAGGTTTAGGATAAGATTATGTTAAAGTTTTAAATTACAATAATCATTGTTGAGTTAGAATGAGTTATAGAATGTAATAAAATTTATGATACGTTTCAAAGCAAATCTATTCATATCATTTCGTTTGTTTAACTAAGCATATTTGAGAAATTACTAACTGGTGGAATTAAATTACTGGTGGAATTTTAAATTTTTTTATCAAACCTAGTTTTAGACACAGAATATCTTTGACGCATTAAAGGCCGGAAACTAATTAACCAACTTTATTTCCAGCTCGGGGACAAATTTGTTGTAAAGGTGACAATTCAGATCAAGGGTGTACGGATATACGCTGAGCAATTCATCGAGACGCTGCCTGATCGCAAGGTAATGAATTAGAGCATTACCGGTGCTTCTTGTAGGATAGAGTCTGTAAATATTAACGCGTCGCTGATCCGATGTTACACGACGTGACGCAATGGAGACTATGGGTTAATTTAAAAAACTTAAAAATATTAGATACAAACACTATATATATACTAGCAATTGTGTCCGTGCGTTGCAACGGGTAAAGTCGAGGCACGACACGGATAGGGACGGCCCAGAGGGGCGCGGGAGCTCCAAGCAGCGATGGGAGGGAGGAGCGCAGTCGTGATGCTGGGCGCGGCGCAGATGGGGACGAGAGGGAGGGGCGCAGGGAGGAAGGAGCAAATGGGGTCTTTTTTTCATACAAGCCCTTCTTTTCTTTTCAGCATTTGGATTGCGGGTAGGACTGACAAAATATTCGTGGCTCGTTAGCTCGTTCGGCTTGTGGATGGCTCGGCTCGACTCGTTGAGAAATGCTAACAAGCTGCGCCAAGAGTTTAGCTCGTTAGCTATAATAAGCCAGCTCGAGTCAGCTCGCAAGCTGCTCGTGAGCTCAACGAGCCAGATGCAATGTACAAAATACGGTCTAATGTTTTGCTTGTTTTGCTATTTTTTTGCTTGTTTTGTTGTTGATGTGACAATAAATCAATAATTTTTATAATTTTGTGATGGTCAATATAGATCTAATGGTTTAGATTATAATAGTAATAATATCTAATCTAGTTACATCATTACATTTGCATGGATAATTGTCGATGGACAAGTGTTATTACGTTAATTATGGACTTAATGTATCACTTTTTATTTTTTCAATTATATATTTGTATGTTTAATACACTTAAAAAATAAAATGTAATTTGTACATAAATTGCACTCTATTAAAGTAGCTCGCGAGCTAAACGAGCCGGCTCACGAGCCGAGCCGAGTGAGCCTCCTGGCTTGGCTCTCTACCTGCCGCCGGACCGAGCCAGCCGAGAGCCGAGCCAGGGACGAGCCTCTTGGCTCGGCTCTCTACCGAGCCGAGCCGAGTTGAGCCAAGCCGGCCGAGCCAAGCCGGCCAGTATCCACCCCTAACTGCAGGTTAATTTTGGAAAAAATCAAGGGTTTTTGCAAAATAGCTAGGCGAATAAAATTTTGGATAGAAACACTACTTGCTTTATAGATAGCTAGCAAAATGTCCGTGCGTTGCAATGGGACGACGATGCAGGGAGGGAAGCAGGCGGAGGACGAAGGTTCAGGCGGCGGCGCGGGAGCTTTGAGCGGCGACGAGAGGGAGGGGCGCAAGCGCAGCGCGGATGGAAGCAGAAGAGAGGGACGTAGGTCTTTTTTCATCCAAGCCCTCTCTTTCTTTTTAACATTGGGACTGAGTTAATTTTATAAACAAATCAAGGGTTTTCGTAAAATAACACTTTTTTCTTCTTTAATTGGGTTTTTTTAAATAGCCAGACGGACTGCGGGTTAATTTTGAAAAAACTCAAGGGGTTTTGTGTAAAATAGCCAGGCAAAACAAAATTTAGGTGGAAATACTACTTGCTTTATATATATATATAATATATATATGAAACTACTAGATCGCACTCTACATGCCATTTAGTTGAATGGCTCGTCTCGCATTACCTATCAATAAATTTCTTTCTTATATAGATTGATTGTCTTATATAGATTAATTGACCAATATATAAGGAGTAATTTTTTATTGAATTAATTGACCAATACGGGAAGAGTAACTTTTTTACTTTTTGTCTTATAGGTGAAGAACGAAAGCTCTTAGGATAGTAAAAAAAAATACCCTATTGAGTAAAGGTTGGGTGCTGCATTCTTCTATAGGCTCCTTTCCATTAACCATACGCGATAACAAAATTGTAGTTCACATATTAAAGTGCAGTCAAAAGTTTATGGTTGATTTATCTTTGTCCAACCCAAACAAATACGTATCATATTTATAAAAGAAGATTATTAAATGATGGACACAGAAGTTATACATGTTGATAAAATAATCGCTAAATGATGAATACCAAAGTTAGTAAAAGATCGTTGAACGGATGGATGTGAGAGTGATTCGTGTAAGTAAAAAAGTTACTAAAACATATTTACGAGAATTCTAAAAATAACTAAAGAAATAACTTATTTAAAAAATAACTCAAAGGTATTAAAGGAAATTGACGTGAATTGATTTCTGAGTAATTATTTTACTCGGTTGGAAGGTAGTTAACCAAAAGGAGGCAATATAATTATTTTACTCAGTAAGATGCAGTGGTGATCCATTATTATCCCGGTTCGTAACCCTTGTAGTCCCGGTTTGTATCGGAGAAGGACTAAAGATGCATCTTTAAATTTCCCGCTATTTTTTCAAATTTATTTGGTCCCAGCTAGGGTTAATAATTAAATAATCCATTAAATAGGGCCAAATTAATTTTATTAAATTTAATCTAATCCTAGACATTGATGTGCTCCTCTGTATATTGTTCATCTTTCACCCTCCCTATTTTTGTTTTTATCTCCTGTTCATCAAGATAGGAAAAATTCAACTTTTTTTATATTTTTATATTTATTTACTTAGGAGCACACACGAGAGGTAAACAAAGAAAATTTAAGCCTAAACAAGTGAAAGACGTGGCTGTAGAAAATTCGAAGACACGCTCGAATCGGAGAAAACTTTCGGGCTCGAGAAGGCAACCTTGTGAGGCATTTTCGGGGAAAATAAAATCACCGAACGCGGTAAAGCCACGGACGAATGCATTCGACATTTTTTTCTTATCGATTTTTATATATAGAATGTCTCGATCGGAGTCCATATGTGAAAGTTATGACCGTTTTAAAAACCGACTCCGAATTAGAGGACAAAACGGAAACAATGCGCGCAACACTTGTTACACACGCACAAACTAGACGCGACGACCAGAGTTTGAATGTATTGATCCCTCCGATTTATATATTATCACCAAAATAATTTCAAAAAAATTGTCTATTAAGAATCATTAGTTAATAATAATATGGTGATTTATAATTACAATATAAAATAATGATTAAATTAAAGCAAACTTCTATCTTCAATCATCCACCTCCATACAACTTCACCCCCTTTGAAATTACAGATCGCTTTAAATTAATTTTAGGTTATTTAAATGATATAGTAAAATTATGTTCATTCCTTTACCACAAACCATATTTTTATTAGGCTCAGTAAAAAAATAAACACCTTTACTTTAATCTCTGTTGGTGTTACCAACCGGGACTAAAGATCATTTAGATCTTTAGTCTTGGTTTGTAACATCAACCGAGACTAAAGATTCTATCTTTTACCCCGATTAGTGTTACCAACCGGGACTAAAAAGATCGGAGGCACCCTGACAGGTTTTGAGAGGATTTGAACCGGGACTAAAGATGATCTCTAGTCTCAGTTACCGGGACTAAAGGTCCTAGAGAGCCGATGTCTTTTTTAATTAGGACTTAAAAAACGATTTTTAGTCCTGGGTACGACTCCAATCGAAAGGGATGGAGACGCTACGTAGCACAATGTGTGTTATATAGCATCACCGTATATGTATATATGTATATGTGACAGCTCTGATCCACACCCCTAAACAATAACTATTCTATACCCTCCTATCCAACCCAACCGGCCCATCTCCCCATCCCACACTCCTCTTTGTGCCGGCCCAGGTGAGCGCGCGCCTTCACGAAGTTTCCTCCCTCCGCCTCCGTTCGCTCCACCCGTCCACCTCCGCACGCTTCTCCCTCCCTCCCGACACCCCCCTTTCTCTCTCCTTCTCCGGTTTTTCCTTCCTCCCGGTATCCCTTCTCCTTCTACTGACCCCCTCCCTCCCAGCACCCCCTCACGATCCCGTCCCTCCCTCTCCCTGTTTCTTCTTTTTTTCTCCCTCCCCCTCCAGGTGCTCTCTGGTTTTTTCTCGACAGTTTCTCTCTTTGTTTTTTCTTTTTCTTTATCAAAAAACCCGGCTTCATCTAGGAGAAATTAAAAATTAAATAGGCAAAATCAAACCTTGAACCCATTATATCATGATTCACAATGAGTTCTTCTAACCATTTAGGAATCATTTCTTGTTTCTTTTGTATCTATGTAAGAAAGGAATATATTAACCGATCCTAATATTTTTTCTATCACTGTGTAGAACAAAACTATGAAACTCATAATTTGTTACTATATATCTTTTATCTTTTAGTAGTAATATAACATATAGTAACATTCTGATGAAACTGTGGTAGCACACAATATGTAGCAGTAATAGTACTGCTATAGTACTAGTGCTTGTGTTAAGATAAAGTTTAAAATTCCAATCTTTAAAGAGCAACATCTCACACATCATGCATTGTTTTTTAATCCGTTTGCATCATGATGTCCATAAATCCATCACAATTATATTTTAACTTTGTTACTACATAAAGCAGCATAAAGCAGTTGTGTTACTACATATTTGCCATGGCGTTACTATGCTGTTTATGCGTGATGAGAACTAAAAGACGTAGGAAGATCATGTAGAGTGATTGCCGAAGGTGCTCTCAACATGGAAGTGAAAACAATTGTTAAACATGCTTGTGCTAATTTCTCAAAACCATATTGAGCTGAGAGAGGGGTGGCGAGAAAATCCATGAGACTGCCCAGGGGAAAGAGAGGCGCATAAGGGTTAGCTTCCGAGGCTGGTTCAGCAGCGGAGAGAATCCAGAGCTGCCGCTGTCGCCAGCGGAGAACTCCGGCGGAGCTATAGAGCTGGAAGTCGCAGATGATGCGGCGGCCGACGGCGAAACCGGCCAAGCCACGGCGGATCTTGCGTAGTTCGTCTTCCTTGTGTGGTCTTGACATTGCCGAGCGGGCTGGCAAAGATAGGGATTAGGGAAGCGTGGGCTTGCACGTTACACCTCCTCGATAGGCTTGCTATTTCCTACCAGGCTACAGCCCGCCTGGCTCTTGTGGGCCAGCAGCCGCAGAGGATTCACCGATCCTACCGATTCAATTTATAGGTCCTGTTTGGTTTCTATCAAAATTTGGCTTGCCTAAAATTTTGGCAACAAACCAGCAAGCCCTTAACTTTCATTTTCCCAGGTTTGAAAAATTAATTTCAGAAGTTTGTATCTTTTTTTCAACCAACATTGAAATCTCATAACAAAAAAGAAACAGTGAAATCTAACATCAATACTTACAAATTATAACCAGATGCAATCATTTGTTCAATGTTATACAATGCTTATTACAAATTTATAGGAAAATGCAAATCCAATGGCTCAAAGAAGAATTTACTCAATGTTCAACACTTGTTTTTTTTGAAGCAAGAAGAGGTGGTCCTTCTCCCCGTTTCCATATATCAGAAATGACCATACAAGCATCCCAAATCCATTTTCATCAAAATGCCATCCCAATTTGATGATATTTGGAACTTGGTTACACCTACAGGGTACAACCCTAACACTAACAGACAGTAACAGCAACAAAGTTTCCCTTTCATCTTAGCTATCGGAACCCTACTAAAAGAGAAATTTTACAATATTTGGGAATAAATGTACCTCAATATACCTAAATTTTACAGCAAAAATTTTGATATCTCAAGGTATCTAGAATCTAGAAGTATCAAATTTTACATTTGATAATGTGACACCTCTCGATACTTTTTTTAAGAATGGTAAAATTACCCCAACTAAAAAACCACAGCCCAGCATGATCTAAAAAGAAACTCGGCAAAAGAAGATACCAGAAGAAGAAGCAATCTTCAGTCTCCTTCATCCAGCTTCATTGCACGTCACTTACTACCTGCCTTAACGGTCTGCCTTAACATTCAAATTCCACGTAGAGTAGGGCATGTTGAAGCAGCAGTAGGGTGATATATATATATATATATATATATATATATATATATATATATATATATATATATATATTCTTAAAATACTATCATAACGTTCAAGTTACACAATACCATATAAATTTTGATATGTGACACATAACCCTAAATATTATCCTAAAGTTTTAAAAAATCATGCTAGTGGTCATTTTGACTTTACAAAACTCTCTCTTAAGCTGAGTACTTGAAGCCCCGTGAGTTTCACAATCACTGCAACATCACTCAAATTTTTGCATCCATTCAGGAGAAGAGTCCGAACATTTTTCAAGTTCCCAATGGAAGTAGGCAGTGTTGATATCTCAGAGCGACTCAAATCTAAGACAGCAAGGCTATGTTTCAATTTTGGTGGAGAAGATCAGGCAGAAAACGTCCCGGCGAAAAAAAAAGATCAGGCAGAAAAGTATCCCCTCGGATCAGTAAAGTCTGCAGCTCCGGACATTTTGATGTGTCATCAATTTCATTTATGTTACTTAATGACATTCTTATACAGTTTTCCGTATTTTTCTTGTTGAACAAATTTTTCGGCCTTGCAGCACCACAAATGATGGGTGCATATTTTTTTTCTCTCTAGCAATGTAGACCGCAACATCTCTGACCACATCATGCATTTTAACAATTCCTCGGGGTGTACTGCACTTCTGCAGCAGGCCATAGTGCTCTAATGTGTCAAATGACTCCACCACTTTGGTTCCCAAATCTCCACCTACTTCCTCATCCAGGAATTTCTTCATGTCTTTGACCTCATCCAGGTGCCTCTGCAGGTCTACTTCATGAACTTTCTCTGGGGACTCTGGAAATAAGCAGCAGGATAGAAACACATTTCTTGTGATCTCATTAGGAAGATGGTCATAGCTATATCTTATGATTTTGTACAAATTATCTTCTACACCTTCTAGACCTGTAGGATCGGAATTCTTGAGGTAATCGACTGCACGTTTCCACTCTCCTACGTCTTTTTAAGACAGTGCTTTCCCAATAACAGCAAGGGCAAGTGGCAAACCACAGCATTCAGCTTGGACTTGTTCAGCAATTTTTTTGATGTTGTATCTGTCAACTGGAGCCTCTTGTTTGAGAAGTAACCACGAGTCCTCCGGAGATAACAAGTCAATTGGAATTTTATTAGCCTCTCGCCATGTAAGGTCTCTCCGCCGAGTTCCAACCAGAACTTTTACACTTCCTATGAATGGGATCCCTATATTTTTCATGATATTGTCATCTTCCCAAACATCGTCCAAGATCCTCTATATTGTTTCTTAATTCACTGGATCTTTCAGTTTGGCCTTCCGGTTGCCATGACATGCCCAACTGACTTGCAATTGTATTTTGGATACCACATACGTTTGGTTCTCTTGAAACTTTAGCATACACCACACTGCTGAACATGTTATGTTGTTGAGCTTTCTTGGCGACCTCAGCAAGTATGGTTGTTTTACCGATGCCACCTGGGCCATATATCAGCGTGATCTGTGGTTCAATGCCATTTATGGACCTTAATACCTTTTTCATTGTTTCCTTTCTACCGTCGAAGTCCATGAATTGTGTATACAATTATTTCCATCTGGTAATTGACAGCGTGGTCTCTTCTTGAACAATGTCTTCGCTTTGTGCTCCTCCTTCAACTCACCGTCGTAAACCTTTATGAGGCCTTGTGCTTGGCTGGATAACCGCTCTAATTTTTCTTCGATTTCTTCGTTAGGGTTGCGTAAGAAAGCCTGGTAAATCTGCTCAGGCTCCACGCGTGCATACTCCTCTGGCTTGTACATGCTATTCCTGCTGAACTGATTTATGTTTTCTCGTACTTCGGACCATGCATCTGGAATATTTGTAGCAATTTCCGAAGATTCGAAATCCTTTATAATATTCATTACTTCATGAAGCCAGTCAAACGGTATAACATCAAACCCTGAATCTACAGGACAGTCATTGAGCAGTTTTGATGCCGTGCTGCCTAATGTAATCATTTTTGTTTGGGCTGGTAAATCAGGTCGTGGCTGCTTCTTGTAGAACGTCTTGGATTTGTACGATTCTTTGAAATTTACATCATATTCCCTTCTGAGCTCTTCTGCTCGATTGAAGAAATCCTTGGATTTTTCTCCAATGCGGGGAGCATTAAACTTCGTAAGGTGGGAGCGATGAACATATTCAAGCCACTTTGGTTCCGCAGGTTTCACTGGTACTATACCCTTCTGGTTTGCACCCGATATCATTCGAGAACAGTTTTATGTTTTCTGCCACACCGGTCCATTCACCTGGAATTTCCTTGGCAATTCCCGACGATTTGAAGTCGCTTATTATCTGCATTACTCGAACAAGCAGTTAAACGATATTTTATCAAAGCATTCATCTGTACGACAGTCGTGGAGGAATTGTGATGCCGTGTCGACTAATTTAGATCAGTTAAACATGACCTATAAGCACCTCAGGAACTCCCAAGGCCTTATTTAGGTCAGGATTGGGTCTTATTTGGGCCTTATTCACTCACGGAGACTGGGTCAGGACCATGGGCTGCCAAAATGCCTATAAAATACAGGAATAAGTCCACCTGCCATCCTTTAACTTTATGTAGAGTTTGTTTAACATCCCTAATCCTCAATACCAGAAATCTTGACCCCTCAAGTGTTCAAAACCGTGCAACCTAGGTCTCACGGCAGTATAGACTTTATTTTCCCCTGTTTTTGCTGACGTGGCTGATGTCTGGACCCACTCGTTAGGCACGATGCGTGCATGGGGCGCCTTCTCCTGCTATTGTGTCCCGCCGGTTGGAAGAGCCTCGCCTCCATCAAGAGCAGGAGGTTGGCCGCCGCCGATCTCAACCCTCGGCAAGCCCATGCACGAAGATAGAGATCTTGATGGAGGCAGCGAAGACGAAGACTTGTAGGCTCGCTCATCGTTTCCCCAACCTCATCGACGCGGCCGACAGAGGCACAAGCCTAGAAAGGGGCGGCATAGATCCCTAGACGGTGCGGTGACGGGGCTCCACCTCGGGGGAGAAGTTACGTGCATCGTCGGTGAGGCCGACATAGACCCTTGTCGCGTGCTATCGCCCGCGATGAGCTCGCTGGGATGCCACCCGATGTGCCGCGTGATCACGCTCGTCAACGGCGCCAAGCGGATCTGGAGGAAGAGGAAGGGGAGATAGGAGGATGTGACCTTGCCACTACCCCTCTCTTGTCCATCCTCACCGAGTGGCGGCTTGATGGAGATCTGACGGTGGCGGGACAGGCGTCGTGACACTGCCGAGCTCGCCACCACCGGGGGTGCCCTTTCCGACATCCGTCGCTCTATTGTCGGTCGTCCCCGAGCCACCCCCAAACCCCACCTCCTTGTTGTCGTGGCTGCGGCAACGACCACCACCACCACATCACTCCGCCTGCGCTGCTACCACCTAATGGCGATAGCAGGATGGGCGTGGTGGCTCGAGGCGGCGGTCGATGGCGTATCTCGCTGTGTCAGCGCGCTGCCTGGCATTGAGGAACTGGATCTCGTAGAGCAGCTCTGACCCGCCGTAGGAGTCTAAGTGAGGGAGGAACTCGTCGAGAAAGTCCTTGGAGATGAGCGAGTCGTGAACCTGGGTGGCAACGATGACGCGGTTCTGCTTGACGCTGGAGATCCCCGTGGCCTCGTTGATTGACGAAGACGTGAACCCGTCCCTGGACAGCGTGAAGATGAGCGGCGGGTACTCATGCCACAGCCCGAGCCGATCTCGGAGCGGTGACGATGGAGATGGGTGGTCGAGGGTCTTGTACTTATCCGGGAGCGACGACGGCGGTAGGCGGACGTGATGGGGGATGGGGGAAGGGGAGCTTGTAGTTGTGTCGCCCGCTGCCGATGGGGCTCCCGTCGGGGCCCAGGATGATGGTGGAGGTCGTTAGGTGTGCAAAGTGGCGACGACTGTGGTGGTGCGGGGAGAAGGGGATGTTCGACAGTGGTGGCGTGCGGCCGCTGTTGTGGAGGCGAGGTAGGGGTCGGGGGAGGGGGCATCGTGCCTGACAAGTGGGCTTGGACATCTGCCACGTCTACAAAAACAAGAAAAAAAATCTATACTGCCATGGGACCTAGGTTGCATGGTTTTGAATACTTGAGGAGTCAAGATTTCTGGGATTGGGCATTAGGGATATGAAACAAACTTGACGTAAAGTTGAGGGACGGCAAGTGAACTTATTCCTAAAATACAACAAAAAATTGAGGACATTTACCATGTAATTTGCGTGGGAAGTAGACTCTTTCTCTATGTTAGATTTATGCGTCACCTTAACTGAGAGGGTGGTTTTGCAGGGTACGTGTGTCCTGATGAAGGCACATCACCTTAACTGAGAGGATGGTTTTGCAGGGTACATGTGTCCTGATGAAGACACGGAGACCTCGGCTATAAAAATAGATTGGCGCGAGCAACTACTACTCAAGAGTTATGTAATGCGGACAATACCCTCATCAAAGTAGCCTCGGAGCACAAAGCCACTATCTAAAGAGTCTTATTTGTGTGAGGGGTGATCTTGTTGAGTTGTTTTTTTTCTATTTAAGTTATCGTGTATTAAGATGGTGGGTGGATAGCGTCATCGGGATCCAGTATAGGATCCTAGATACAGTATTCAATCTAACTAACTTATATATGTCGTCTATACTAATATAAAATATCCATTTGCAACTGGATCTAACCGAAGCCCTATGACACATTGTGTGGGAACCACCCCTCAACTAAACTCACGTCGGAGTATATCGTACAGAGAAAAAAAACAGCCGCTCCACCCCCGCACGCCTACACTGTTGCTTCGCTCCGCCGCATGCCTACCCACATGCCACCCTCCCTCCAGCCCTGCACGCCTACGCTGTCGTTTCCCTCCGTCTATGCCACCACTTTCCTCTCCAACTCCCATCGCCTTTGCGTTCCCTAGGCACCACCGCACTCTCTAGTCACCAATGCATCCTGACCTCACCTCCTTGACCCCAATCCCTTGCGCGTTCTTGCCCGTCACCGCTAAAATCCCCTTTGGCTCCAGCTTGCCTCCGCAATCTCCACCGTCTCCACCAAGGCTGTCACTCCCGAAAAATATACCACTATATTCTGTTTGTAAGTGCATTATTCCTTGTTTCAGGAGACAAGATACACATAACATAGTTGATAAATAACAGAATTTACAAGCTCAAGCGTAAATAAAGTACTTTTATTATATGGGCGACCAAAGGTCTAGCACAACAAAGAGAAACGGTAAAAGACAATCAACACGACGGGCAACCACAGGCGCTTGACGGGAGGCATGAGCTAGAAGTCAAAACCACCATCTTCGAAGGACTCCTCTGCCGAAGGGGGAAACAGGAGCAAGACTAAGTACAACAACCGTACTCAACAAGCCAAGCCAGGAGAAATGTAAATAATACAAGGGAGTACAAGGGATTTACATTTAGGGGTTATTTTGCAGTAAGCCAGTATCTTAAATTATTTAGTTCATTTAAAGGCATTTTTAAATTCATTATGGCCTATTTCTAATCAATTTATTATCAAGTCGCGTACCAACACGATCTTGCCTTAAATCGTGCCCACATGTGATAATCCAGTTATTCCAATTCACAAGAATTAAACCTCTAACTTTGGGTCATTGCTAGGCTTGCCCATAATTGAGGGCGCGGCTATTCGAATAGATTATACTCTAGCCCGAGGTGTGCCACTTTACCCACCAGACACGTCTCCCTCACGTGTCACCACGTGCCACATGCCACCACGACATATGGGCGGAATCCGTGACATAACCTACCGTTTAGTACTGTCCTAAACAAAGAAGACCAACATAAACTTTTGCGCGCTAGATACCCTGGGACGAGCGGATAGTCTATGCCCCCGGGCATCTCGACCCGTACTAAGCCTTCACTTGCCAGAGACGTCGACCCCACCAAGGGCTTCATCCATCCCTACCCGTGTCTTTCTTGTTCATGACTGTACTAACAGATGCGTTAAGCCTTAGCCATTAGACAGGTGGTCAGACGGAAAATGCTTTACAATCGTGCCCCGAAGACCGGTCCTTATGACAACCAAGGTGCGACTAGCTAAAACAAGCACCTCGAGCCCAACAGAAAACAGGGTTTGAGGTATTTTGAAGGGAAGCATCATGTCATGGCTAACCAGTCGCTAAACCAAAGTTTCCGACACTTCAAATTTTATATGAAGGTTTAAATATTTGAAAATAGCTAAAGTTTCTAAATTAAGCAGGGTAAGCATATTCCTAAATTTTCTACTAAGAACCACATATAACGAGTCTGTTAATGGCAAAATTTGGTAATTTCTGTTAGTCAAAGACCGGGTCAAAGATGGAGTTCACGCCGTGATCATAGAATATTCGGTTGGCAAGTTTATCCGGATTTAGGAAAGTGTATCTTAGTTTGTAAGCCGATTGGAGTCGTGTCTAAGTCGAGTTATAATAATAGTTTCCTTGTTTAGAGATAAGAGTTCGTATCAATCGATCGTGATAGAATCGAACTTAGTTTAGCCTATGGGTATAAATATGTACAGCCAGAGTCTTTGTAAAACAAAAATAGTTCAATAAACAACTTTCGACACATTGCCACCCTAGTTCTCTAGGTTTTCAGCATTGATAAATTCTATCGGGTCTTCATCAGCCATCGACCCCAAATAATAAATTAGTGGTTGATCGAGCATGTGGGATAGCTATTTGGTTTCTCATGTGCTATAGTGAAATAAACAGTAAAAGATGAAGAACACGAGGCATGAAGAGAAAAACTTTAGGTCTAAATCCAAATAATATGGTAAAAATCAAGAAAAAGAGGAGTTTTGGAAGGTTCTTAACACGGGGATTTCAGTGGTGGTGGCCATTTGTGGCGCAACAATGGGTTTTGATCGTGGAAGAGCATTCTCGAAGAGGTTGCTGGAGACGGATGAGAGAGAAAAGGAGAGCTTGCTGGCATGAGGAACGAAGGGATTTTGCTGTGCTATGATGATGACGATGAAGACCGAGAGGTATTTATATTGCACGGTGCCTAGAAGACCGTTGTAGTTAAGGTGGGCCGATTGGGCCGATGACCTAATGGGCCGATGAGACTTAATGGGCCGTGCAAAGGAATTCCGAAGCATGTCTATCCATACTCCGGAATTAGAGGGCATGTGTTAACGACGAAATTTGGTAATTTCCGTTAGTCAAAGACCGGGTCAAAGATGGAGTTCACGCTGTCATCATCGAAGATTCGGTTGACAAGTTTATCCGGATTAAGGAAAGTGTATCTTAGTTTGTAATATGATTGGAGTTGTGTCTGAGTCAGAGTTATAATAATAGTTTTCTTGTTTAGAGATAAGAGTCCTGTATCAATCCGATCATGATAGAGTCGAACATAGTTTAGCCTATGGGTATAAATATATACACCCAGGGTCTTCGTAAAATAACAACAGTTCAATAAACAATTTTCGGCGCATCATCACCCTAGTTCTCTAGGTTTTCGACGAGTTCTTGTTTTCGAGTTTGGGCTGCATCGATTGAGTTTGATCTCTGACAAGAAAGTAAGTCTTGTCAACTTCGCTTGTATCGGTGAAGTTAGTACTTCCTCGGTTAGGTCCAATATACTAAGTTAGCTCCTACTCGCATTGCCTATCTGATGTATTGGCTCTTTCTTTGATTGTTTTTTCTTTCTTAGGTAGATTCAATATATCAATCACCCTGAAAAGTACTAATCGACTAGTTTAAATCTGCTCAACTTATTATCAACCTCAAACTATCTTGGTTAACTCCAATCTTCTAGGTTATAATTTGCTGATTAGATTTACTCAAGCCGATAAGTATTGTTCATCGTTTTATCGGAGTTTCAACCAATAAGGTATCTGCTTATCATATTATAGCTTATTGTATCAGTTAAGATCACAAGATTTAGTATAATTGACTGGTTAATATGGTTATTATTTTCAATCTAATATTGTCTCGGTTAAGTCCGATCTATCTAGATTGTGGTTAATAATCATAGACTATTGGTTATTTATAGTTTATCTCGTCAAAACTTGATATTAGATTACCTGCTTTATGTTGAGCATGATAAGTTCTTTTCTCAAAACATGGGCCTATATCCAAAGATCTATAACTATTTATAAAGCAAGTAGTGTTTCCACCCAAAATTTTGTTTTGCCTGGCTATTTTGCAGAAAACTCCTTGAGTTTTTCTGAAATTAACCCACAGTCTGCCTAGCTATTTAAAAAAACCAGTTATACGTAACCGCATTGCCTCGCCAATCTCATCCCAACCCCGTCGCCACCCTCCTGATCGAGTAACCTAGACAAAATTAAATACGGAGCTTTGGGTAGAAATTACGTCGTGTGATCAAACCGAACAGGAAACAAAGGCGTTTCAATGGAACAATGTAACATCTATATGCAAGAACGCCGACACGCTAGATCCGAAATCGAAATCGGGAGTGACGGATGAACCAAAGGAACAAGGCAAAGAAGTGGATGTTTGAGGACTTAATGGTGAAATGAAACAGAGTCTGTCATAATACCTATGTCCGCGTTACAATCATCATCTCAATATGTCATAAACCAGCATGGAATATAAGTGGACATGTTTAGATAAACCTCAACACCACCGCCTCTGTGATAGTCCATGGTTAAAGTCTCTGTTGTTCTTTTTCCCTCGTCATAACAACTCCTAACACATGATCAAGGGAGAGAAGTCAGGGATTAGTTATTTGGAGGTCCAAATGCAAAGGACTGAACGGAATCAAAAGATTTCAATGCGGTACCAATATGATTAACATGTCCCCAGTAAATCTCCTTCTGTGGATGTTCAAGTGGATCTCCATAAACTTGAATATACTTTTCTAACTAATAATATCCAAGTCGTAAATATTTTAAAATTTTACCAAATTTCTAATCGATTTAAAGTATGAGTAAGTCAATATCTATTTTCATTATATTTTTGACTTAATTTGGTGAAATTAAATTAACTTAGACTAAATGTCTATCTGATACTATTTCTTAATCAAGGTCTACACAAAGTTGAAGACCCAGAAAACCTCTTGAGTGTTTATAAAATTAACCCGCAGTCCTAATGCTGAAAAGAAAGGGAGGGCTTGGATGAAAAAAAAGACCTCCTGCGTCCCTCTCTTCCGTCCCCATCCATGCCGTGCTCGCGCCCTCCCTCCTCCCGTCACCGCTCGGAGCTCCCGTGCCACCGTCTGGACCTTCGCCCTCCGCCGCTTCCCTCCCCGCGTCGTCGTCCCATTGCAACCCACGGGCATTTTGCTAATAAATATAATATTTGCATAAGACTCTATTTTATTATCCTCAATATTATACTGTCTCGGTTAGGTCTGATCTATCAAGAATAATGTAATAATATTAGATCATTTACAAATATATTACATCTAGTTTCTAGCCAATGATGTTTTATTTCTTTGAAATATAAATCCATCGGTTCTAACGGATCGATCCGAAATTCCATCGACATCGGCTTAGACGAACCATACTATATCGGCCCCTTGGCCGATTGGCCCATTGATCAAATATTTTCTATTTATTCTTGTTATTTTTAGGATTAAACTAACTGTCATGCCCTGAACCCTATTTTGATAGGACCTGTAATAAAGTAAGCAAACCTCCCTAGCCTTCGTGTGTCATGATGAATTTCACGTCAACACGCTTTTGGCACGCCCGGTGGGACCAAGATCTTCATTATGTCTAAGGAAGTCAACGAAGAAGAAATTATTCCTGTCACGATGGACAAACTAATAGATGAACAAAGGGCACAGCTAGATCAAGACACGCAAGATTTTCGAAGGCTGTGTTTGGAATCATTTAGCATAACTCGGTAGGGGCCAATTCAAAAAACTCAATTCCCCAAGCTGATGATTGAAGGAGAAGCAAGTGGGAGTACTCCTAAAGTTCTAGATCGTCATAACCAAGCCTTTCAGGATACAGTTAATGAGGCAATTCATCATGTTTTGGTTCACCAGTCTGGAGTTTTGGTTAATACTTTGACAAATTTAATAAAAAAGGTGTCGATGGATATGTAGTTCAAGAACAGTCCAGAGGGCCTAGTTATTTGCCCGAGAATACATTTCCTAACTGTAGGCCAATGAAAAATGAGTTTCAAGAACCTACTTATGGGATGGCTAAAGACATAGGTCCCAGCTTGCCATCGGCTAGTAAAAGTCTAAATCAATCGTCAGGGTTTCACCGTGTTGCATACTATGGAGGGCAGCCACAACAACAACAACCTGGGGGCAAATACAAAGCCATCAATTTGGAGGACAATCAGAGCAGTATCAACATGAAGTTCCTCATCAGTTTCAATAGTATCCGCCTCAGCAACATAGACAAAATTCACCTCACGAATATCGGCAAGGAGAACCTAACCATTATCAACCTCAGGGAAATAAATATGTACAAGGGTTACCACCACAGCAATACATGAACAATGGGAATGAAGAGTGGGCCGATAGGATCGCTGAGGTCATGAGGGATCAGTTTGGACTCAAGCCTAAAGATCAAACCATTATGTATCAGCGACCATATCCTGAACATTTTGGTAGGGTACCATTGTCTAACCGATACAAGGTTCTAGATTTTTCAAAGTTTTTAGGGCAAGACAATATTTCCACAGTGGAGCATATTAGCCATTTTGTGGCTTAGTGTGGAGAAGCATTGACTGAAGAAGCTCTGAGAGTAAGGTTTTTTCTGTTGTCACTATCTGGATCGGCCTTGATTTTCTTCTTTGCCACCAAATTCTATCAGGAGTTGGGCTGATTTATAGAAGCAATTTCACAACTATTTCTTATCTAGGGTATAGAATTAAAGCTTTCAGATTTAACATCTATCAAACAATGATCGGATGAATCATTTCCTGATTATGTTCAGAGATTTCAAGACATTTGGAGCCGATGCTATAGTTTGAATTTAAATGATGCACAGGCAGATCTGGTGTTTCAAGGATTGTTGGGGCCAATCAAAGATAAATTTTCTTCCCAAGATTTTGAAAGCTTAGCATATTTGGTTCAAAAAATATCGGCCCATGAACAATGATTCCAAGAAGCTAAGAAAGAAAGATTTGCCAGAAAAGTTAACAATGTGAGCAATTATGATTCAGAATCAGACCAATATGATGATCTAGAAATTGGCTTGGCAGAGTGGTCAAGGAACAAGAAGACAGTTGTTTGTAAATGGGTCAAGGATAATGGAAAAGAGGAAATATATGATTTTGATATCAATAAAGTCAATAGAATATTTGATCTCCTTTTACAAGATAAGTAGATTCAACTACCTCAAAATCAAGTTATCCCATCGGCTAAGGAATTGAAGAAAAAGAAATATTGCAAGTGGCGTAATATAACTTCTCATCATACAAATGAATGTAAAGTATTCAGGCAACAAATTCAATCGACTGAGGAACAAGGAAGGATCAAGTTTGATGATGAGAAGAAGCCGATGAAGATTGATGGGCATCCTTTTCCGGTAAATATGGTTTATACACGTCGATCAGAGGATGAAGCCGATAGGAGAAGCCATCGGATTTATAAAGGATCAAGAATCAGCTCATCGGATAATTGATAAATATCAGGAAAGGCATGATAGAAGGCACATAAGTATTATGAAGAATATAGATCTCACTTTGATCCACATTGGGATTGTGAATTTTTCTGATTTTTTTAGAACCAAGGTATGAGATTGCCATCAATTGCAGATTGCCTAGAGTGCAATGATAATAGATCAGGTTATTACCATGGAAGCTCTTCTCATCAATATAATAGGAGAAGTCAGGATCGACCAGCAAGGAGAACCTCGGTTCATCAATGGTTAGGGCCGATTCATCAAGAATATTTTAAAGAAGAAAAGTTTAATCAGGAGGAAAACACACAGAATCCTCAATAGTGCCCAAGTGGAATTTTTACCAAGAATCAAAAGAGAAGGGTTCAATGATTGAGGAGCAATGAACAGATGGAGGAGGTAGAAGAATAAATTAATCATCGGTTGAAGAAAGCGAAGAAGGAATGGCGTGTCAAATCCAAAGCCGACGAAAACAAAAGTTCAACCTCAATCAATATGGTGTTTATGTTGCCTGTAGAGTACAAAGCATATATATCTCATGATGATGGACATGAAGAATCAACGGCACAATTGGTTCTAACACCTCAACAAGCTATACTCGAGAAACTTGAAGAAACATAAAATTGACATCTTAGGCCTTGTATATTAAAGGTTTTGTCAATGGTAATTCGATGTCAAAGATGTTGGTTGATGGAGGGGTAGCAGTTAATTTGGTTCCATATACTACTTATCAACAATTGGGAAAAACTCCAGAAGACCTTATCAAGACAAACATGGTTCTTAAAGATTTTGGTGGGAATTCCTCAAAGGCAAAAGGAGTGTTAAATGTAGAATTGACTGTTGGCAGCAAGACTATTCCTACCATATTTTTTGGGATTGATGAAAAAGGATCTTATAGTTATGCTTGGAAGGGATTGGATTCATGCCAACTGTTGTGTTCCATCAACGATGCATCAGAGTTTGGTTCGATGGCAAGGAGACCGTATAGAAATCATGCATGTCGATAGGTCAGTTAATGTTGCTATAGTTGATTTATCTATTTGGAAGATGGAAGGAATTGATTGCTTATCTGGCAAAGTATGGGATGGTGATTTCTTAAAAATATCCGATTGTGATATACAACTGATTAGCGATGAAGAACCCTGACTATTACTCTGAAAACACCATGGATGATATTGTGGGCAAATTAGTGCAAGGTTTTATGTCGGCCGATTAATTAGAGAAAATAGACATTGGACTAGGTGATAGACCAAGGCCGACATTTGTAAGTGTTAAATTGTCATATAAATTTAAAAAAGAGTTAATTGAGTTATCAAAAGAATATAGGTATTGTTTTTCTTGGGAATATCATGAGATTTCAGGGCTTAGCCAGCCGATTGTAGAACATCGGTTACCAATCAAACCAGGATATCGACCTTTCAAGCAGCCACCAAGATGGTTCAAGCCAGATATATGATGCTATAAAGGCAGAAATTATCCAATTATATGATGCTAGGTTTATTAGACCTTGCCGATATGTTGAGTTGGTTTCTAATATAGTACCAGTAATGAAGAAAAATATGAAGCTAAGGATTTGTGTTGATTTTCGAGATCTGAACAAAGTTACACCCAAAGATGAATACCCAATGCTAATTGCCGATTTATAGGTTGATGCAGCTATTGGACACAAAATCATCAGTTTTATGGATGACAATGCAGGATATAATCAAATATTTATGGCTGAAGAAGATATTTCGAAGACTGCCTTTAGATGTCCTGGAGCGATCGACTTATAGGAATGGGTTGTAATAACTTTTGGGCTTAAGATTGCTGGTGCTACTTATGAAAGAGCCATGAATTATATATTTCATGATCTCATCTGTTTGTTGGTTGAAATCTATATAGATGATGTGATTGTGAAATCAAAGAGTGTTGATGGACATATAGCTGATTTACGAAGGGTATTAGAAAGGACAATGAAATATGGTTTGAAGATGAATCCGAATACATGTTTCTTTGGTGTATCGACTGGACAGTTTTGGGGCTTTATTGTTCATCAAAGAGGAATTGAGATTAGTTAGAGGAGTATTAAAGCTATCAAGAACATAGAGCCACCTGAGAATAAAACCAAGCTACAGTCATTGATTGGCAAGATTAATTTTGTGAGAAGGTTTATTTCAAATTTATCAAGAAGAATTGAGTTTCACTCCATTATTATGATTAAAAGCCGATCAAAAATTTGTGTGGAGAGAGAAGCAATAGAAGGCATTGGATGCAATTAAAAATTATCTAAGTTTTCCTCCAATTTTAGTGCCACCACAAAAGAGGATTCCATTTAAATTGTATTTATCGGCTGATGAGAAATCTATTGGATCAGTATTGATTCAGGAACTTGAAGGCAAAAAAGATTATATTTTATCTCAGCAGAAGGCTTTTAGATGCGAAAACAAGGTATTCCCCGATGGAGAAGTTGTGTTCATATTTATATTTTTTTCATGTACGAAGTTAAGGCATTATCTATTGTCAAACGAGTGCACAATAGTTTGTAGAGCTGATGTGATTCGATTATATGTTATCGGCTCCAGTACTAAAAGGAAGAGTAGGGAAATATATTTTTGCCTTAACAGAATTTGATCTTCGATATGAATTGGCTAAAGCAATCGAGGGGCAAGCCATAGCCGATTTTGTGGTGCAACATTGGGATGATTTTATCGATTATGTGGAACCGATGCCATGGACATTTTTTTTTATGGATCAATTTGTACATATGGGTGTGACATCGGATTGATGATTGTTTCGCCTCGGGGGCAAGTTTTGAGTTTGCTTTTACAATTAAACCATATTATACCAACAATCAAGCAGAATATGAGACAGTACTCAAAGGACTTCAATTGCTGAAAGAGGTAGAAGCCAATGTGATAAAGATTGTTGGTGATAAAACAATTGGCTAGAGAATATGAATGCAAAGATTATGTTTTAAGGGTATATCATGAAAAATGCCAGGAATTGATGAAGAATTTCAGAATTATATCTATGAAGCATGTTCCTAGAGAACAAAATATTGAAGCCAATGAAGTTTCTCAAGGGGCATCAGGTTATAAGCCGATGTTTAAAGATGTGGAAATAGAAATTGCCAATGTTGATGCTGATGATTGGAGAAGTGAGATTACGGAGTATTGGAAAAATCCATCTCAATTGGCATCCAGAAAATTGAAAGACAAGGCTCTTAAATATGTTTTGCTTGATGAAGATTTATATTATCGGACGATTGATGGTGTGTTGCTTAAATGTTTGAATTTGGAAGAGGCTAAGGTTGTCATGTGTGAAGTTCATGAGGGTATATGTGGAACACATCAATCGGCTTATCATGATGAGGTGGTTGCTTCGAAGAGTTGGGTATTTTTGGCCGACAATGTTGAAAGATTGTTTCAGATATTATAAGGATTGTTAGAAGTTTGGAGCAATTCAAAGAGCACCAACATCGTTATGAATCCGATAATAAAGCCTAGGCCATTTAGAGGATGGGGTATTGATATGATATTGGTGGATACCGATTATTTCACAAAGTGGGTTGAAGCTATTCCTTTGAAGAAAGTTGATGCTAAAGATGCAATTGATTTTATTAAGGAACATATTATCTTTCGGTTCGGGATTCCTTAGACAACAACAACTGATCAGGGGTCTATTTTTGTAGCTGATGAGTTTGTAAGATTTTTCGATAGTATGGGAATTAAGTTACTAAATTCTTCTCCTTATTATGTGCAAGCTAATGGGCAAGCAGAGACATCTAATAAAAACTTGATCAAATTAATTAAGATAAAGATTGATGAGCAACCAAGGAAGTGGCATAAAACATTAGCCGATTCATTATGGGCCTATCGGATGACATGTCATGGTTCTATTCAAGTTTCGCCTTATCAGTTAGTGTATGTGCATAAAGCTGTGTTACCATGGGAAACTAACATCGGCTCAAGAAGAATTTCTTTACATGATCAATTGACGGCCAATGAATATTATAACTTAATGACTGATGAGTTGAAAGATTTTGCTCAAAATCGTCTGCAAGCATTGAAAAGAATTAAAAGGGATAAAGATAGGGTTTCAAGGCATTACAACAAGAAAGTGATACCAAAATCTTTTGAAGAAGGAGAATTGGTTTGAAATTGATTTTGCCAATAGAGAAAAGAGATAATAAATTTGGAAAATGGTCACCTAGTTGTGAAGGACCCTATCGGATTCATCGTTGTGTACCACGAAACACGTAGTTACTTGAAGGCCTTGATGGAGAAGTTTTGGCAAAGCACTAAATGGGAAATATCTAAAAAAATATTATCCTAGCATGTGGATTAATTCATAATCGGTTGGACGATAGCCGATTTATGTAGTAGCCGATGTATAAACATCGCCTTAAGATGACCGATATAAACTATTGCCCTTAGAACAAATAAACGGGTTTATCAAAAGGAGGAGAAAGGTGTATGAGCCAATAAATATATTATAAGGGGTGTTGAATGTTTCAAGCAAAAATATTCCAAGTATTTGGATTTATTACATCAACCCAAAAACTTTTGGATTGCTGATATCGCACGCAGGAAATTTGATCAACCTCTTCTATGATGTCGAGATCATCAGCATCGGATCCTGGGATTGGCTTGATGGCTTTACGCTGATTGGCTACTTGGCATATTGATGCTTTGAGCTTCGCTTTTTGATCATCGATTTTTTTGGGATATCGGCAAGCTTCTTCTCTTGTAGCTCCAAGTCCTTGCGAGTTTGCTCAAGCTTTGCCATCAGATCGGCTTCTTGTTTTTTTTTCAATTCTTCGATGCGGTTCTTGGTGTCATCTGGGCTGACAGTTAATTCATCAAGCTTTAGTATTTTTGCCTGGACCAATTGCCGATCGGATTGGAGAGTTGTTTCCAAAGATGTTAGTTCAATACGATCGGCTATCCATTGGTGTGCCCTGGTGACCTGAAACCGATGAGATTTAAGAAAAGCTGCTAGAGTTAAGGCGTCAATGATCTCATCGGGTAGTTGGCACTTGATTTCTTCAATCCAGATCCTGATCGGGCCACTCTTTTCAACCAAAGCATCAAGTGATGCGTTTAGCCGAACGACGATATCAAGTAGTTGGCTTCTGAGGGATTCAGGAGGAGGAGAGCCTGCTTTGCTGACGATTTCTTCTTCATCGTCGTCTAAGAATTGGCTAATATCCAAAGAAAGCATATAAGCTATATTCTGCATTTTGAGAAGTAAAGTTAGAAGTTGATGTGAATAGTTGAATAATGTTGACGAATCAAAAATTACCAGGATAATCGACGCAGTTCGAGGTTGAGGTTGGTCGACATGGTGGCTATCGGTAGCTGAACAGGGAGGATCATCCAGTGTATGCTCACTTGAGACCAATCGATGGGGCGAAGCCGATTGAATCATAGGCTAAAATAAGGAAGTGTTAGGGAAGAAGAAAGGTTATAAATAGAAGAATGTAGAAAACTTACTGATGCAGGAGGTGTAGCAGTTGGGGCGGTTTGTTCTTGATTGATATGAATATCACTTATTTGATCACCGGCGGCATCGATTTCTGCATCAAGGTTGTCATGAGCAGTGGCTCCTTCTGTTTTGGCGTCCTGGATGGTATTGGCAGCTGCCTTGATTGCATCAGCCATTTCTTCTGAAGCCATGGCTTCGTCCATAGCGGCAGCCGATTCAAGATCGACTTCTAGGAGTTCTTCTGTTTCAGAGCTGATGATTTTTTGTTCTTCTTGTGGCTAGGATGTGTTGAAGTTTTCTTTCTTTTTTCGATCGGCTTTCGGATTTGGCTTGCGAGCAGAGATGATGACGGAGGTGCACCAGCGCCAAGTGTGGGTCCTTCAAGCAGCATTAGCCGATCAAATTCAAGGGCGCTTGACACTAGGCCTCTGGTTTGAATTTTATTAATGAAATAAAGGCCGATAGGAACTTGGCCAAATCCCAATTGACGTGCGGGACCAATGGATGGTAGAATTCATATGATACACAAGAATTGCGTCCAGTTGATATGCCAGTTGGGAGAAGGCATGGAGAAATAGCCGATATAAAGATTTCCCATATATATTCATCGGATATGATCATGTTTGGGTCGAAGTTGGAAGGGAGTTCAAGGTGTTGGTGTCTTCGTATACATACCATATTCTAGCTTTCTTGGGGAAATCATAGTAGAAATAATCAAACCAAAACTTGATCCTATCGGGTGATAGCCTGCTTTTAGGATAGACCGATGTTGCTTGTCCAAGTGACATGCATCGGCGGTAAATGGGATCGGCATCTTCTACATAATCAGATGGGAATTTAGACATTTCAAGAGGAGGATTATCTGCCATTTCAACAGTATAAAGTTTGAGCTACAATTGAATGAACCACCATGGGCCATCGATATGATCAATGGGTTGTTTGGCCAGTAATTTTGCTACCACTTGATGAAGTAGGTGATAGGCAGCACCCAGGAGGTATTTGCCTAGAGGCAATTTTTTCCCATTGGCTAGGGCTTCGGCTATGTGTTGCAGGTTCACTGTCGGCCCCAAGGTTAACTCACAAAAGATAAACTTCTCCAACCACATGTTAAGGAAAGCCACATGTTCCCGATGGGAGATTGAGTCTGTTTTGGCATGCTTGGTGATGTAGCCTGACCAACCTCTTATAGCTTTGGTATCCAATTTACGGGAGCACTTGATTCTCATTCTGATAAACTTAGCCGATAATGATACATCTAGACCAGTAAGCATAATCACGTCCATCAATGTTGGTGTCATCGGCCCATGATTAAAGAGAAATGCATACAAGGTGTCAGACCAAAAATAGCTAGCCGATGCAGTTAGAGATTCATCTTTTTCCATTTTTGGCTAAAGAGAGTTCGATACACTTGTGGCGCAAATGGGTTTTGATTGTGGAAGAGCCTGCTCGGAGAGGTTGTAAAATCAACGTGTGTTTGATTCTTTATTGAATGATGAACAATTGGCGTTTGGGATTTATTGGTTTGAGTGTTTTGATTTTGGAAGAGTTGAATTTTCGAACGATGAACAGTGTTCAGTCGGCTGCCACAGCCCGTCTGATCGGGCGTGTTCTGCCGGTCTGACCGGAGGTGTTTCGGCGGTCAGACCGGGCAGTTGCCTGTGGTCAAACCGGCCAAGCCAGTCCGATTGGTTGCCAATTTTGTTTCGGTTTTGGTTTCGGTTTGTTTCCTTACACATACATGGAAGTTTCGTGTTCCTATGCACGTGTCTGGTTGTTTATGCTAACAATGAGTCAAGTTTGGATAGTTTGTGCTCGGATATGGTATTCTTTGTTTAATTGTGTGCAGGTATTCTTTACGCCTCGGGAAAGTGTTGCCGGTGATCGAGTCGGAGTCAACTTGGAGATAAGGTGACGTCCGAGATGGGGATCATGCGGGATGCTGAAGGGTAGAGATTAGTGCACATGATTGGAAAGTTTTCATATGGCATACAATGGAGATATTGTTGCGTATGGAAAGCGGAATTTTGGTTTTAGGAAAACCGAGTTTGTTATGGTTGTTTTATGTATAGTTTGTTTCTTGTACAAGAAGGTTTCCTAGTAGATTAGGGCTTCTTGTATGAGTAGGATTCGTGGCTCTTGGCTGCGGATTTTAGGTATAAATAGTGAGGGGAGGCGTGACCTCTCGGTATCGCTTTTATCGCTTGGAGTTCAAGTTTTTAGGGTTTCAAGTTAGAGTTTAGCTTGAGATTTTGTGAGGAGTGCTTTGCTTGCACGTTGTAAACACAGAGAGTTTCAATAAAGATCAACCTTCTTGAGAATTCTGTGTCTTCTTCTTTCTCGGTGCGGCGGCATAATTATCGGTTCAACCGGATCTGCTAACCGGTCAGACCACTCCTTCTTCCCGGTTAGACCGCAAGCACATCGGCGGTCAGACCGGTGGGCATCGGATTTTTTCGGCATCGGCTATTCCGAGCAATCGGCTGAGGCGATCGGCTAGGGCGGTCAGACCGGAGATCACTTGGCGGTCAGACTGACCAAACAGCACGGTCAGACCGGCGCGACATCTGCGGTCAGACCGGCTTCAGAAAACAGAGGTAAAGTTTTATTTCCGCTAAAACTTCGCTTTTGGGGTAATCAACCATTCACCCCCCCTCTGGTTGGCTTTTCGTTGGGCATTCGATCCTACAAGTGGTATCAGAGCCACGTTTTTTTGCTTTGGATTTTCTTTGATCTAATTTTTTTTGCCATGTCTCATAATTTTTCAACTAAGCCACATGTTTTTTATGGAACCGATTTTGCTTATTGGTGTAGCAAGATGCAATCTTATATAATGGCTCAAGATTACGATGTTTGGCAAGAGGTTGCTCTTCCTTATACTATTCCCGAAGTGATTAATTTCGAGGCTTTGAAAACTGATTTTAATAACAATTGCAAAGCTCGCAATATTTTATTGAATGGGATTTCTCGCTCGGATTTTGATCGCGTTTCACATCTTTAAACTGCCAACGAGATTTGGAATGCTTTGAAAACTTTCATCAAGGAACTACCAACATAAAAAAACTTCTCAAGATCTTTTCAAAAGGAATATGTAAAATTTGAGATGAAACCTGCTGAAGCTTTAGATGATTATCTTGGTAGGTTTAACAAAATTTTGAGTAATCTTAGATCTGTTGATTCTTCTTATGACACTAAATATCCACAATCTGAGATTTCTCGCCACTTTTTGAATGGTCTTGACATGTCTATTTGGGAGATGAAAGTTACTTCAATTCAGGAGTCTGTCAACATGACTACTTTGACTTTGGATTCTCTTTACACTAAACTCAAAACTCATGAGATGAACATTCTTTCTTGGAAAATTGATTCCAAGTCAAGTGCTTTGGTTACTTCCTCTTCTGTTGTTGCTTCTTCTTTGCCTGCTTCTTCATCGGCTGTTTCTTCATCGGCTCCTACTGTTCTTGCTTTAATTAATGCCATGTCCGATGAACAACTCGAGCAATTCGAGGAGGAGGACTTGGTTCTTGCCGCTAACAAACTCTCTTGAGCTGTGAACAAAGTCAGGTTCAGAAAAAAAGGAGGACCAACTCGGTGTTTTGAGTGTGGTGCTTTGGATCACATTCGCTCCAACTGCCCCAAACTTGGGAGAAGCAAGAAGGAGGACAAGAGCGCGGAAAAGAAGGAGGATGACAAGCCCAAAGTGAAGCGCTCTAAGGAGATGATCAAGAAAGTCGTGCAAGTCTATGCCGCTTTTGAGCCACTCGGCGACATAGATTCGACAAAGGAGGAGGAGAAGGGCAAGAACATCTCCGGCGTTTGTCTCATGACGCATGGAGATGAAGATTCTTCGAAGAAGAAAATGAGGTAAGCTCACTTGAGGATGCAATTCTTGTTTTAAGTGCTAAAAATAAAAAATATGAGAAAATATTTAAAAAACAAGAATTTGTGATTGAATCTTTAAATGCTAAAATTGCTAGATTAAAATCTCTTATTCCCAATGATGATAATTGCAAAAATTGTGAGGTTTTAATGCTAGAAATTTCAAAGATTAGAGATGTCAATAATTCTCAAGTTTTGGCTGCTAAATCTTGTTTAACTTGTGATGCTAATGAATTAAAACTAAAAGATGCTTTAGCTCGTGTTAAGCACATGGAAGAAATAGTTAAACAAGATGAGGTAGCTTCTTGCTCTAGATGTCGCAAAGGCAAAGATCTCATAATTGATTGTGAAAATTGTGTTAATCTTGGAAAAGAAGTGTCTTACTTGAAAAGTTCTTTGCAAAAATTTTCTGATGGTAAGAAACAACTTAACATGATTTTGGACAAATCTTAAGTGTGTTGCGACAACAAGGGAATAGGTTTTGATGTTCATGATTATTTCACCAAAGGAGTTTTGAATTTGACTGAAAATGGTGAAATCTTAACAAAACCTAATACTTTGAAAATAGTTTTCAAATCTGCTGGAAATTTGCCTTCTCTTTCTGTTTGTTTAAAAGAAACTAAAATCAACATTTCAAAACCATCTGTTTCTACTTGTGCTCCTAATTATCATGAGAAATATAATTGTTTGTATTGTGGAAAAGATGGACATTTGGTTGGATTTTGTTTTAGACTTGCCCGTAAACAGAAACATGAAAGAGAAATTGCTTTTGCAAAGCAACAATGGCAAAAATCGGGTTTTGGTTCGAGGAGCTCAGTCAGACCGACACTGACTAGTCGGTCAGACCGGCCTCGACAGGTGGTCGACCGCAGTGAACAGCGGCGGACCCGGCCTGTGCTCGGTCGGCCGTAGGTACAACGTCGGGCCGACCTCGGGCGCTTTTGTGCATAGTTGAAATCAGACTTTTGTGAAGCAACAAGGTAATGTTTCAGGTAAGTCTGGTTCTGATTTCGTTTGCGCATATGTACCTACTAGTTCTACTGGTTATGTGACTCAGTGTTGGGTTCCAAAATTTTTTATTTCTAACCCCAACACGGAGGCCTCGACATCTTCTTGTTCGTAGGTATTTTGATGGCATACTCCCCATATGTGTGTAATGTGAAGACAATGATTGCTTTTCACGATGACATCAAGGTAATTTTGGATTGACATAATTTTTTTCTACTCTCTTGATTATTAGTTTTTATATTCTAGTATTTGAGGTAGTAGTTGTGTTAGTATAAGTAAATATATGTCATTTTATGAGAACCTTGGTGATATCATTTGCAGTTGGATGTCTTCTTCAAAGATCTTTAATTTCTTCTTTATTTTTTCCTTGGGAAAATTGGAGGTTAATTTGAGGGGGAGTTTATGTTTTTTTGTGCATTCGTGTTTAATTCTTCTCGCTTTTCTTTTCTTCGAGGGGAATTGGGAATCATTCATCCTTTTGGTATGTTTTGAGGGAGAGTTTTTGTGCTCTTCGTTTTAAGAAGCTACATGATTAAATCAATTGAAAACGAGAGCTTTATCCATACATATTGTGTTCATGTGCATGCTAGCAATATTATGAAGGTTTATTTGTCACTAGCATAGCTTATATGTATTATAGTATTTTTATGTGATCTAGATTTTATATTTAAGTGAAATAGTGCATGACACTTTAATCATACTTGAATTAAAGAAATATGCAATATTGATACTAGTTCTTGTGTTGAATTTTAAATGCTTATATATATATTATGTTGCATTAATATTCCTCAAATTACTTTAAAATTACTCATTGTGTAAAGAGAATAAAAGATTATTTATGAGAGAAAAAAATGAATACCGAATCCTTGGAAATAGTCTTGATGACAAGGACATACTCGGAATAATTGAGAGAAAAAAAGGGGAGCAACAAATATGGCTCAAATCAATATAAGAAAGTTTTCTCTTGAATTATATGTGCAAAAAGGTAAATTTGAGAAAGAATAAAGATTGCAATAGCTATATATATTTGGGTTTATCTTTCAACCTATGTGCTTGTAAAGATGTTGCATTATAAATCGTTAGAATCCATGACTTTTTATTGCATTATTGTTCTTACTTATAAAATATTTGATTCATGATTATACTCTAGTGCATATTTGCTATCTAATTGATGAATTTATTTTCTTTTTATTACAACACATGACATGACTTGCTTTATGAATGGTGCTAAGCTCTTAAATATTCATAAACATAATTCCTATGCTTGATGAATTCATTGTCAAAAGGGGGAGAACATAATGTTGCTTGATGAACATTTGCAAGTTTTTTTAAAAAAAACAAAGTTTTTTTGGGGTCAAAGAATTTTCTTTCTTTTCGAAAGGGGGAGAAATTTTGTTTGATTTTTGAGCTCTCAAATGCTTTTTATCATTTTTTGTTTTTAACTTTTCAAACATCAAAACAACTCTTTTATTTTGTTTGCCAATGTGTTCATCAAGGGGGAGATTGTAAAATCAATGTGTGTTTGATTCTTTATTGAATGATGAACAATTGGCGTTTGGGATTTATTGGTTTGAGTGTTTTGATTTTGGAAGAGTTGAATTTTCGAACGATGAACAGGTGTTCGATCGGCGCCACAGCCCGGCCACGATCGGCGTGATTACGCCCGGTCGACCGGAGGTGTTTACGCTTGGTCGAGGCCCGGGCGAGCTTGCTGCTGGGGTCAAACCGGCCAAGCCATCCGACCGGTTGCCAATTTCGTTTCGGTTTTGGTTTCGGTTTGTTTCCTTACATATACATGGAAGTTTCGTGTTCCTATGCACGTGTCTGGTTGTTTATGCTAACAATGAGTCAAGTTTGGATAGCTTGTACTCGGATATGGTATTCTTTGTTTAATTGTGTGCAGGTATTCTTTACGCCTCGGGAAAGTGTTGCGGGTGATCGAGTCGGAGTCAACTTGGAGATAAGGTGACGTCCGAGATGGGGATCATGCGGGATGCTGAAGGGTAGAGATTAGTGCACATGATTGGAAAGTTTTCATGTGGAATACAATTGAGATATTGTTGCGTTTGGAAAGCGGAATTTTGGTTTTAGGAAAATCGAGTTTGTTATGGTTGTTTTATGTATAGTTTGTTTCTTGTACAAGAAGGTTTCCTAGTAGATTAGGGCTTCTTATATGAGTAGGATTCGTGGCTCTTGGCTGCGGATTTTGGGTATAAATAGTGAGGGGTGGCGTGGCCTCTCGGTATCACTTTTATCACTTGGAGTTCAAGTTTTTAGGGTTTCAAGTTAGAGTTTAGCTTGAGATTTTGTGAGGAGTACTTTGCATGCACGTTGTAAACACAGAGAGTTTCAATAAAGATTAATCTTCTTGAGAATTCTTTGTGTCTTCTTCTTTCTCGGTGCGACGGCATAATTGTCGGTTTAACCGGATCTGCTAACCGGTCAGACCGCTCCTTCTTCCCGGTTAGACCGCAAGCACATCGGTGGTGAGACCGGTGGGCATCGGACTTCATCGGCATCGGCTACATCGAGCAATCGGCTGAGGCGATCGGCTAGGACGGTCAGACCGACCGAACAACGCGGTCAGATCGGACAACGCCTTCTGCGGTCAGACCGGCTTCAGAAAACAGAGGTAAAGTTTTATTTTCGCTAAAACTTTGTTTTTGGGGTAATCAACCATTCACCCCCCCTTTGGTTGGCTTTTCGTTGGGCATTCGATACTACAGAGTTTGCCAGAGACGGAGGAGAGAGAAAAGAAGAGCTCGTCGACGTGAGGAGCGAAGGGATTTTGCTGCGGTGTGATGATGACAGTGAAGACCGGGAGGTATTTATACTGCACGGTGCCTAGAAGACCATGGCAGTTATGGTGGGTCATGGGCCGATGACCTAATGGGCCGATGAGACTTAATGGGTCGTGCAAAGAAATTCCAAAGCATGTCTATCCATACTCCGGATTGGAGGGCATGTGTTTACGGTGAAATTTGGTAATTTCCGTTTGTCAAAGACCGGGTCAATGATGGAGTTCACGTCGTGATCATAGAAGATTCGGTTGACAAGTTTATCCGGATTAAGGAAAGTGTATCTTAGTTTGTAAGCCGATTGGAGTCGTGTTTGAGTCGGAGCTATAATAATAGTTTTATTGTTTAGAGATAAGAGTCATGTATCAATCCGATCCTGATAGAGTCGAACATAGTTTAGCCTATGGGTATAAATATGTACACCTAGGGTCTTTGTGAAACAACAACAGTTCAATAAACAACTTTCAGCGCATCGCCACCCTAGTTCTCTAGGTTTTCGATGAGTTTTTGTTTTCGAGTTTAGGCTGCATCAGTTGAGTTTGATCTCCGACGAGAAAGTAAGTCTTGTCAACTTTGCTTGTATCGGCAAAATTAGTACTTTCTTGGTTAGGTCTGATATACTAATTTAGCTTCTACTGGCGTTGCCTATCTGATATATCAGCTCTTTCTTTAATTGCTTTTTGCTTTCTTAGGTAGATTCAATATATCAATCACCCTGAAAAGTACTAATCGACTAGTTTAAATCTATTCAACTTATTATCAGCCTCAAACTATCTTGGTTAACTCCAATCTTCTAGGTTATAATTTGCTCATTAGATTTACTTAAGCCGATAAGTACTGTTCATCGTTTTATCGGAGTTTTAGCCGATAAGGTATCTGCTTTTCATATTATAGCTTGTTGTACCGGGTAAGATCACAAGATTTAGTTTAATTGACTGGTTAATGTGGTTATTATTTTCAATCTAATAATTTCTTGGTTAAGTCTGGTTTATCTAGAGTGTGGTTAATAATCATAGACTGTTGGTAATTTATACTTTATCTCATCAAAACTTGATATTAGATTATCTGCTTTATATAGAGTATGATAAGTTCTTTTCTCAAAACATGGGCCTATATCCAAAGATAAATATATATTTGCTTAAAACTCTATTTTATTACCCTCAATCTTATAGTGTCTCGATTAGGTCTAATCTATCAAGATTGATTGTAATAATATTAGAACATTTACAAATATATTACATCTAGTTTCCAGCCAGTGATGTTTTATTTCTTTGATATATAAATCCATCGGTTCTACCCGATCGATCCAAAATTCCATCGGCATCGATTTGGGCGAACCATACTATATCAGCCTATTGGCCGATTGGCCCATTGATCTAGTATTTTCTATTTATTCTTGTTAGTTGCAAGATTAAACTAATTGACATGCCCTGGACCTGATTTTGATAGGACATGCACTGGAGTAAGAAACCTTCCAGGCCTTCGTGTGTCACAACGAATTTCTCGTCAACAGAGTCCTTAATAGTTTTGGTTACCTAGGGTTATCAAAGATCATAATAATACAAATAATAGGGCTATAACAAGGGAGCAAAGGTAAGGCTAATAAAACAATGATAAGCATGGGAATTTTAATAAAGTGAAATGCATTAATTTAAAATGAATATAATTTATAAATATTGGGTTAGCAATATGATCAAAATGGCATGACTTGCCTTGCTCCTTACCAAAGTCTTCAAGGTAGAGTGGCTTCCCCGGATCTGCAGCGTCTACACAACAAACACAAAGGAAAAGGGCCAAAAGATAAATAACACCATATAAGATGCAATAACAAAGCATAAAAATGGGTTCTTCACTATTTAAGAAAAAATTAGCAATTTGAACGGGTCAATTCCGAGTTCAAACCATCAAGATATGGCCATTTGAAGTTTAGGTGTCGTTTGAGTGGAAATTTACAAATTCATGAATATTAGAAATTTAAATTAGAAACACTGTTCATAGAGAGAGAGGGGTGAACCGGGTGCACCATGGGTGGGCCCCATGGGTCAGCCCCTCGGTCCACCATGAGCTGGGTGCATCGGGGCGGCTCACGAGGCCAGGGCAGTGAGGCTTGCCAGCGCATGACCGAGCAGACGATGCGGGAGGAGGAGGGAGGCCAACGCGATGCTCACCGAGGCGGTGGGTGATGGTGGCGGCGAACGGCGACTGGGAAGAAGGGTGGCCAGTTCGGGTTGGTGACGGGAATGGGGTTCCGAGGCTTGCTGAGCTCGGGGAGGATACAGATAGGGTGTGGACAAGGACAATGATGCCGACGGTGGCCTCGCCAGCACTCGAAACGTCCCGGGCAACGCCAAGCGGCAGCCGGAGTTGGCGATAGCGGTGGCACACGGGACGGAGCGGCGCGACAGCGGTGGAAGGGACGTGGCGTTCGGGCGGCAAGGGAAAGGGGGAGAGAGGGTCCCGGGTGCCGTTTATATGTCGCAAGAGGAGAGGAACGGTCGTGGGGAGCTCGGGCGTGCCATCAATGGCGTTGGTTCGTTGGCGGGTTAAATGGTGAGAAATTAAGCACAAAAACGGCCGGGATTGATGGGAAAAAATAGGAAAAGATGAAGAGGAAGAGGTGGGGAGTGAAACCCCTTACTCAATTCGGGAGAACGGTCGGCGAGGGAGAGGAATCGGCCGGCGGCATGGCGGGGGTTTTCGGCGGATGCAGAGGGGCAACCGGCTAGAGGTAGGGAAGGCCCCGACAGTGGAACCGACACATCGAAGTGCGGGGCGCCGGCTTGGCTTGGGCTAAGCCAGTCACGTGGTGTAACATCCCAAAATTCAACACTTCCAAAAATACTCAATTTAGCATAGAAATTTTTTTGCGAACAAAGTTTATTATGCATTTTATTTTAAAAACATTCAAAACCTTCAAAAATTATTTACATTCTTTATTTTTCCCCTCACTTTAATTTTCTAAAAAGATTCCAAACTTGTTAATTCTTATTCTTGTTTTTAAAAAGTTTCAAATTAATTTCTAATTCAAGAAAATTCCCAAAAAAATTGAATTCAAATTAATTTTAAACCCTAAATAGAAACCTTTCCAAAACTCTCTCTAATCTCAACTTAAAAATCAGAAATTAATTAAAACTTCATTTTTATTTTTGAAAAGTCTCAATCTGACTTTTAATTTGAGAAATTTCTAAAAATTAAGTCAAATTGATTTTAAATTTTAAATCAAATTCCTCCTAAAATTTTCCCTAAATTTCTTTCCCTTTTATTTTTCTTTTCCTTCATCTTTCTTTTTACTTTTTCTCCTTTTTTCTTTTTCTTTTTCCCTTCTTCCTCCATTTCCTTCTTCTACCTCCCCTGTTCGGCATGAACGACGGCCGAATGCAGATTGCCACCACCAAGGCCATGGGCGCCGCCCCGCCCACTGGTGAGCTCAATTAACGTAAGAGATTGTTATCTTTTCCCACACATGGCATCATGCGATTGGACCATTCTCATCGTTGTCCAAATCTGCATCAAACCAACATAGAGTCACCGCCATTGCCATTGTTATCTCGCGAGCTCAAAACCGACTTAGAAAGTCTATAAATAGGCCATGCCAGGAAAAAAATGTATACCAAAAGTGATCTTTACCTTCTCTTCCATATTTCCCCTGCCCCCAACAATTATATTCCACACTGTGAGAATTTTGGGAGAGATTCAAAGAAAGTTACTGAGGAAGCCTTGTTGGCCGCCGAAAGGGATATCCCCAAATTCATAGTCCTCGGCCGATTACTTCCCGAATTGAAGGTATATTCGTCATTTACATCTCTTAAGATTGCATTCCCCTCTTTTTCTCTAACCAATGATTGGGGGTGCAGTCAAGATCGCCAAGCTCGATGGGTTAGGTGGAAAACAAGGTTTAGACAGGTTCAGGCCCTCTCGTGAGGTAATACTCTACTCCTGTTTTGGGGATTCGATCCGCCGAGTGTTTATTGATCTCAAGATCTGTTGCTCTTGCTCCTAAAGCTGATAGCTTGTAAAAAACATATGAAATCTGATCTAAAGCCCATATCCCTCAAGGGACGCCCCTTACCCCCTTATATAGTCTCGGAGGGCGGGCTTACAAGTCGGAAACCCTATCTTACTCTAAGTCGGTTTCCTCAATCTTACCAAACCGTGACTATGAGCCGTTGTCTTATCTAATCGGCAACGTAATACCCAAGTCATAGTTGGTTTACATATTTGGAAGGCGCAACCTATCCCTATCTCCAGTCGGATAAGCCTGCCATGTGGATATCCAATTGCCACAATCTCCACAGTAGCCCCCGAGTCCTTTGCAGTCGACGAGATAACTCAGCCTCGAACCAAAATAACACACAGCCAAACAACTCTTTGGCCGAGTGCTTCTGGCGCCAAGTGATTCCATCACTTCTGCTTGAATCTCCCGAGTGGCTCCAAAGACTGTGAAGGGCTAGAAAATATATCCCAAAAAAATCTCAAAAAACAAATATCTAGGTGCATCTCCTGATGCACCTAATTAGGTGTAGCCCCCGACTATGTGGTTAGTCGAAAACAGACTAAACATATAGTCAAGAGCTATAAAAAAATCACTCTCATATATATGCTTAGCCCAGGCTAAAACAATCATAAAAATCACATCACTCGGCAAGCTCATGCTTACCCGACTGAACTTGCCCGAGTCATATCAGAACAAATAGTTCAATCTACCCTCGTAGGTAAAAAGCACTCGGTAAGCTCATGTTTACCCGAGTAGATCTATCCGAATCATCTCGGAATAAATATTTTAATCATCCCTCATGGGTAAACAAGTTTTTCAGTCATCCGAAAAACATGACCAAAATATTAAATAGCTCCCACCATAATATTGGTCTCAATCTAAAAAGATCTTCACCAAGGTGGAAAAATAGCATTGATATAATCATTTAATCAAATGCTTAAAACCAAACAATCCCTGTCATCAAGGCAACCATGAAAAGCTTCACCGTTTGTCACCTTTCAAATTGCATCGTGCTAACTTCTCGGGAAGTTACACAAACCACGGTATGAAAGGATTTCCAAAGGTACAGGGCACTCAGACACGTGCATATTGCCAAAGCAAATCTGCTTAAGTTCATCCACTTAAGTCCCTAAGGACACGCGTCAGGCCACACCTTAGCTGGGCCGCAAGTTTCTCATGGGCTTGGCCCAATTGCGAGAAAACCTAGCACAACCCTCAAATCTCTTACAAAGTCTTGAGGTTATCCCCACCACTTCGTCTTCCCAGAAAAAATTCCCCAATCGCAACACTGTTCATCAGCTTGCAGCGGAGAACCCTAAGCTCTCGCGCATGCCCAATCCACCAATCCAGAAGCTCTTGCTTCGTCGCCAGCTACCCTCCGCATCCATCTTCATAGATCCCCAGCCCAAATCCCCATCCTTCAAGCCAGATCCACTCCCCCACAAACCACACTCATGGCAGGAGAGAAAAAGATCCCTTTCGAGCAATGGGCTACCTCGGATGTCAGGGAATTCACTCTCAAGGAGATGGTGAAGCATGGAGTTCTCCCTCCTAAGGAGATCGTGCGCTGGCGCCCAGCAGCCGGTGAGGAGTTCCCCACTTCGAACACCGGTGAGCTCGTCATCTTCACTTCTTTTTTCTATTGCGGTTTCAGCCTCCCCACCTCTGAGTTCTTTAGGGGGCTTCTTGACTACTACAGCCTTCAGCTTTATCATCTAAATCCCAACTCTATGCTTCACATAGCTCTTTTCATTCATGTCTGCGAAGCTTTCCTTGGCATCCTCCCCCACTTTCAACTCTTCCGGCGCATGTTCTATCTTAAGCCACACCCGAACAAGGATCAGCCCTGCATTGTTGGTGGGGCTGGCTTCCAACTCCGCGGATCCCTCCGCAAAGAATACTTTTCTCTTCCCTTGAAATCTTCTAACAAGGGCTGGCATGCGAGCTGGTTCTATATCGCCAATCTTGAACCCAGCCTGCCAAACTTCGTTGGCCTTCCCCTTGTGCCTAGGCCCAACTGGAGCACCGTGCCAGTGGCCCAAGATTGGGATGAAGCCAACAAGCTGCTAGCGAAGATCTTGGAGATGAAGCAGAAAGGTCTTCGGGGCAAGCAGATCACTCGGCACTTCATCAGGAGCCGACTAGCGCCAATCAAGGAGCGGTCCAAGCCTGCCTTTGAATATGAGGGTGAGAGGGACCCCAATCGGGAAGACCACGACTCCCTTAGCTTTGAGATCTTGAAGACTTGCATGTATAAGATTTTCTCGACTGGGATTGCAGTCGAGCGCAGCCTCATGCTGCCGGTCCTCCCATACAGCATGTATCGCCCTCCTCCTCCGTTAAGCTGACTTAACTCCTTCAATGCCTTTCAATCTTGATATCACACTTCTCAGTGTTGAAAAAATCTTTCTTGCAGGAAAATGCCTCCATCATCTCAAAGCCATATAAAATTCATCATGACGACGTGCCGGCTCGGCCTGCTAAGCAGCCAACCGGTAGCGTGAAGATCCAGAGCGATCCAGCCAGGAAGAGGGTGGCCCCGAGTGAAGACATCAGTAAGCGGGCGAGCAAGAGGAGGCTGATCATTGATGACTCGGACGACGATGTCCCAGCTCCTCAAGCCGATGCGACCCCTCTGAGGCCGTCACCGAAGACAGCGCCCAAGATCCGCCGATCGACCAGGTACGCCTTACGACTGAAATTAAGATCTTTGTTAAGAATTTCTTCATCTTCATCCCGATTGCTCCTGTCCTTTTGCAGGAGGCCTCAAAACATTGATCCCACCGGGCAAAGTAAGGGCCCAACACCAGCTGCAACAACCGAGGCATCGAAGCCTGCGGAGCCAAAGCCCCAGAGCCCTCTCCCGAGCGAGAGCGCCCCGGGTGAAAGGCCTTCACCTCCCAGTGAGGACACCCCAAGGACAGAGCCCCCGACCGCCAGCCGGGGTAACCCGACTGGAAACTAGTCGGCCGCAGAAGAGCCCCCGGCTACTACCCAAAAGGCCTCGACTGAAGACCAGTCGGGCAAGAGCCAAGAAGGGAAAAGCAACCGGGAAGTGCCGGTTAAAGATCCAGCCACCAAAACCGGTAAGTCTTGAATCGATTTTTAGCTTTTTGATCTCTAGTCAATTTTTCTGCATCTTCATCTGCTCCTTCTGATTCGATCAGCCAAATTAGAGGAGATCCCTAGGTTGCAGTCTTCTGAAACTTGGGTCCCTCCGATCAAGATTGAGTGGCGTGATTCTGAAGGCCAGAGACAAGGCATCATCTTGAATAAGCAAATGGAGAATGAAGAAAGAGATGCGCTTGTAGACAGCCTGAATGAAGCGACTCGGCTGTTAAACGTAAGTCCTTCTCCCTTTTTCTATTATATCCTTTTCATTGTTTTTCAATCGACCAATCTACAGAACTTGTATGCAGAGGGTGTACTGCCGATCTATGGCAAAATCCGATGCGCTCGAGAAGCTGGTCCCACACTTGAACTCCCTGGAGAACATCCAACAGGAGCTAAAGACCACTCGAGAAGATGTTGCATCGAGGGAAGCGGCTCTGAGGAGAGAGATAGCCGCACTCCGAGAGGAGAACCCCGACCTCTGGGATTTAGTTGGGAGTAAGCTCGATCTCCTTAATCTTTCCTGCCTTTAATTGTAGTTTGTGTTGATCCTGGTTGTTGACATCCTTTCTTGTTGCAGAGAACTCGTCGGAGGTCCACTTGCTCCAAGCCCAGCTGGAAGAAGCCGACACCAGCAAAGCCGAGCTGGAGAACGAGTTTGGAAGTGAGTTCTTTCAAAATAGCATTCCTTGTGTTGTTTCGTCCTTGAATGCTTTGTGTGATCGTATATCTTTGGCAGCTTATAAGATCAAGTCCCGGGCTCAGTACGATGTCTTGATTGAGAGGGTCAAAAAGGCTGAGAGCATTAGGGAGGATGTCGCTAACGCGGCGACGCCAATCTTATTGTCACTGTTCCATAACAAACTCGGGACCAGCTCGTTGGACCCGGTTGAGATCTTTGACAAGCTCCGGAGGGCCCCTGATTAGTACTTGGCCAATATTTCTGAAGCAGCCATCATGGGAGTGGGCTTCGCCCTTGCAGAGACCAAGTCGCTCTACCCCCGGGTGGATATTGATTCAATCGGGGAAGGGTTCGCCGACGGTACTTCAGACGAGCAGGCCCTGGACTTGATTAGTGAGGCACAGGAATTGGCCAAAAAGGTGGCCGCTGATGTAGTGAAAAACTTCCAACCTTGATTGTCTTGCGAGCATTTGTATGCTGTAACTTTTGGACATGACTTGTAAATATTCGGCTTATTTATGTTAACGCCTTGATCCGAGTTTTTATGTAAAATTTCATAAGTAATTTTCGTCCGACTGTCACCAAGCCTAGGCTTGATGGTCATCAAAAAATTCTTAGTCCTTATACGTTGAACTCGAATCAAGGGACATTAAACAATGATAAACTGAATATGGATAAGTTGCTGAAGAAAACTATGCTTTATTGACATATGTATAGCCCCCGACTGCTAACTCAAGAAGTCATCTTGCTTGAGGTTGGCAGTCAAGAAGAGCATGAAACTTAAGGCAATTTAAGTATAGTATCGTCGAAGATGTTTGATGTTCCAGGAGTTTTCCACCATGGATCCGTCTTCACGTTTTAGTCGGTATGCACCTGGCCGAGTCACCTCAGCAATTATATATGGTCCTTCCCATAAGGGAGATAACTTGTGACGGTCCTTGGTGGTCTGAATCTTGCGTAGAACCAGATCGCCAACGATAAAAGCTCATGCTCGAACGTTGCGACTGTGGTATCGTCTGAGCCCTTGAAGATATTTTGCCGACTGGATGAGGGCTGCCTCACAGGCCTCTTCCAGTCGGGTGAGGTCATCCACTCGGTCTTGGTCATAGCGTTCGTCGTTAAAGCTGCGGACTCGGAGAGATTCATACTCCATCTCGTTTGGCAACATGGCTTCTGCGCCATAGACCAAAAAGAAAGGAGTTTGGCCGGTAGCCCGACTGGGTGTAGTCCGCAGAGACCATAGAACCGAGGGGAGCTCTTGAACCCACTTGCCGGCATAAGGATTTAGCTGGTCAAACACTCGTGCCTTGATGCCTTGAAGAACCATGCCGTTGGCACGTTCAACTTGTCCATTGCTTTTGGGGTGTGCGACCGATGCGTAGCAAATTTTGATTCTGAAGTCTTCGCAAAATTCCTTAAAGATGCCCCCATTGAATTGAGTCCCATTATCAGTTATTATTCTGTTTGGGACGCCGAAACGGTGCATGATGTTGAGGATGAAGTCTCGTGCCTTGTCCACTGTGATCGTGGCAACCGGCTTAGCTTCGATCCACTTGGAGAATTTGTCAATTGCGACGAATAAGTGTGTGAATCCTCCTGGAACCTTCTTGAAGGGGCCGACCATGTCTAAGCCTCATACCGCAAACGGCCAGGATAATGGAATTGTCTGTAGCTCTTGGGCTGGGACATGGCTCTGCCGGGCGAAGAACTGGCAACCTTCACAAGTTCGTACCACTTTGTCAGCGTCGGAGACCGCCGTGAGCCAGAAGAAGCCTTGTCTGTAGGCTTTGCCCACCAAGGTGCGTGCTGCCGCGTGGCTTCCGCATATGCCCGAGTGGATATCTTGGAGTAGCTGTCGTCCTTCCTCAGGTGTGATGCATCTCATCAGGACTCCGGAGGGACTTCTCTTGTATAAATTGGAATCAAACATGACATAAACCTGACAACGACGTCGGACACGTTACGCCTCATCCTGGTCTTCCCGGCTCTTGCTGAGTTAAAAATTTGATGAGTGGTGTCCTCCGTCGGCGTCGATCGTGGTGACTTCATTTGTAGCTTGCTCGTTGGGAGTTAGTTTGGTGCATGTTGGTTTGTAGAGATGCTCTACAAAAATGTCTGTTGGAGCGGCTTCTCGCTTGGACCCGAACTGCGCCAACTCGTCAGCTGCCTCGTTATTATGTCATAGGACATGGGATAGTTCTAGTCCGTCAAACCTGTCTTCAAGTTTGTGAACTTCTTGCCGGTAGGCCTCCATGGTGTCGTTTAGACAGGACCAGTCCTTCATCACTTGGTTCACAACCAGCTGGGAATCCCCTTTCACGACGAGCCGACGTATCCCGAGTGAAACTGCAAGCCGTAGTCCATGTAGCAGGGCTTCATACTCGACGACGTTGTGTGAGGCGGAGAAGTGAAGGTGGAGAACATATCTTAGCCTTTTCCCAGTCGGGGAGATCAGCACGACTCCTGCTCCCAAGCCGGTGATCCTCTTGGATCCGTCGAAGTGCATGGTCCAGTATTGAAGGTCTTCCCGAGGTACGTCTTCTTGTTGTTCGGTCCACTCGGCCAAGAAATCTGCCAGGATTTGTGACTTCACAGACGTCCTCGCCTTAAATGTTAAGTCCAGCGGCATCAGTTCCAGGGCCCACTTCGCGATGCACCCAGTCGCCTCCCAGTTGTGGATGACGTCGCCGAGTGGAAAGGAAGTGATGATGGTGATCGAGTGACCCTGAAAGTAGTGTGCCAATTTTCTCGCGGTTATCAGAACACCGTATAGCAGTTTTTGTACCTGAGGGTAGCGGATTTTGGCTCCTGCCAGCACTTCGCTAACGAAGTAGATTGGCCTTTGGATTTTCTGGACTCGTCCTTCTTCTTCACGCTCGACCACAAGAACCGTACTGACCACTTGGTGAGTGGCTGAGACGTACAGTAGCAGGGGCTCCTGTGGCTGAGGTAAGGCTAGGATGGGCGGCATCGTGAGGAATTCTTTAATCTTCAAAGGCCTTATGAGCTTCCGTAGTCCACTGGAAGTCGTCCGTTTTCTTTAACAACCTGAAGAAGGGTATGCCTCTTTCGCCAAGTCGAGAGATGAATCAGCTTAGCGCCGCCATGCAGCCGGTGAGCTTCTAGACATCCTTCTATTTACTCGGGGGCTTCATGCTCAGGATAGCATTGATTTTTTCTGGATTGGCTTCAATGCCGCGATGTGACACCATGAAGCCGAGCAGTTTGCCTGATGGCACGCCGAACGTGCACTTCTCCCGGTTCAACTTCATTCTGAAGGCCCGAATGTTCACAAAGGTTTCTTCTAAGTCGGCAATCAGGTCTTCTTTCTGCTTGGTCTTGATGACGACATCGTCGACATAAGCTTCCATGTTCTTCCCAATCTGCGTCTGAAAACATCTTTGGATCAAGCGTTGGTATGTGGCTCTAACGTTCTTCAGGCCGAAAGGCATCGTGATGTAGTAGTAGGCTCCAAACGGCGTGATGAACGATGTTTTCAGGCAGTCAGATTCCTTCAAGCTGATTTGGTCGTAGCCCGAGTAACAGTCCAAAAAGCTTAAGAGTTGGCAGCCAGCTGTTGAGTCCACGACTTGGTCGATGCGAGGCAGTCCGAACGGATCTTTAGGGCAGGCTTTGTTGAGGTCGGTGTAGTCAACGCACATGCGCCATTGCCCCGTCTTCTTCCGAACCAGAACCGGGTTAGCCAACCAGTCCGGATGTAGGACTTCCTTGATAAAACCGACGGCTAAGAGCTTTGTGAGTTCTTCCTTGATGGCATCTTTTCAATCCTGAGCGAACCTGTGCAATCATTGTTTGATCGGTTTTGCGTCATCGTTGACGTGTAAAGAGTGCTCGATCACCTCCCTAGGAATTCCAGGCATATCAGATGGTTTCCAAGCAAAAACATCTTTATTATTTTGGAGGAGGTGACGAGCACGCTTTCCTATTTAGGATCTAGTTCAGCGCCAATTACAACGGTTTTTGAAGGATCCGACAGATCAAGGGAGATCTTCGTTTTGGCGTCGCCTTGTTCCGATTTGGCTATCTTCTTCGCGGGGATTTCACCCTCTGCCGAAGTTGATATGGCCAATCGGATTTTCTCCTGGCCATGCGATCTCTCACGAGATTGGGCCATGTCGCAGCTCTCCTTGTCGCAGGTGAAGGCTTTCTTTACATCGCTGAGCAAGGTGATGACGCCATTTGGACCCGGCATCTTCATGCAGAGGTAGGTATAGTGCGGTATCGCCATGAACTTGGCGAGTGCAGGACTTCCAATGATCGCGTGGTAGGCCGTCTCGAAGTCGGCCACCTCGAAAGTGATACTCTCCGTTCGGAAGTTCTCGCGAACTCCGAAGGTGATTGGAAGGGCGATGTGCCCGAGTGGCGTGGATGACAGCCCCGGGATCACTCCATGGAAGGGGGCTAAGCTTGCCTTCGGTTCAGCTCTCGGGATCTACATCTCGTCCAAGGTCTTGGTGAACAAAATATTGAGGGCACTGCCCCCATTGATGAGGACGCGCTTGAGCTTGATGTTGCGGACCACCGGGTCTAACACCAGTGGATAGTGCCCCGGGTGAACCACTCGTTCAGGGTGATCCGAGCGATCAAACGTGATGGCCACCTCCGACCATCGTAGGTACTGTGGGACCTCGGGTTGCGCTGCGTTGACCTCGCGGTCAGTTAGCTTCTGTTTCCTCTTGGATTCATAGGCTTGCGGCCCCCCAAAGATGTGATTCAGCTCGCCCACGGGGTCTTGAAAAGGCTCCGCATTTCCAGCCGGGTTGTTCTTCTTAGCGCCCGATGGACCGGCTTCATCAGTCGGCTTCTTGTTGAGCTGTGCCGCATATTGCTCGGCGAACTGTTTATAAATAAAGCAGTCCTTAGCCGCGTGCTTGTGGTTGGGATGATGCGTGCACTGAGCGTTCATGATAGCGTCGTAGGCAGCGACTCGGGGATGACGCTGGGAGTTGGACGTCGTGGCAACTAGGTCTTCAGGTCGGCGCTTGCTGTCCTTCTGGGCCTGGTTGTTATTGCCATTATCCTTCTTAGGATGCCGGCTTCCTCCCGACTGCTTGTCGTCCCTCCTCTCAAGCCGGTCTTGGCATGCTGCTTTGATCGCGTCGCTGGACTTGGCGTACGAGTTTGTCGTCTCGAAAATCTTCTTCATCGTCTTCGGGGGCTTGCGCCCAAATTTCCCGATCAACAGCTCATCATGGACTCTCTTCTGGAAGGCGGCGATGATGATGTCGTCGGTGATGTTGGGGATCTTCTTGCGTTTTTCGGAGAAGCGCCGGATGTAGTCCTTCAGAGGCTCATCCGGTTTCTGGACGACGTTGTAAAGGTCGAAGTGGGTCCCAGGTCTTTCAAAAGTGCCTTGGAAGTTGGCGATGAAGTGGTCCCTTAACTCGCTCCACGAGCCGATCGAGCCTCTTGGCAGGCTCGTGAGCCAGTTCCTGGCTGAGTTAGCAAGGGCGACGGGCAAGTAATTGGCCATGGCCTTGTTGTCGCCCCCTGCTGCACGGATGGAGAGGGTGTACACGGTTAGCCACGACTCGGGGTCGGTCTTCCCGTCGTACTTCTCGATTCCAGTCGGCTTGAAACCATTCGGCCAATGCACTCGGCGAAGGTCCCGAGTGAAAGCGGGTACTCCATCATCATTGCTGTCGGGTGATCCCCTTCGATCTTCCCGGGAGCGTTGATCTCGTTCTTGATAACGCCGGTCAAGGACTTCCCGTAATCGCTCGACGGGGTCCTTGGCAGGCTGCTTCGGTAGTTGGAGTCGTTGCTGCGGCGGACCCGGTAGTGGATGGGTGGTCGTCCGTGTCGCTTCTCGCGGGAGTCGGCCGATTGCTCCGGATGCTTGCGCGTGGTCTCGTGGCGAAGGTCTCTTGACCTAGTGGCTGCCCGGTCTTGCTCGGGCCTCCTGTAATCCTTTGACCTCAGCGGCGGGAGTCGGCTTCTGTCGGGCGTTTCCGCCACAGACTCAGTCGGCCTTCGTGCTGAGCTGGAGGGAGAACCATTGGCTCTAGCCGCGACGATGGTCTTGATCTTATCTAAGATTGGCGTCACGTCTTGGGGCGCCGTCTCGATCACGGTGTCCAGGAGCGTAAGGGCAGCGACAACATTCTGCTGAGGCGTCTGGAAGATGTTGGTGTTGTGGATTCGCGTTTGGAGTATGGCCTCCCGAGCGAATCGTCCGGTTGCCCTCAGATCCTGCTTTCTTCTGTCGGCTTTCTCCTTGCGCTTCTTCTCCTCTTCCTCCATCTTGCGCTCTCGCTCAAGTCTGGCTTGTTCTTCCTCTGCGACCCTGTGGGCCATGGCTGAGTCGGTCTCGGCCACCTCAGCTATGAGGACGTTGAAGCACTTTGGCTCATAATCCTTGTCGCAGTCGGAGTCGTTGGCTTCGTTCGAGGGGATGCCGTAAAGGTCTCCAAAGCCTGAGGAGCTGAGGTATTCATCGAGCTCCGAGGATGAGCATGACCCGAACGGTTGGAGGATGACAGCGATTTCCCTTGAGCTTGGGTTGCTCGAATCTGGATCGTTCTAGTCCGAGTCGTAGCTTGATGACATGGATCCCTCCGAGTGGGTCGATCTTGGTTCGGGGGAGAGGAGCTTGCAGTAGATCTCAGCGGCGTTTGGTAATCCAAGTGGCGCCAACAGGTTTTCTCCCGAATAGATTGGTTCCAACGGGGAGGTGAGAAGACCGCTGTAGATCTCAGCGGCATTCGGTAGCCCGAACGGCGTCGAGTGGATTCCTCCTTCAGAGTGGATTGATTGCATCTTGGAACTCAGGATTCGATCGTAGATCTTGGCGCTGTTCGAAAGCCCGAACGGTGCCGAGTGGGTTTCCCCTCCCGACTGGTCCAAATCCGAGTCGGAGGAGGAAAGCTTGTTGAAGCCGTTGGCGGCGAAGTCGCCGATTGTCGAAGAAGTCTTGACGCGCGGGCCCCTACCTGGCGCGCCAACTGTCAAAACTCGGTTTCGGCAATAGAAAATTGGGGGTGCAGTCAAGATCGCTAAGCTCGATGGGTTAGGTGGAAAACAAGGTTTAGACAGGTTCAGGCCCTCTCGTGAGGTAATACTCTACTCCTGTTTCGGGGATTCGATCCGCCGAGTTTTTATTGATCTCAAGATCTGTTGCTCTTGCTCCTAAAGCTGATAGCTTGTAAAAAACATATGAAATCTGATCTAAAGCCCATTTCCCTCAAGGGACGCCCCTTACCCCCTTATATAGTCTCGAAGGGCGGGCTTACAAGTCGGAAACCCTATCTTACTCTAAGTCAGTTTCCTCAATCTTACCAAACCGTGACTATGAGCCGTTGCCTTATCTAATCGGTAACGTAATACCCAAGTCATAGTTGGTTTACATATTTGGGAGGCGCAACCTATCCCTATCTCCAGTCGGATAAGCCTGCCATGTGGATATTCAATTGCCACAATCTCCACAATGATCCACTGGAAACTGTTGCCGTCGAGCATCGCCGGACGTGCTCTGTTTTCGTCGGTGCTCACATGGTGCCAGGTTATTCCTGCACTTCCCTCACCAAATCCAAGCTCTAGTTAACATTCTCATGTCCCTAAGATGCTCACCAACACTTTAATCCAACCGAAACATTACCGAATAGTTGTCTCGACAAGCTCCTTCGCCGCTATGGTGAGGCCGCCGTCACCGGCCTTCCTCATCGCCTCATCAGCTCCGCTAACTCTAAAAATGGAATCCCCAAAGATCAAAGATGGTGTCGAACCCATTAGTTCTTCAAGCCTAACCTTTCCCATCATGCGTGCCCTCCTCTCTGTCGGCCGCCGATTGTGAGGTAAAGAAACAAAGAGGAAGATAGAGGAACAGTAGTCGGGAGAGAGAAAGAGAGGAAAGAAAAGAAATAAAAAGGAAATAGAAAGAAAGAAAGGAGAAGCAGCGTAGCAGTTAGGTAGATAAGAAGAGAAAGAGAGGTCACTGGTTCAAATCGGCCTTAGGCCATTTTTGTTCTTTTCGTTTTATTTTTTTAAAAGGGGTAGAGATAAAAAAGATATAGGAAAAACCCTAGAAAACTATATTAATCCTTTTAACCTTTTCAAAACCTTATTTTTAAAGTTTTGCACTCTTTTAAACTTATTTAATTACTATCTTAATCTTTCAAAATTATTTTTTTAAACTCTTTATATTTATATTTATTCTTAATCTTTAAAACTAAGAATATATCCTTTTTAAACTTTTCAAATTCAAATTACTCCCAGTTTCTTTAAATTTATCTATATTTTTTATAGAAATACTTTTAACTTCAAACTTTATAAATCATTTTATATTAAGTCAAGCCTAAATTTTAAATTCTAAAACTTAAATAAATGACCCTAAAAAATAAGTTTAACCCTTTTACCTTTCCCAAATTTTATTTTAAATTTATATTTGAAATACTTCCTTCAACTTTATCTATCTTTATTTAAATTCAAATTTCAAATTCTAAAAATTTAACGGATAATGTTTCTAGTTAAAAACCTTAAAAAAACAAAAACATCCCTTTCTCCCTCTCTATATATTTTAAATGTTCTTCTTATTTTTTCCTATTTTGCTCAAACCTAAAAAAATTAAGTTTTAGGATCCAACAAATAACTTTCCCCTTTAAAACATCAAAAATCACCTTTTAAAACTCTTTTTTTTGAATGTCTATACTTATCTAGTGTTTATTGGAAACTATTTAATTTATTTTATTAAATACCGATAGATCGCGATGTTGAGTTTACAGTGGAAAGTGAGCCTAACCATATCATTGACAGAAACATCTTCGTCACTATTCAAGGAAAAGAGGAATTTGAGACCATTGATCCTGAAGGCAAGTCAAACTATCCTTGATCATTTATAATATTTGAAAATAATAAATTCTATGTTATTAAAGTATATTAAGTTAGAAATGTTTTCAGGGATGGGTTAGATAGTTAAAGACTATTATTTTATATAGATTTAAGAAGTTCCCTAAAATCATGCATGTTAATATTTTAGTTTATATATGTTAGTAATACATGCACTAGATATACCCTATTATCTCATGTATAGGAAAGAAGGAGTTCATTATTTCATGTGATTAGATATATTCTCCTTCTCCTTAGAAAAATACCTTGATAACTTAAATAAATGTAAAAACTATCCATATGATAAAATAATATTATTCCATGTATTAGTATTTTATTCATGCTCATAGGAAGATATTTCATGTAATGGAATGGGAAACAATCTATTATTCTATATGATAGGTAGATATGCATCTCATCATTTCATGTAATATGAATGGTCATATAGAATTATATTGTCTTATGTAATAGGAAAATATAAGTCCTATCATCTCATATGATATAAGGATAATTTTATTAGAAAATATAATTCATATGACCTGATTGATTTTGGTTGTATGCCAGAAAACTATAAAAACTCTTGTGCCAGAATAAGGACATAGTTTCGCCCATCCGATGGATCGGTTATACCGACTTAGCAACTATATGTTTCTCTTCGATCTCCCTAGGGACTTGCCCTATATGGCCCGCAGAAGTCTAATTGGAGAACAACTATGTAAACAGCGGGTAACCACGCCGATGCTAACCTGATCAGTACCGTCTGTTAAGATAGTCCACAGGTCTCTCCAAGCCAGGGTAAGTGTATGATGAACAACTATTAAATAGGGAATTGATGTACCATTCTTTGGTTAGGATTGGTACCCCTATTAAGATAGTCCGCCGGTCTCGTTCATACATCAAGAAAAGGTTAGAAACATATAAATGCTATGTTATCCTTAGTCCTGCAACCTAGGGTTAATCCTCGGGTAAAGTTGGGCAGACGCTACAGAGTCAATTTGTATTCGAATACGTCATACTCCCGGTTAATGGAGTTGTGTCTATGGGTGGATCCAGTTTAATGGCCATCTTAAAATTTTGAACAGTCATATGTACATAATTGTAGGAAAGAATATAGCCTAGGATCATTAAGGCTAAATTTATATTACTTAGGCTATCATAGACATTCATTTATACATAGTAAAAAGAATCATGTTAGAACTTAAGTTTATGTCATTCCTTTTTAAAATATTTTGCATATTAATAGGATGGGATAGAATATGGAGATACACTAAGGCTAGGATTATAATTTGTATAGAATATTCTAAGTGAAAAATAGGATATATCTTCATGCTAGAAACATATTTATAATTTATTTCTCTTATTAATATACCATGCTTAATTTAAATAGAATTGTATTTAGTTTGGCTTGCTGAGTATCATTGGTACGCACCCTTGCATATAATAACTTCAGAAAATCTCGAAGCCAAGGAAGAACACAAACTCTAGGTCGACTCTACACTCGAGTTATCCCTGTGGAAGTGTTGTGTCTTTTTTACTGTATAACTTATACTTGTACTATTGAATTGTAAAAATATGCGAAATTTTTATATCTATACTATTTCACACATAACCAGACTCCTAAAAGTTTATGTGATATTGTGGAGTCTATGATGGCATGGAGATGGGCCGGGGAAGGGATGGCCTAGGCGGGGAAGGAAAAAGAAGAAGGGAGAGGGGACGGCTGGCTAGGCCGAGAGGGAGATGGGTTTTAATTTTTGTTTTTCTTTTAGAAAAATCTAAGAAAGGTTAGTACATTAAAATTATTTATAATGCTTTGAATTATTTATAATGCTCTGAAAATTTAAATAAAAATTAATTAAATATTTTGAAGCATAACGAATTAAAAAAATCTCATACGCTGATTTGGGTATAATCTTAGGGATTTTTAATTGTTAAATACTATTTCGGTTTTTATAATTCTTAGAAATAAATTAGACGGCAAAATTTTGGAGTGATTTTTAGGGCACGGCAAAAGCCTTCCGCTATCTCCTCTCCGCCTCGCCACCGGCGCTGCCTATTCACGTTGGCCGGGCACGGTACCAGGCCTGCCCACTCCCCCCGGCGCACCTTCCAGTCTGCTGCTCCAGGTTCAGTTATTTGTTCACCTCTCCGGCTCTCCTCCATCTCTCCTCCGTGTCCAATCATTTGTTCACGTAGTTCAGTGGATCTAGATTATCTCCAATCCTGTTGATTAAGATAATTAGAATGGGTGACAGAACCACAAATTGTTGCAAAGTGTCTGTTTGTTTTCTCCTGTGTTTCAGTCCTCCGCGAACAACTTGGACTGAGCGGACTACTCATTCCCTGTTGCCCTATTGGGCTGCTCACCCAGGTGGTGACGGTGCCATGGTTGCCACGTGATCAGCACACCGCAGCCGACAGCCTCCGTGCATACGAGACCCAGATTCCCGCGATGCCACTTGCACAGGGAGTTGTGCATGTTCACGTGTACCCTCTCCTCGATGCAATATATATCTCCCGCCGCGCCGCGCGCGCGCCGTGTACGTGTTACTCTGTTGCCGTCGTCCTCCTTGGATCTGGTCCACCCTGGATTCGTCCTCATCTCTTCAGAGAAGAGGGTGGTGAGTGCAGAGAGGGCGATAAGCTATATGCGGTCCGTAGAGTGGGGGTGCGGGATAAAGGCAGTATACTGCACGCTACACACGGCCCGCGTCGCGGCCGCGTGCGCTCATGTGTCTGGGCACGGCGTTCGCGGCGGCGCTCCCGCTCGCCAGGTCAAACCGTACATGACAACCCGCCCCGTATTTCCGGAGAGTTTAAGATGGTTGAAGACCAAAAATCATAATAGTTCTGCTTAGAGTTATATACGAGACTTTTAGTTCCGATTTAAAATGTAACGGCTCTCTAAAAACTTTAATTTTGGTTTGTGTTATGAATCAAAACTAAAGATGATTTTTAGTCCCGGTTCAAATTCTATCGAGGAACCTATCGGAGGCATCGAGGATCTTTAGTCGGTTGGTAACACTAAGGGGACTAAAGATCTATTTTTGTCTCGAGTTGATGTTACCATCCGGCATTAAAGATTATTTTGATCTTTAGTGGTCTTGGGTTGATAATTACTCAAGGGACTAAAGATGAGGTTTTTATATTTTTCTTCCTCCTCCAGTGCCAGAGCAGTTCCACTTGTCTTCAAACTTTTGCTCTAGCTAGAGGGGAGGTGCTGCCAAAATTTTTTATGATTTTGTTTTGGTAATAATACATAAATCTTTGTTATTTACAAGATTAGCAACTTTTTTATCTTATGATCTATGCTTAGACCTTCTCTTTTTAGGTTGTTTTCTATATATTTTCATCTCTAGTTTATACAAATATGAAGAGAAAAAATTTGTTTGGACTAATTATTTTACTAACACATTATATTATGTTGAGAAAAATGTTTGGAAAAATAAAGAAGACGAAAGTACGCTGAGCACATTACATTTGTAGGAATTTATTACGTACAATTCTATCTCAAAAAATATTTATGAAAAATGATGAGAGATAATCTTTTGGAAAAAGTTATAAAATAGATGACAAAGGAAAAAAATATAAAAAAATTGATAGTAGATTAGAAAAGTAAAGTAATTTTAAGATCGTTAAAATAGTTAAAAATATGTACACTACGTACATTAAAAACAACTTTTAAAATAATTAATTAATTTTATGTTTACCAGACCTTTTAAAAATTAGAATATTTAGAATATTTTTAGAACAACACATTACGTATGTTGGATTAGTATATAATTATTGTCTGATTACATATATATAATTATTGTAATAATATTTAAATGTTTGAATTTTGTGGGTTTTTCTTATGATTTTTGTGCATTCCATGTAGATGGATCGACAATGGATGTATAACGCAGATCGACGGTTGATAGAGTTTATTCAAGGCATGCATTACTTTTTGAGTATGGCCGATGCCAACAAGCGGAAAAGTTTCATACGTTGGCCATGCAAAAAGTACAAAAATGAGTAGTATTCTGCATCAAGAATTATTCATGCCCACTTGTTTCAGTCGGGATTCATACCTCACTACAATTGCTGGACATCGCACGGAGAGGTGGGGATTGCAATGGAAGAAGATGAAGAAGACGACGACCACATTCCGGACTGTGGTCAATACGATGGGTTTGAAGAGAATACAGCAGAGAGGCGAGCGGGGATGTTGAAGAAAACGATGGTTCCGATGACCTTGGTCAGATGTTGCGCGACGAACAGGGGGACTGCGAAGGTGAAAAGGAGGTGCAGAAATTAGAGCGTATGTTGGCGGACCACAAAACGTCCTTGTACCCAGGCTGTGAACAGGAGCACAAAAAGTTGGGTACCACGCTAAAATTTTTGCAATGGAATGCCAAAAACGGTGTCAGTGACAAGGCATTTGGTGAGTTACTAAAACTCGTGAAGAACATTCTTCCAGAGGGAAACGAATTGCTGGAATCAACGTACGAGGCTAAGAAGTTAGTCTGCCCTCTAGGACTGGAGGTACAGAAGATACACGCATGTCCTAACGATTGTATCCTCTACCGTAGTGAGGAGTACGAGAACCTAGAAGCATGTCCGTTTTGTAAAGCTCTTCGATACAAGATCAGACGAGATGATCCAGACGAAGTTGATGGATGGCCTTCGAAGAAAAGGGTTCCTGCTAAGGTGATGTAGTATTTTCCTATAATACCACGGCTGAATCGTCTATTTAAGAACAAGGAGCATGCAAGGATGATGCGCTGACACACGGAAGAACGCCTACAAGACGGGATGCTGAGACATCCCGCCGATGGGTCATAGTGGCGAAATATCGACGGAACATTTAAAGACTTTGGCAAGGATGCAAGAAACCTAAGGTTCGGCTTAAGTACGGACGACATGAATCCTTTTGGAGAGATAAGCAGCAGGCATAGCACTTGGCCTATAACGATGTGTGTCTACAACCTCCCCCTTTGGCTATGCATGAAGCGGAAGTACATTCAGATACCGATTATTATTCGAAGCCCGAAGCAACCTGGTAATGACATCGATGTGTATCTAAGACCGCTGATCGAAGATCTAAAACTGCTGTGGAAAAAGGTGTCCCCGTGTGGGATGAGGATAAACAGGAGCAGTTTAACCTGTGAGGGTTGCTGTTTGTTACCATTAACGATTGGCCTGCACTTGACAACCTATCAGGACAGTCAAACAAGGGGTACAACGCTTGCACCCACTGTATGGATGAGACCGAATGAACATACCTGAAACACTGTAAGAAGGTAGTTTACATGGATCATTGTCGCTTTCTTGTTGTAGACCACCCTGTCCAGAGAAGAGGCAAACATTTTGATCAAAAGACAGACCATCGTACTAAGCCAAAGCATCGCAACGGAAAGGCCGTGTTTGCCATGGTGAAAGATTTCAAAGTAGTATTTGAAAAGAGACCTGGCAACCAACCTATAGCAAGTGAAGGTGGTCATGCGGCGATGTGGAAGAAGAAGTCAATTTTTTGGGAGTTGCTTATTGGGAAGTCTTGGACGTCCGCCACGCAATCGACGTGATGCACCTCACTAAGAACCTTTGCGTAAACCTGCTGGGCTTCCTAGGTGTATATGGGAAATCAAAAGATACATTTGAGGCACGTAACAATCTGAAATATATGGCACAACGCGACGGCCTTCACCCGCAACCAAAGGAGAAAGGAGCCCAATACCTAAGTCCATCCAGCTATACTCACCAAAGGAGAAAGAAGCCCAATACCTAAGTCCATCCAGCTACACTCTGAGCAAGGCAGAGAAGGAAATCATGTTTGAATGCCTGGAGAGCATCAAGGTACCGTTTGGATACTCCTCGAATATAAAGGGAATAATAAGCATGAAGGATAATAAGTTCACAAATCTAAAGTCCCATAACTGTCACGTGCTGATGACACAGCTGCTTCCTATTATAATTGGGGTATCCTTCCCGAGAATGTCCGGGCAACAATAACAAAGCTATGCGCTTTCCTGAACGCAATTTCACAGAAGATCATCGATCTAGAAAGACTAGAAGACTTTCAAAATGATGTAGTCCAATGTATTGTGAGCTTTGAGATGATCTTTTCGCCTTCCTTCTTCAATATCATGACGCATCTACTATGCTACCTTGTCAAAGAGATCCGTATCCTCGGTCCGGTATTCCTACACGACATGTTTCATTTCAAGAGGTATATGGATGTTCTAAAGAAATACGTAACCGTTCTCGTCCGGAGGCCAACATCGCCAAGGGATATGGAATAGAGGAGGTGATTGAGTTTTGCGTCGACTTTATTGAAAACCTTCGTCCCATCGGGGTGACTGAATCAAGCCATGAAGGTAGACTATGCAGAGAAGGGAATTCTTGGAAGGAAGGCAATAATGAACATAGACAATGACTTGTACAAGAAAGCATATTGGACCGTGTTGCAACAATCTTCCTTGGTGGCTCCTTACATCGAGGAACACTTGGCGATTATTCGCTCAGAAAACATTGGTAAGATGGATGCCTGGATTGCGCGCCATCACATCGATGTATTTTCTGCTTGGCTGCGACAACGTCTCATGGATAACGGGAGCATTGACCAACAACTAGCCTTCTTGGTAAGGGGACCATCTTGCTCGATTAGCATATTCCAGGCATATGAAATCAATGGGTACATATTTTACACATGAGCCCAAAACTTAAAGAGCAAGAATCAGAACAGCGATGTCCGCATCGATGCCGTGTGATACGATGATATGGCTAGCACATATTACAGTAGCATCGATGACATATGGGAGCTGAACTATGGGCCTCTGAAGGTCTCTCTGTTTCGGTGTCAGTGGGTTAGGCTCAGTGGTGGAGGGGTAATCATTGATGCAAGTGGGATGACAACGGTCGACCTGAGCAAGGTTGGATACTCAGACGAACCCTTCGTCCTTGCCAATGATGTACGACAAGTTCTCTATGTCAAGGACATGGCTAGCAAAGCAAAGAAGAGAAAAAGGTCCAACGAGCCAAAGCACCACGTGGTTCTCCCAGGCAAAAGAAAAATCGTCGGAGTCGAGGATAGAACTGACGCGATCAGTTTGATGAGCAACCTCCGTTCGCGGTGGTGGTTGACCCAAGTATCCTTCTATCAAATAAGAACATCCCTTACGCAACGATCATAACAAAGAAACAATTGTGCGGAAAAAATACATAAAAACAACCGTCACTTAGCTGAATTTATATATGGACGATATAAATTAAATTGAATTATTAAATATTATTATTATCATTTGAATTTAAATTTGTCATATTTAAAATAGTTACGCGCATCTGCATCTGCGTTTTTATCCCCAAGCATGCGCCGTCGTCAATCAATCAATCCTCGGCTCGCGCGATGCGATCAACCAAATCATACCTATTAAGTGCTGCTTGCTTATTGCTGCTTGCTTTCTGCTCTCCCTGCTCTCTCACCTCGTACACTACTACTACACGTATACAGAAGTCGCTTGTAGTACCTATTAAGTGCTGCTTGCTTGTATACAGAAGTCGCTTGTAGTGTGTATATATATATATATATATATATATATATATATATATATAGCCGCGTCGCGCTACTTCGATGATTATTATTTAAATTTAAAATAGTTTTAAATATAACAATTATTAATTATATGTTATTTTTTAAATTTAAAATATTTTTAAAATAGGCCATATGTTAATTATGTTTAAAATATTTAATTATATTATTAGAATTTAAAATACTTTTGAATAAGGCAAATATTAATAACATGTTATTATTTAAATTTAAAATATTTTTAAATAGGCTATATGTTAATTAGACACCGTCGAAGAGACCTCGGCCAAGCTAGTGCTGTCCCAGAATAAGTCATATTCCAAAAACCCAAGGAGACTGAAAATCGGCACCTAAAGCCCCTATACGTTAAAGGATTTATAAACGGGAAGCCAATGTGAAAGATGCTAGTCGATGGTGAAGGTTTACGCGGAAGCTACGCTAGCCGAAAACAAAAACTTTTCTACCGCGCAAACCAGGAACACTCGCAAGTAAGGGCCGATAGATCGTTACCGATTGGAGTATGCAGCGGAAATAGCCAATCAGGACTATCCGATCCGGAACAGTGTAGCCGATTCCCGGGGACAACCGATTCACCAATCAGCCAATTCACCGATGCTGCAGTCGATCCGAGTCGCCGACCACGTTCTCGTTGCCGATCTGCCACAGTCGCCTCGCTCCGATTGCAGCCGATTCATAGCCGATCAACAGCGCGCAACGTAGCAGCGCCTCTACCGGTATCCACACGTCCGGGAACAAAACGTCGAACACCCGTGTGCTAGCACGCGATGCAAGGCTAGGGTTTGGCTCGAAGGTGGGGAGGGTTTCCGTGGAGATTGATCTCAACGCAATGCAATTCAACCGATGTCGCAGCTCTCCACCCCTCGCCCCTTTATATAGAGTTGGCCTACTGGGACTAGTGGCCGATCAGGACTCTATTTTGAATCGGATCTCATCCGTGTCTCATAGAGTTGGTCGCCCATACGTCGTAAGACCATAGGACTCTATCCAATCGGATCCCTATCCGATCGAGCCGTATGTCGAGTCCAACTCGAATGCTTGTTCTTATCCCCTTAAGCGTGCGACCACAGCAGGTTCGGGTATACTTGGTTTCGGCTATAGTCTACTTAGCCGATCGTCGGCTCGAGTCCAACTCGGCCGCACTGTCAATAGTGGTGCCTAGCGGCACATATTGACACCATAGTATACAAGAATATAATATCGACTCTGAACCTGTAGTGTGTACACAAATCCCTTTACCTCATGATACCAATTAAGCTATAGACAAGATGTGTGCCATCCCTTCAATAGCTTAACCATTCACTCGAACCGTATTGAATTATCTGTCTGTTGATTGACTCCTCAATCAACTTAGCATGGCCATGCATTTTCATAATCCATTACCTCGAGGGGCCCAGAGATATCTCTTCAAAGGAGGGGCAAATTTCATGTTGATCACTCACATCCCACTCCATGGTTCATAGCAAACCCGAAGACTACTTTTATAACTACCCAGTTACGGAATAGCGTTTGGTAGTACCAAAAGTAGGCTACTACACATGTTGGTGATATCAGGTCTAAGGACTTTGTACCAACACTACCTGAGACCAACTAATGGCACATTAATTTCTGTAGTGGTGGGTCTATCCAACAATGTGTTCTCTGACACATATGTCCATGTTTATTGATTTGGTATCTTCATACCCATGATATATGAGACATGATCATCAATCAATAAACATGCCGATCTCAGAATCATATTAGTTTCAATAATATGATATATGATCAGGGATCATTTAGAAATAGATTCATACATATAGAGTCTCATAAATAAGTCACGTACTGATTGATCAATACAAGATGTTTATTTTATGAAACTGAATAACACTTTATTCATAAATACATAAACATTGACCATGATATTCAACATCTCCATATTGCCTCTAGGGCATATCACTAACAGATGGAGGGGCCATCGTGTCATGTCCAGAAATTTATCCCAAATTTTTAGACTATTTTATGTATTAATTCCCTGTCCAGGACCAACTAGGGTACACAAAATGACAAATCAATATACTGATCCAAAAATAAATTAAAGCGTATAAATATATTTACAGAAGAGGCACTTAGTCCTTGCACTCGAAGAAAGTGATAGCAACGAAAAAGAGGGACGATCCTAGCGCGGCTTCAGCTTCACTCCATAGGCAAATTCAACTGGGGTCTGAGCCTTGGTCCTCTAACACCATCTTCGACTCAGAGGCACTACACTTCTGAAAGGGGGAAGGAATTGCAAGGCTGAGTACAACCACCGTACTCAACAAGCCATGCCGGGAGAATGCAAATAATGCAAGGGGGTACAAAGAATTCATATATATAAGGCTATTTTGCAAAAAATCAGCATTTCAAAACATTTAGATATTTTAAGGCATTTCAATAAACACGAGCCTATCTCTAGTCAAATTATTATCAAGCCGCACTTCATCAAGATCCTGCCTTAACTCAGGCCAACATGTGCTAACTCCAATTCTTTCAGTTTTGAAACAGAATTAAACTCTAACTTGGGTACATTGCTTAGCTTGCCCATAACCGGGGGCGCGGCTATTCGAATAGATTTACTCTGATCAGAGGTGTACATCTTTACCCACCAGACATGTCTTCCTCACGTATTGCGATGTGCCACATACCACCATGGCATACGGACGGAAGCCAGGACATAACTCATCGCTTAGTACTGCCCTAAACAAAGAAGACTGACATAGACTTCCCCCGTCAGGTGCCCTGGGTCGAGCAGACAGTCTATGCCCCCAGGCATCTCGACTCGTTCTGAGCCTTCACTTGCCAGAGACATCAGCCCATGGGCTTCAACCCTTCCTAGGGCTTCATCCATCCCTATCTGTGTCTTTTTTGTTTCTGACCGCACTAGTCGACATGTTAGGCCTTACCCATTAGATAGGTGGTAGTATGGAAATGCTTTGCAACAGAGGCCCGAAGACCAGTCCTTATGACAGCCGGAATTTTGAAGGGGACATTTATTGCCACGGCTAAACAGCCAAAATTTTCATCATTTACAAGTTATTCCTTAGTCTAATTATTGAAAACATCTAATTGTTTCTATTCAAGCAGGGCTAAGCATATTACTAAGTTTGCTAGTGAGTACGACATACATAAAGTGCTCACTAGTTTTATTTTTCCTAGGGTTATCAAGGATCATAATAATACAAGTAATATGGCTATAACAAGGAGAATCGTAAGGCTAAATAAAACAGTGATAGATGTAGGAATTTAATAAAGCAAAATGAAATAATTTAAATAAACATAATTTTGTAAACTGGGATAGCAATATGATCAAGATGACATGACTTGCCTTGCTCCTTCAACCAAATCTTCTTTTCCTCGCGAGCATAAACCTCCGAAATGATGAAGTCTACACGTTGGCACACAAAACAAGGAAAAACCCTAATAAAAACCAAATAAACAATACAAGAAAAGTAAACAAACATGTAGAGCTCAATTTTAGATGAATTTTGCAATTTGAATGACCCAATTTGGAGTTTGTATGGATTAGATATGAATTTTAGAAGTTTTGGACCATTTAAATAGATTCTGGAAATTAAATTGATTTATTACACAATTTTTAATTGTTTTTGGAAGGAAAAGAGTAGGATGACGACAGCGGGCATGGACTGTCGTCAACGAGTGAGAGCAGATATAGGAGGAAGGAACTCACCGGGCGCATGACAGTGAGCGGAGGAAAAGCCACTGTACTGGTGCCAACGCGGGGGACAAGGACGAAAACAATCGGGAACGGTGAGAGGACGACGACGGCAGCCGACGGCGGCCGCATGGTGGTGAGGACGGTGTGGAACACGCTGCCGCGTTGCTGTTGATGGAGACGACGAGGCCACGGGGTGACGTGCCGGCAAGGAAGAATGACTTGCCGGAGGTTGTACCGGCGAGGACGATCACGGGTCGCTGGTGACAAACAGAAACCAAGCAGAGGCCAGCAAAGGAGACGACGCCACAATGCCGAGGAAGGAGACAGCGACGTTGAATAACACTCCGGCAAGATGGCAGGGGCTGCCGAAGTGGCGCCGACGAGGCTGAGGGAGAGGCACCATGGGCAGCGGGGTTTCGGTGTGTTCCGGGCAAAAATGGGCCTTGGCCGAGGTGGAGGGAGATGCTGCGATGCCGTAGGTGGCGATGGCGCAGCCAACCGGTGCACGGGTGAGGAGGAAAGGCTGACCGGAGTTGCGCCAGTGAGGTGGATGGACGGGCCGGCACGGCGGTCTCCGGGCAAAACGGAGGCGAGGCCGGGGCAGAGGAGGTGGCTGCGAGGCCGATTTAGGTGGTGGCAAGGTCTGGCGCTCCTCGGCTCGAGGTGGTGTGAGGGAGTGAGGGGGGGCTGGGGCTCCCTTTTATAGGCTGGAGGAGAGGGGATCATCGCCGCGCGAGGAAGGGAGGGTTGGCGGGGAGAGGAAGTCGGTCAGCCAGTGAAGCTCCCATTAAATAGCTCGGTTAAGAAATTCAATCAAGGACGATTTAGAGCGAAATTGAATGGGATTTATTGGGGAAATTGATGAGGATGATGCAACGAACCGATTTTTGCGAATTAATTGGAGGGAAAACGAACGAGGAGGGAGATCGGTCGGCCATGATGGAGCTCAATGGTGAAGAAATAAAAATCGAAATCCACCACGAATTATTGTGGGATTGGGTGGGAAATTATAGGGGAAGTGGAGAGATTTGGCCGGATTTGGAGAGGGAAGTAAACAAACTCAAATCGGATTGAATAGTGCGCGACCATTTGGAGGTTGAAGACGGCACGTAGCGAGAGGGAAGACTTTTTCTTCCAAACTTCCTTGAATTTTTATCAATACTTCCAATTCTCAAATAATTTCAAGAAAAATCCTGAAATTATATGGACACTCAATGTATTTAATAAAAATTCAACCAGATTATTTCTTGATTAATTAATTTATTTAAATAATTACTTAAATGCTCTTTGTATTATTAAACTTATTTTTGGAGCTACAAAATTTCATGAAACATTTTGGAGAATACTTTAGAGCATGGAAAATATTTCAAAAATATTTCGAGCCATGATTTTTAAAGGAAATTTTTATTTCCTTATTAATTGCACTTGATTAATTTGCTTTTAATTTTATTTAATTTCTAGAAAATAAATTATTTAATGATTTTCAAACAAACATCGAGGCGTGACACGCCGTCAATCTCATGCCTTATGCTACTTTTAGGAAGCTGGGCAAGGGAGCCGATGACTTGATCAAGACCGACATGGTGCTCAAGGACTTCGGCGGGAACCCATCAGAGGCCAAGGGAGTTCTCAATGTCGAGCTAACCGTCGGCAGCAAAACCGTGCCCACAACATTTTTCGTCATGGACGGGAAGGGATCTTACAGCCTGCTGCTTGGAAGGGATTGGATCCACGCCAATTGTTGCATCCCTTCTACAATGCATCAAAGCTTAATCTAGTGGCAAGGCGACAAGATAGAGATCGTGTCAGCCGACAACCAATTGGAGACGAAGAACCTCAATTATTACTTTGAGGGCGTTGTAGAGGGCTCAAGCGTCTACACCAAGGACACTGTGGACGACATCGATGGCAAACTTGGGCAAGGTTTTATGTCGGCCGACGAGTTTGAGGAAGTTGACATAAGTCCAGGGGATAGGCCTAGACTGACATATATTAGCAAAAATTTGTCTTCTCATTTTAGGACCAAGCTTATCGATTTGTTAAAGGAATATAAAGATTGCTTTGCTTGGGAGTATTTTGAGATGCCTAGTCTTAGCCGATCGACTGCTGAACATCGGCTCCCTTTTAAGCCTGGATATCGGCAATACAAACAGCCTCCCAGGAGGTTTAAAGCCGATATGTACGATGCGATTAAGGCCAAAATCACCCAGCTATATGATGCTGGTTTCATTCGGCCCTGCCGGTACGCAGAGTGGGTTTCCAATATAGGTCCAATAATCAAGAAAAATGGCAAGCTTAGGGTGTGCATTGATTTCAGAGATTTGAATAAGGCTACCCCTAAGAACGAGTACCCTATGCCTATAGCCGACTTACTGGTAGATGCAGCTTCCGGCCACAAAATTATAAGTTTTATGGATGACAATGCTGGATATAATCAGATCTTTATGGCCGAGGAGGATATCCATAAGACGGCTTTCAGGTGCCCAAGGGCAATTGGCTTATACGAGTGGGTTGTCATGACTTTCGGGCTGAAAAATGCTGGAGCTACATATCAAAGGGCCATGAACTACATCTTTCATGACCTAATTGGCTTTTTGGTGGAAATCTACATTGATGATGTTGTTGTCAAGTCCAAGGAGGTGGAAGACCACATAGCCGATTTAAGAAAGGTTTTGGAGCGAACTAGAAAATATGGCCTGAAGATGAATCCCACAAAGTGCGCATTTGGTGTATCGGTTGGCCAATTCCTAGATTTTTCCTGTTCATGAGAGGGGGATTGAGGTGACACAAAGGAGTATCAACGCAATCAAAACTATTTAACCTTCCCAGGACAAGAAGCAGTTGCAGTTGTTGGTCGGCAAAGTTAACTTCATAAGGTGCTTTATAGCCAGTCTGACTGAGAAGATGGAGTCGTTCACGCCTTTACTATGGTTGAAAGCCGATCAAGCATTCACTTGGGGGCAGAGCAGCAAAAGGCCTTGGACAACATCAAGGACTATCTGAGCTCTCCTCTAGTATTGATTCCTCCGCAAAAAGGGGTGTCGTTCAAGCTATATCTATCAGCCGACGAGAAGTCTATCGGCTTAGTTTTGGTTTAGGAAGTTGAAGGAAAAGAGAAAGCAATTTTCTATCTTAGCAGAAGGCTTCTTGACGCAGAAACCAGGTACTCTCTCATGGAGAAGTTGTGCTTGTGCCTATATTTTTCATGTATAAAGTTGAGGCATTATTTGTTATCCAACGAGTGCACCATAGTTTGTAAAGCCGATGTAGTAAAATATATGCTATCGGCTCTAGTTCTGAAAGGACGAGTTGGGAAGTGGATATTTGCCTTAATAGAGTTTGATTTGAGGTATCAAGCGCCGATGGCAGTAAAAGGGCAAGCTATAGCCGATTTCATCGTGGAGCACAGAGACGACTCAATCGGCTCAGTTGATATCATGCCTTGGACACTAACTTTCAATGGATCGGTCTGCACAAACGGATGCGGCATCGGCTTAGTGATAATCTCTCCCAGGGGGCAAGCTTTGAGTTCGCTTTTACCATCACGCCCCATGCTAAAAACAATCAAGCCGAATATGAAGCCGTTCTCAAGGGTTTGCAATTACTAAAGGAAGTTGAAGCCGACGCCATCAAGATAATGGGTGATTCACTATTGGTCCTCAGCCAGCTGTCAGGAGAATATGAGTGCAAGAACGACGCGCTGATGGTCTATTATCAGAAATGCCGAAAGTTGATGGATAGTTTTCGGCTAGTGACCTTAAAGCATATTCCTAGAGAGCAGAATTTAGAAACAAATGATTTGGCTCAAGGGGCATCCGGCTACAAGCCAATGACCAAGGAAGTTGATGTAGAGATTGCAACCGCCTCAGCCGACGACTGGAGGTATGACGTCTACAACTATCTACAGAGTCCCTCCCAGTCGGCTTCAAGGAAGTTGCGCTACAAAGCTTTGCGATATGTTTTGCTCGATGATGGTTTATAGTATCAGACGATTGATGAAGTACTACTCAAGTGTTTAATGCTGATCAAGCCAACGTTGCCATAGGAGAAGTGCACGAAGGGATTTGTGGTACTCATCAATTGGCTCATAAGATGAAGTGGTTACTTCGGAGAGCGGGGTATTTTTGGCCGACTATGCTGGAAGATTGTTTCAGGTATTATAAGGGCTGTCAGGATTGTTAGAAGTTTGGAGCAATCCAGAGGGCACCAGCATTGGCTATGAATCCTATCATCAAGCCTTGGCCGTTCTGAGGTTGGGGAAATGACATGATCAGCCAGACTAATCCATCCTTGAGCAAGGACACAAGTTTATATTGGTGGCAACCGATTATTTTACCAAGTGGGTGGAAGCAATTCCCTTGAAGAAGGTTGATTTCGAGGATGTGATCGAGTTTGTCAAGGAGCATATCATTTACAGATTCGGCGTCCCTCAGACTATTACTACGTATCAGGGATCTATCTTTGTCTCCGACGAGTTTGTTCAATTTACGGATAGCATGGGGATCAAGTTGTTAAATTCTTCACCTTATTATGCTCAGGCTAATGGATAGGCAGAAGCTTCAAACAAAAGTTTAATCAAGCTGATAAAGAGGAAGATCGCTGAATACCCAAAGCAATGGCATAGCCGATTGACCGAATCACTATGGGCTTATCGGATGGCTTATCATGGATCAATCCAGGTGCCTCCTTACAAATTAGTCTACGGGCACGAAGCAGTTTTGCCATGGGAAAATATCATCGTCTCAAGAAGGATTAAGTTACAGGACCAGTTGATAGCCGATGACTATTATAATCTGATGGTGGACAAATCTGAAAACCTAGTGTTGTCAAGGTTGCGTGCCTTGGAGAAGGTGACTAGAGATAAAGAACGAGTGACTCATCATTATAACAAGAAAATTGTGCCTAAGTCTTTTGAAGAAGGTGAGCTAGTCTGGAAATTGATACTATCGATTGGTACAAGAGATAACAAATTCGGCAAGTGGTCACCTAATTGGGAAGGGTCTTTCAAGATCCACAGATGCGTCTCTAAAGGAGCCTACATGTTAGAAGGATTGGATAGAGAAGTATTTGGAAGGGCTCTTAACGGCAAATATTTGAAGAAATACTATCCCAGCGTTTGGATCAATTCATGATTCGGCTAAGTCCTTGCCAATCCATGTTAGCCGATGTGTTGTGAAACTATACACATCGCCTCTACAACATTTTCACTCTAATTTTTCCCCTCTAATTTTCAAATCAGCTGAGTTTAGCCAACATGTGTTGGATGGTTTTATCTTATAATTAGGGGAGTATATATCATACAAAGTCAGAAATCAGAATCCGAAGACTTCAAAAATTTTTGGGCTTTGAAAACTTTTTTAAGGCATTCAAGATGCGAAGACTGAGTGAATCGGCAGAGGGCATATGATAGATATTTAAAGCGTAGCAGGCCGATTACAAAAGTTATATGTACAAGCTGAGACAAAAAGTTTTGAAGACTAGCCCTATTACATTCCGAGGAAGTCTTGGATGGCCGACATTGCCTTTTGCTTGATGGCTTTGATTTGATCGATTGTGGCGATATCTTCTACCTCGGTGCCTGGGATCTTCTTAACCGATTTGTTTAAATCTCCCAAGAACTTGATGGTGGAAGCCACCTTAGCTCTTTGCTCTTTGGTGGCCTTGGGGAGATCAGTTAGTACTTGCTTCTCTTCGACGATCTTGGCCCTGCACTGCTCCAGCTTTGCCTGTAATTCAGCTTCCTCTGCTTCAAGCTGGCTGATTTTCGCCTGAGTAGCCGATGGCCCGGCCGCCAGTCCATCCAACTTAGCCTTTTTAGTCACAAGGTTCTTTACAGTGGCACCAATTGTAGCCTCCAAGTCGGTTTGGGCTTGTCTATCGATCATTCTTTGCATAGCCCGCTCCAACTTGAATCGGTGTAGGTCGATGAATACGGCTCGGGAAATTGTTTCGACCAAATCTTCAGGAAGCTGACTTTGAACATCATTGAAGCGTGCTCTGATCAGCCCGCAGTCCATCACTAGTTGATCCAGATTAATGTCCAGCCGACGATTGATATCTAGGAGATTCTCTTTGAGATCATCGGCTATTGTGGTCTGGTCTTGGCTGGTGGCCTCTTCCTCTTCACCGATGAACTCCTTGATATCGAAGGAACCAGGTCGGCTAGAGTCTGCGGAGAAGTTCAAAGTGATTAGAATGGAACATGACAGCCGATATAAGCTCTTGAAAGAAGAGGAGTATGCTTACTCGAACGGCAGGAGTTGGTTTGACCTCTTCTTCAGCATGATGGCTGCCTGTAGCCGACAGAGTTCTTTCGCTTGACGCATGGGGGGCAACCGATGGAGACCGAGGAGGATACAAAAAAGGACAAGTGTCAGTACAAGTCGGCTAAGTAAAAATGAGCAAAAGACAAAGACAAGTTTAGAAACTACTGGTGAAGCTGGACGAGGAGGCCGATTGGCTAATGTTTTGTACTGCAATAAAGAATTTGATCAGGGATCGGATGAGTATAATTTGAAGATTGAGTTAAAAAGGGAAAGATGTGTACCAGTCTCTTCGAGGGCGAAGGGGTCTTTTGAGTCTGCTCATCGGCCGGCGGTGTGGTTACACTTTGATTCGAGCTACTTGATGTCGCCGCCTCTTCAACTTCGTGGGAAGTCTCTTCGTCTATGAGCACTTTATTGATGGCCTCGTCTATGCTCGGGTCGAGGGAAGGCGTGCTATCGGCTGGTGCAGCAGGCTTCGACTTTTTCTGTTTCTTTGTAGGAGCAGCCGATGGAGCGGCTCTCTTCTTCCTCGACACGGCCTTGTGGGTTTGGCCATAAAGCAATGTAATTACCTTCGGTGCGTTGAAGCCAATGGCTGATGGAGCATAACCGCCACCATTCGGGATGAGACCCAACCGATACTTGATGGCAATGCCCAAATTGCTCACTTTGTGGGGGATCACGAGTGCGTAGATGCGCAAAGAAAAAGTGTTAAAGTGTTAGGAAATGATGACGGCCGATTCCTCAAAGGAGAATGTTTAAGGGTAAAGATACTTACAGAAGGGATTTCATCCGGCAAAAGAGTGGTGAGGTACATTGAGGCACGTTGATGGAAGATGTGTTGCTTGATCTCCACCCACCATTTATCATAAGCCACACTTCTCTTATGGACCAGCTCCAAGGTCCCAATGCTACCGAGGGGTGGGCTCTCTATCTCTATCAGTTTGTTTATCATGATCCTTGAGTCAATCACCCCTCGGGTCTCGATTTTATCGGCATAATAATAGCTGATGGGCAGTTGTCCAAGACAAAGTTGCCTTCTGGCCGACGTAGGGTAATAAAATTCATAAGATTTAACCACGTTTCTGCCTTGATGTATCCCAATCGGCAGTATGCAAGGAGTGAGCACCGTGGTGAAGATTTCTCTGCACTTGGGGTATTTATCTGAGTTTATTTCGTCCAAGTTCAGTTCAATCGGCAACTCAAACTCTACTCGGTCTTCATAGAAAAACCAAGTCTGATTGTTCTTCGCAAGGCCATCATAGAAAGATATGAACCATTCGGCTAGGAGTTCGCTTGATTGTTTTGACTCGACATGAGTAGCTGCGGCTTCCCCGAAAGATAGGCACCTCCGGGTGGTTACTTCATTCCCTTCCTCATCTTCGGTTGGCTCCAATAGGGGAAATCAAGCATCGGCTAGTTGTGGCCGTCCAAAGACTTTCTGAGTTAGCAATACAAGCCACAGCTGTAGAAACCACTAAGGGCATCTAGTCTTGGATTGATGCATCAAGCTTGCTATCTTAGCCGATGCAGCTCGGTGTCGATAGAGGTAGCCCGGGAGGAATTTGCCCAAGGAAGTTTTGTCTTATTGACCGAGGGCTTTGGCTATTACTTGCCAATTTGCTGTTGGGCCACAGCTAGAACCACAGAAGACAAATTTTTCTAACCACATCATACGGAATGCGACGTGCTCCCTAGCGCTGATGGGCCCCATCCCCATGTTCATGCTGACATAACCATTCCAACCTCCGATTGCTTTGGTTTGAAGGAAAACTAGCTCTTGTTGTCTAGCCGATTAGGATTAGCCGATGACATCATGTCAAGTCCTGTTATCATAAATACGTCGGCTAGTTTGGGGTCATTGAGCCTTGTTGGAAAAGAAAGGCATTGAGAGTGTTGTTCTAGAAGTAGTTGGCAGCCGATACTAATGGTTCATCCTTGGGCATATCAGCTACTGAAAGGGCCAAGCATTGAGTTATGCCTACTTCTTCCCAGTGGTTGTGTTTGCTAGCATGCATTCTCTTGTACCATGAAGGCCAGGATTTATCGGTGGAAGACCAAGATTTGAAAGTTCTATTCCAGTGGCCTAAACTAGGGCTTTTCACTCTATAGGGTACCCTATCTGTTTCGGCAATAATGAACTTCGGTTGGGTCCATGTTGGATAGGCCCTAGGTAATATCTGCAGTCGTTGATTAGCGGGAATGACAGCGTGGCGAGATGCTACAATTAGAAAAAGGGGACAAAATCAAGATTCGCAAAACCTAGAGTTCAGATCTGCGATTAAAGGCGAAAAAAGAGAAGGATTCAACCGACGGGGCGTACCTCGGGGAACTCAGCAGGAGCAGAACCGGAGGGGGCAGCGGAGGCCGCCATTGCCTTGATTCTGGTCGTCGGAAGAGAGGGCTCGTCGCATCGGAGTCGAAAGAGCCGAAGAGATCGCCGGAGAGCTCGAGAGTGGTTTCAGGCTAGGGCTTTGTGGATTGGAAATGACGACGTGAGTTTGTTCAGCGCGGAAGAGGTGTTATTTAAAGAGTTTTTGTAACGGCCAAGACAGACTCGACCTAGGGTTTCTCCGAGGATAAGATTACACAAAATCCCGCAACATTATCAATATTGCGGACTTGGGGGCATGTGTTAACGACCAAATTTGGTAAAGCAAATCCCGAGTTTGTAGCAAGGATTGAAGCGGAATCGGAGGAAACATGCGATCCTTAGGAAGCAGTGCATCGGCTAAGTCCGAATCAGCTATGGAGCCAGTTGGCTGAGTCCAAGTCGGACCAGGATAGCCGATAGCCGATTCCGATCGGGAGCAGAAGGTGGAACCAATCCCGGAAGGAAATCTTAGAGATGATCGTTGGATTTGGTTTCCAAAGTGCTTCAAAGATGCTGCCATCTACAGATAAAGTCCTATTCGGCAATTGTATATGTAAAATAGGATATTTTGTATAACTTTCTTTTGTAACGCGACATGGGACCCCGTCCCAGGATATTGTCGTACTGTAAATAGTAGATAAGATAGAGACCGTGATCTACATGGATGTTGTTGTAACCGAGTATAAATAAGATCCGAGGGCTTGTTGTAAAGGAGAATCACATCAACTCAATACAACTTTGGCGCATCGCCACCCTTTCTGTTTTTACTTTTCGACAAGTTCTTGCCTCGTTCTTGGGCTATATCGGGTTTCGATCTCCAAACAAGGTAATCTCTTGTTACAAGCAGTTTGTGTTATCGGGGTTAGTGCTTCCATCATCATAATACTCTGATCCTGATGTTACAAATTGCTTAATCTATCATATACGACATATAATCTAGATCAATGTGTAGATCTATCTCTCAATCGGCTAACGTCTTTCTGAAGGTAGTAGCCGATAAAGCTAGATCCAGGGGTTGATTTAGGTTATATGGCGTATCCACCATCTTGAGTAGTTCTCATTAGTCTAAATAGATCTCATGCTTCTTTTTGTACTTAATGCTGCATCAAATCGGCCTATTAAGTCGCTCTTAGAATCATATAGATCTATTCGGCTCAATGATTATTATTAGAGATAGCACCGGGATTTAAGCCGGTCTCTTATCTGTTTTAGCCATCTTCTATGTATTATTACTGCTAGATGTGTTAGAACCGTCTTTTATATTAAGATCTTAATCTATTTAAATATGTTGAGCCTGGTATCAATCTATTAAGTCATATTAACAGCCGATTGATCTTGGTTTAGCGTATTTAGCTCAGGTTAATATCTTCATATAAAATATATCGGAGTACTAGCCGATTTACATTAGATCTGCGACATCGGCTATGCTATAAATGTATATAATCATTATCCTAGTGTACTTTTAGACATAAGTGATTCATACTGTCTCGGTATACTACCGATCTATCCCAGTCACTTGGTCTAAATACACTTTGGGATAGCGATTATATATTATGAATATCTTTAGCCGATCGAGTAGGATCCAATATTAACTTAATTGCCTATTCTTTGTTTTCTTGTTGGTTACAGGATCAAACCAACTCGCACACCCTTCAAATCACTAGAGGCGAACCAACTTGGACATGCACTAGAGCTAAGCAAATCTCTCAGGCCAGTGCGTGGGAAACTTTTCTCATCAACACTAGGGCCTTGTAAAGACAACAATAGTTCAATACACAATTTCTTCGCATTGCCACCCTAGTTCTTTTCATCTTGACGAGTTCTTGTTTTGAGTTGGGCTGCATCGGTTTCGATCTCCAAGAAAAGGTAAGACTTGTCATGGTAGTTTTATCGGCGGGATTAGTGCTTACATTCTCTCGACACTCTAATCCAACTTGTGCATCTCCCTATTTATCGTATATCTGAATTAATCTAAACCGACAATTTTGTTTACTCGTATCGGCTAAGCCTTCTTTTTGGGTTTTGCTGGTATCGGCTAAACCTTTCTATTGATATAGATTAATTTAGGTATCCACCACCCTGAAAATCAATCAAAGGCTTGGTTGTTTAGACTTTATGCTTCTTTTCATACTTAGTGCTGCATCAGTTAAGTTTGATCTACTAAGTCGTGTTTAGAATTATAAAAACAAACCTGCCTTGGATTGCCAATAAGGGTAGTATCGGGGTTTCATCCGATCTTATCTGGTATAACTATTTTGCTTTATATCATATGATTTATTTTGCTTAATTGGTTATATCTATCATCTTATTTAAGTTTATCAACTCTTTAAATCTATTAAGTCTGTTACTAGCCTCACGGTGTCTAGATTAGGTCCGATCTGTCGGAACTGTAACCAGTTTTAATAGATTTAATCAAGGTTAATAATATTATATAAGGTTATATTGGAGTGCTAGCCGATATATTATTTAATTGCCCAAATATTATTATCGGCTCACGACTAGAGTCCATGTAATTGATAATTTGTTTGATCTTTGATTATAAGCAATTATCTTGTCTCGGTTATGTCCGACGTATTGTAATTGCTTATTAAGAGAATTATTAAATTGGCAATTATATGTAACTTAAGTTTACAGCTGATCATAATTATTGGGTATAATCCTCAAGATATGTCCATTAGCTGGTTATTTAAACCATATAAGTATTGGTCCGGTGATGAGCACGCATGCCCTCACGTTGCCAATGTGGCAAGGGGGAGCGCTCTTCCTCCCTGTCACGCAGCGCAGCCTCAAGCTTCCTCCCCGCCTCGCTGATCCTCCGTCGAGATCGCCTCACAACCTTCTCGCCGATCCACTGGTGAGGGCACCTTCTGGGGTGTGCAACCTCCTCAGCATGATGCCTCGTGTGTCATTGGTCACATCCTAGTGCACACCCCCACGAGGGACCCAAACCATGCGGGGCAAGTCACCAACTGGGCAGTCAAGCCCATTGATGTGCTTCAGTGCCATGATGAGGATCCCAAGTCAGAGCACTAGTTCTCCTCCAATTATCGCTTCTGGAACTTCTTCCAGCAGGATTTTTATGAGATTGTCACCATGACAAAGTCCAGCCACACAATCCCCATGTAGTATGTCAATTGGGATGCTTTTGCTGATCTCAACAACTCCATCCTGAATCATGTCACGAAGGTGTGCGACTACATGGATGTGAAGCCTTTCATGGCTCTTGATATGCCTGGTGTGAGGAGATCGTTGCTCAGTTCTATGCAATGGTCTTCTTTCAGAAGGACAATGCCAGGACATTGCATAGGATGATTGAGGGATGGTGGTATTCTATCACCTATAAAGACCTCGGTGTCTTTTGGGGCTTTGCCATGGGGAGACAACAGTATTAGGCTCATTTGCATGACAGTCCAATGTAACACCCTGAGGTGTTTTCCCTTTTAAAAAAATAAAAAGAAAATCGTAAAAGAAAATCGTTGGAATTAACTAGAGAGAATTAATATTTTTTAAAATCCAAATGTTAAATGGAAATGGCATGGTAGGATTTTCCTAAATTCTACATGTCAAAATACACTAACGAGATTTTTAGCGAAATTTTGAGCCCAAGAAATAATTTTCAACCAATTAAAATCAAAATCGGAATTAATAAATCCCGGGTTTTTCTTTTTCTCTCTCCTCCCGTACGTTTCCCGCCCTTTTCGGCCGTGGGCTGCACCGGCCCAAGCCGACCGGCCCATCCTCCTCCCGCACGCTCCCGACAAATCGGCCCAATCAGGTAGTACTGTCCCCAGGCCGCAGCGTCCTTCTCTCTCTCACTGGGTCGGCTAAAGGTCACGGTCCGCTTAAACCCTCGCGCCTACGAATAAGTCCAGTTTGTCTCCCACTCTACCCCAGGGACGTCGACAAGTGGGGCCCGCTTCATCGGCCCGTCCCCTACCTTCCCGGGCGCCCGGTCGCCATTGGCGCGCCTGCCCCACGCGGATCTCGGCGCGAGCCCTCCGCGTGCCCTAAAGGCGCCGTCTTCCGTCTCTCCCGCCGCCTTCAATCGCCCGGCCGCAGCTCCACCCCTTAATGGCAGGATTTAACCGCCGGTCATTATATTCCCAAAATCGCGCCGTGAACAATTTGCGCCCTTATCCAGGTCGCCACCGGCCTCCCATCCCTATTTAAGCACCCCCTCGTCCTTCCCAGGCTCCCCACCTCCACTCGAGCCTCCCTCTCTCTTCGTCCATTTTCCCGCCCATGTGCTCACCTTGCGGACATCATCGCGGGGTTAGTGTGTTTTCCGCTGCTCAGGACGTTACGAGCCAAACTTGGGCTCCTCCCTAGTCGTGGTGCCGCGCCGCCGGCTCAGCCACCTTCCCCAGTGGTTCTGCCGTCTCCCTCACCGTCAGAGCCGTCATCCCTTCACCTCACGGTGACCGCAGTGAGCGCCCTCCTTTCCTCTCGGCCACGGCAGAGCCCACCGCTCCCAAATCGCACGTCTCTCACACGTGAGCCGGCGGCACTTGCCCACGTACGCCGCAGAGTGGCGCGCGAGTCGGTTAGCGACGCCACCGTGCCAGCCAGCGGCTGATCGCGCCGCCCGAACCCCTTCTGGTGGCCGTGTCACGCACCTCGGCGGATCGGGGTGTCCATCCCCCGGCCCGCGTGGCTGCCGCGTGGCCGCCGCCTCAGGCGCCACGTGTGCGCCACGTGGTGCACCGCTCTCCCTCTCGGCCCGTGGACCCGGTCCACCGTGGACCGGTGCTCCCACGGCTGATAACGCCATCGCTGACGTCAGCCCTAGCGTTGATGCAATTCTGGGATTTATTGCACAATAAATTATTAAGGATTTTCCTGTTTTAGTAAAAACACAAATAATCTTCTAAAAATCATATCTTTTCAATCCGACCTCCGTTTTAGCCCATTCAAATTTTATTAAATTCATAAAAATACCAAGAATCAATTAAAAATGGTTTTGTTCCCTGTTTTGGTAGCTTTTTAGCCTGCTTTGTTGAAGTGTTTGTTGGCCGTGTAGATCCCGGTAGTCCCTCCGTCCCGGTTTACTTTGAAGTCGTCGCGGAAGTCCCCCAAGCCGAAGAGCAAGGCAAGTCATACCACATTATTGATCATATTGCTTCCATTTTGCCAAAACACCTGTTTTATTCTATGAAATTGCATGTATTTTATATTATCATTTCATGGAAAATAATATACCTTATGCTTAGTTATGCCTTAGGTTTGACACCCCAAACCCTTTGATAAAACTTGGAAAAATAATGTGATTAGATTTCGGGACTAGGGTATGCTTAGCTGGCTTAGTTTCACTAGCTCACTAAATGGGTCATTTTCTCACTTAACGTATCTCCTCTGGACTTCGATTCGGAGGATTATTAATTAGTTCTAAGTGAACCGGACTAACAACTAAAATATGACAAATGGTGGGCTGTGGGCACTATGGTTTTTGTTAGCGACGCCCACAGCAGTGGGACAGGTTCACGGGACCCCTGGAGAATGGCCGTGCAAACCACAAGCTGAAATGGGTAAGGTAGGTCTGTAGTGTAGCCTCTCCTAGGCGACGAACCCATCGGCAAGGGTGGCGGGATAGAGTTTGGTCGGCCTCGGTATAAGGGTTGTTGGGCTGCCAGGATTCATAGAGGCACTCGGGGGGCTGCCTCCCGAGTCGGGAGTGGGGGCGAAACCTTGGTGGGGTTCGCTTGGTTAGAGGGGGTTATACGAAGGTCCTATTACGGTTCCTTTTCCGAGTGCCGCGGTGGTATTCCGGCGCTCGGAAAACCGTGTTGTGGGGGTGTGTCTTGTGGGTATAGTTGTACACCTACGATCGGAAGTAAATCTATTCGAATAGCCGTGCCCGCGGTAATGGGAGCGATCGGCCAGAGCTCTTCGTGATTAATCTCACACTTTTACATCCCTAAGTTTTGGAACATGACTAGTATAGGTGGATGGTTTGGGCTGTCGCAACGTGGGGATAACGTTGGATAGCGTTGGTTCCAAGATGTTTTAATTACTCAATTTCTTGTTGTTTTATTTGTGTTCAAAATTCGTATTGTTTGGAAAAACTCCTGCCATTTGCGCAAAAAGCAAACTTTAGCTAGACCTTTGTCTCCCTGCATTCATTCTTCTCCTCTTCGGCATGACTTGTTGAGTACGTGGAAGTACTCATCCCCTTCTTCACAGTGAACTGAGCCATAGGTTGAAGACGAAGATGAAGTGGAGTAGGCTTTGTCCTACACTCGGAAGTTTGCACGTGGAGTGGTCGAAGCCACGTGGCCGGCGTCAAGCTTAGGCTTAGGCCCTTTTTCTTTTTTAGCTGCTCTTTTGTAATCTTTTTGTATTGTTTCTAAGACGTGGACCGTAATATCAACAATTATCGTATGTGTACCACGGCTGGTCACAGACGAGGATTTTAATACACATATAGCCAAAAGTCGGGTCTGAATTTACAGGCGTGACAAGTTGGTATCGAGCCAATTTGCGGACCGTAGGAAAAGCCAAACGGAAAAACCCTAGGAGCCCTCTGAATCTTTTCATATGCATAAGTATTGGCTTTTGAAAATGGTTTCGGGAAAATGGGTCTTGATTCCTCGGGATTGGGAAAATTTTAAGTTTCTCTTAAAGCACTTTGAAAGCTTCGGTCAAGTCCAAGTGATAAGGTTCTGGAGTTAAAATTTGAAAAAAAATCTTTTGATCTCTTATTAATTTGCCAAGTTGGGATTTTCTAAGGGATCAAAGTCCTAGAAAGTCGAGAATAGGAGGGAATGGTCGCCAATTTTATATTATAACTAAGCATCTATTTTTCGGCATCATCTAGGGGATGTCCTTAGGAGGTTTTAATTAGCCTCATAAAAATGTTTCTCAAAAACCCTCTTTTTCTCGTTTACTTTACTTGAGTCCTTTCTCGTTTGTCTAACTACGGTTTGAGCATGCATTGATCCCTACCTTGTCTTCTCTAGATGGCGAGGCCGTCAGTCACCCACAACGGTTAGAGTTTGAAGGGCTTGCGGAGCTAGCGAGAATGGCCTTGGCGGTGGGCTATCCGGATGCACTGAGTACCGTCGTCTCACCATTCGGCGGTGAGTTGCCTCACCAAGTCCGCTGGAGGTGCAGGTTCGTCGGCACCAATATCCCAAACATGGTGGTTCCGGCGTCGGGAGGAACATATGAGCATGCACTGCCAAGGCGGCTTATCTAATGCTTGGCTCGGATGAGGGAGATGCATGACTACCATCTCTGCCACTCTGCCTACCGGTACCATCCTCGACGGGGAACTTTGTCAGCAATCAACACCTTCCAATTTGCTAAAGGGGAGAACAACACCACCTTCTCCCACATGAGGACGGTGATTGAAGGGTTGGATAAGATGCATGCGGAGCTTCACATGGCGGCAAAGGCTCGAATGACCGAGAAGATCTTAAAAATCAAGAGCTTGAAGGATGAGGTGGATCGACTCAAGAGAGAGATTGCCGAGTCTAAAGGGGCTTCTACCTCCCAACATCCTTCGGATAAGGATCACGCCGCGGAAGAACACCAAGGCTCAGGTGCGGATCAGTGGCGCCCAGGTTCCAAGG
>JAIFGZ020000217.1:0-123127 GCA_019925245.2 Oryza australiensis
GGTTAGTGATATGCCCTAGAGGCAACATGGAGATGTTGGATATCACGTCAATGTTTATGTATAAATGAATAAAGTGTTATTCAGTTCCATGAAATAGACATCTTGTATTGATCAATAAGTACGTGACTTATTTATGAGACTCTATATGTATGAATCTATTTCTAAACGATCCTCGATCATATGTCATATTGTTGGAACAAATATGATTCTAAGATCGGCATGTTTATTGATTGATGATCATGTCTCATAGATCATGGGTATGGAGATACCAAATCAATAAACATGGACATATGTGTTGGAGAACACATTGTTGGATAGACCCACCATGAGACACTACAGAATTAATGTGCCATTAGTTGGTCTCGTAGTGTTGGTACAAAGTCCTTAGACCCGAGATCACCATGGATTCCAACATGTGTAGTAGCCTACTTTGGGACTACCAAACGCTATTCCGTAATCGGGTAGTTATAAAGGTAGTTTTCGGGTTTGCTATGAAACATGGAGTGGGATGTGAGTGATCAAGATGGAATTTGCCCCTCCTTTGGAGAGATATCTCGGGCCCTCGAGGTAATGGATTATGGAAATGCATGGCCATGCTAAGTTGATTGAGGAGTCAATCAACGCATGATAATCCAATACGGTTCGAGTGAATGGTTAAGCTATTGAAGGGATGGCACACATCTTGCCTATAGCTTAACCGGTATCGTGAGGCAAAGGGATTTGTGTACACATTACAGTTCGAGCCGATATTATTCTTGTATACTATGGTGTCAATATGTGCCGCTAGGCGCCGCAAGGGACTGTCGGCCTCGGCCGAGTATAGAACCTACCGACGCTTAAGGGGATAGAATAGATATTCGAGTTGGACTCGGATACGGCTCGATCGGATAGGGATCCGATCGGATAGAGTCCTATGGGCTTACGACGTATGGGCGGCCAACTCTATGAGATACGGATGAGATCCGATTCAAAATAGAGTCCTAATCGGCCACTAGTCCTAGTCGGCCAACTCTATATAAAGGAGGGAGGGGTGGAGAGCTGCGACACGTCAATTGCATCGCGTGCAATGAAGTCGCCGAGATCAATCTCCACGGAAACCCTCCCCACTTTCGAGCCAAACCCTAGCCTTGCATCGCGTGCTAGCACACGGGTGTACGGCGTTCGTCCCCGGACGTGTGGATACCGGTAGAGGCGCGCTACGTTGCGCGCCGTTGATCGGCTTGATCGGCCGCACCGGAGCGATCGGCGTGGTGGAATCGCGGCCGGCGCATCGGAGCGAGGCGTGAGAACGCGGCGACGACTCGAATCGGCTGATTGGCGAATCGGCCGTCTCCGGAATCGGCTACACTGTTCCGGATCGGATTGCCCCGATTGGCTATTCCGCCGCACTCTACTCCAATCGGTAACGATCTATCGGCCCTTACTTGCAAGTGTTCCTGGTTTGCGCGGTAAAAGTTTTGTTTTCGGCTAGCGTAGCCTCCGCGTAACCCTTCAAAGGGTATCGAGCTAATCTTGCTTAGTTCGGGTTTTAGATTGGATCTGGAACAAGTTTTGCGCACGGGTTGATTAGATCAATCGGTTTTACGGGATTCGTTGAGGAGAGTAATGGTAATTGCGTTCCTTGATAGTGTATCGGAACGGCGTAATGTGATTACGTCGAAGCAATTTCCATATAACTCGGTTTGAGTTGGGTTCGAGATAGCGTTCCTTGATAGTGTATCGGAACGGTATAATGTGATTATGCCGAAGCTATCTCGTAGTCCGATCTTGTTGCTGCTCGCGCCTACGCAAACCATCTCCCTTGATAGTGTATCGGGACGGCATAATATGATTATGCCGATATGGTTTCCGTAAGCGATTTCATAGATTGGATCTATGAATTTCGTGTGTTAGCCCGCCGTGTGCGTACCCCTTATAGGTCGTCTCGATGCCGTAGCTCGCGATAGGTAGAAAACGTTTCTACGCCTAACTTGTTTTTGCAGAGAATGCTTTGAGATGGTATGGCCCTATTGTATGTATGAGATGCATGTGATGCATGTAATATTCTTTCATATGTGCAATCCTCGTAATATTCTTTCATACGTGCAATGCTTGTAATATTCTTTCACGACCTGCGAGTCGATGTAATCTTCAATTAGAGCTTCTATAGTAGTAGCTTAGTTTGAAGAAATCAAGCATTCGGCACTTGGAAGATGGTGATGAAGATGGAGATCCTCACACCGACATGGAGATGGAGATCACCATGTGAAGGGGGCCATACTATTTCATTATATGCTATTCTTCTTGCTTTCATATGTGATATGTTTGTTTGATAGGATAGCATCCTCTCAAAATTAAGTAGTAATGATGCCCTTCCAAATGTTGCACCCGTCACCGTTATGCTCGTCAATGGTGGGTCCGCCAAAGCAGAGTGCCATTCTCTATCATAACACGAGGGGGTATATGTCGACATATACATGCAGAGCATTTGGTTTACTTAACAAGGCTATCAAAACAGTTTTGGGCCTTGGGGCATAGGTTGGCGCCGGGCATGGAGATGCCACACCAACAACAAGAGTCACATAGAGATGTGATTAGCAAGGAGTTGCTTACCGATGTTATTAATTTTCTAGCAGTGATGCCAAAGCTCACTAGAAAATTAATTAACATGTGGATCTTGACCCAATACGTAACCTAGAGGGAAGGTGGAAAATACGTAATGGGAGTCTAATGTTAAATTGTTTAACAATAGACATAGCATAAACATTGTGCTAAACTTTGCTTTTTCGTTGTAGAATAAATGGCGGCTAATACTACACCCAACCTTTAATTTGCGATCTATTCTCGAAAAGGAAAAATTAAATGGAACAAACTTTATGGATTGGTATCGCAACTTGAGAATTGTTCTCAAGCAAGAGCGTAAGGAGTACGTTCGAGTACCCTATCCCGAGGATTTGCCAATAATGCCACCGCAACCGCACGGAGGGCTTATGAGAAGCACACTAAATGCCCTAGATATAAGCCGTCTCATGCTTGCACAATGTCCCCCGAGCTTCGAAGCAATATGAGAGCAACGATGCTCTATTATTCGGGACTGCGTGGCATGTTTGAGAACCAAGCACGGGCCGAGAGGTTCAACACCTCAAAGTCCTTGTTTGCGTGCTTGTTGAGGGGAATCCCGTCACCCGCATGTGATAAAGATGATTGGCTATATCGAGAGTCCGGAAAACTAGGTTTTCCCCTTAGCCAAGAGTTGGCTACCGATGTGATTCTTCCGCCGCTCCCTCCGAGCTTCTCGAGCCATTCATATTAAACTATCACATGAACAATATGGATAGGACCTTGGCTGAATTGCATGGGATGCTAAAGACAAATGAGGAGAGTATCCGAGAAAAACGGTCATCATGTGATGATGATGCGAAGGCTAAGCGCAAACCACTGTCAAGAAAACTTTGCACCAAGAGGAAGTTAACTCCCGATGAGATCGCGAGTGCCTCTAATGCAAAGAAGGGCAAGAAGGGGTCGGCGGCATCGATGCCGTTTGCTTCTATTGCAAGGAGACAGCCACCTGGAAAAGGAACTGCAGGAAGTACATGGAGGATCTCAAGAAAGAAGCAAAGTACGACTTCGCTTCTGGTATTAATGTTATAGACATTAATCTTGCTACTTCACCTATCGACTCTTGGGTATTTGATACCGGATCGTAGCTCATATTTGCAAGTCGTTGCAGGAATGAGAAGAAGTAGAGGATTGAGAAGGGGTGAGGTGAACTCCGCGCGTCGGCAATGGAGCAAGCGTTGCTGGGCGCTTGCCGTCGGCACAAGCACCACTTCATCCGCCTCGTGGATTAGTTTTGGAATTAAATAATTGTTATTGTGTTCCAACACTATGTCAAAACGTTATTTCCGCTTCATGTTTGCAAGCGGAAGGATATGATTTTAGATCAATGAACAATGGTTGTTCAATATATCTCGAGAGATATGTTCTATTTTCATGCTCCATTGGTGAATGGATTATACGTTTTGAATCTTGAAGCGTCTCCCATCTATAACATTAATACGTAAAGGCAACTCTCTAATGATATAAACCCCACGTTTATCCGGCATTGTCGCTTAGGCCATATAAATAAGAAACGCATGGAGAAGCTCCATAAGGATGGATTGCTTCACTCTTTTGATTTTGAATCATTTGAGACATGTGAGTCTTGTTTACTTGGTAAGATGACAAAGGCACCTTTCACGGGACACAGTGAGAGAGCAAGTGACTTATTGGCACTCGTACATACCGATGTATGTGGACCAATGAGCTCAACGGCCAGGAGGTGGTTATCAGTACTTCATTACCTTTACCGATGACTTTAGTAGATATGGTTATATCTACTTAATGAGGCATAAGTCCGAATCCTTTGAAAAGTTCAAAGAATTCCAGAATGAAGTACAGAATCATTTAGGAAAACAATCAAGTTTCTACGATCGATCGTGGAGGAGAATACTTGAGCCAAGAGTTTGGTAATCATCGAAAGATTGTGGAATTGTTCCACGCTTAACTCCGCCAGAACTCCGCAATGGAACGGAGTGTCCGGATCGTGGAGAAATCGCACCTTGTTGGACATGGTGCGGTCGATGATGAGCCAAAGTGATCTTCCGTTATCCTTCGGGGATATGCTCTTGAAACAAACTGCGCTCACACTAAATAGAGTTCCATCTAAGTCGGCTGAAAAGACACCATATGAGATATGGACAGTGGCAACCCCTTGTTTGTCTTTTCTCAAAATATGGGGATGCGGTTTATGTAAAACGCTTACAAATCCGACAAGCTCACACCCAACTCGACAAGTGCTTCTTTGTGGGATATCCTAAGGAAACCAAGGGATATTACTTTTATAATCGGGAACAAGGCAAAGTGTTTGTCGCCGACACGGTGTCTTCTTGGAGAAAGAGTTTCTTTCAAGAAGGGTTAGTGGTATGGAGCGGTGCATCTTGAAGAAGTTCAAGAAACACCGTAAAATGTTTCAAAGCAACCATTAGTAATCCACAACAGAGAGGCAAGGTGTGTTGCGCCACCGATTGTAGATACACCAAATTTAACAGGAGGTCTCGAAAGATCACGTCGTGCACTGACAGCACACGGAACAACGTGATATATTGTTGTTGGACAACGATGAACCTAAGACCTATGAGGAAGCGATGGTGGGACCCGATTCCAACAAGTGGCTTGGAGCCATGAAATCCGAAATAGAATCCATGTACGACAATCAAGTTTGGAACTTGGTTGATCCACTGATGGTGTCAAAACCATTGAGTGTAAATGGGTTTTTAAGAAAAAGGCCGATATGGATGGAAATGTTCACATCTATAAGGCGCATTGGTGGCGAAAGGTTTTAAACAGATTCAAGGAGTTGATTATGATGAAACCTTCTCGCCCGTCGCAATGCTTAAATCTATTCGGATTATCCTAGCGATTGCCGCATATTTCGACTATGAGATATGGCGATGGATGTCAAAACGGCTTTCCTAAATGGAAACCTAAGCGAGGATGTACACATGATACAACCTCGTGGTTTTGTCGATCCAGAATCGCTCGGAAAGATATGCAAGCTGGGCGTAAATCCATTTATGGATTGAAGCAAGCATCTCGGAGTTGGAATATTCGCTTTGATGAAGTAATCAAAGGGTTTGGTTTCATCAAAAACGAAGAAGAGGCCTGTGTTTACAAAAAGGTCGTGGGAGTGCAATTGTATTTCTAATCTTATATGTGGATGACATATTACTGATTGGAAATGATATCCCTATGCTAGAATCCGTCAAGTCTTCATTGAAAATAGTTTTTTTTTTCATGAAAGACTTAGGGAGGCAGCATACATATTGGGCATTCGGATCTATAGAGATATATCCAAGAGGCTAATCGGATTAAGCCAAAGTACATACATTGACAAGGTGTTGAAAAGGTTCAACATGCATGATTCCAAGAAAGGTTTCTTGCCCATGTCACATGGCATTAATCTTAGCAAGAATCGTGTCCTCGCACACATGATGAGCGGAATAAGATGGGTATGGTTCCATATGCTTCAAGCAATTGGATCCATCATGTATGCCATGCTTTGTACACGCCTGCATGTCTCAAGTACGCTTTGAGTGCTACGAGCAGATACCACCCGATCCAGTGAAGGTCACTGGATCGTCAGTAAAGAATATCCTTAAGTACTTGAGAAGAACTAAGGATATGTTCCTAGTCTATGGAGGTGAAGAAGAGCTCGTTGTAAGTGGTTACACCAATGCTAGCTTCCAAACAAGACAAGGATGATTATAGATCGTAACTGGGTTCGTGTTCGCCCGAACGGGAGGCGCAAAACACTGGAAGAGTTCCAAGCAGATACCGTTGCCGATTCTACAACGGAGGCCGAGTACATTGTCAGCTTCGGAAGCCGCAAAGGAGGCTGTTTGGATCTAGAAATTTGTTTCGAGCTTGGTGTGATGACTAGTACGATCGGTCCAATGTCTCTCTATTGTGATAATAGTGGAGCCATTGCGCAAGCCAAGGAGCCGAGGTCACATCGTAAGTCCAAACACATACTTCGGCGATATCATCTCATCCGCGAGATAGTGGACAGAGGTGATGTCAAGATATGCAAAGTGCACACACGGATCTCAACATAGCCGATCCGCCGACAAAACCTCTCCTCACCGAAGCATGAGGCACACACAAGAGCAATGGGTATTAGATACTTACATGATTGACTCTAGTGCAAGTGGGAGATTGTTAGTGATATGCCCTAGAGGCAACATGGAGATGTTGGATATCACGTCAATGTTTATGTATAAATGAATAAAGTGTTATTCAGTTCCATGAAATAGACATCTTGTATTGATCAATAAGTACGTGACTTATTTATGAGACTCGATATGTATGAATCTATTTCTAAACGATCCTCGATCATATGTCATATTGTTGGAACATATATGATTCTAAGATCGGCATGTTTATTGATTGATGATCATGTCTCATAGATCATGGTATGGTGATACCAAATCAATAAACATGGACACATGTGTTGGAGAACACATTGTTGGATAGACCCACCATGAGACACTACAGAATTAATGTGCCATTAGTTGGTCTCGTGTAGTGTTGGTACAAAGTCCTTAGACCTCGAGATCACCATGGATTCCAACATGTGTAGTAGCCTACTTTGGGACTACCAAACGCTATTCCGTAATCGGGTAGTTATAAAGGTAGTTTTCGGGTTTGCTATGAAACATGGAGTGGGATGTGAGTGATCAAGATGGAATTTGCCCCTCCTTTGGAGAGATATCTGGCCCCTCGAGGTAATGGATTATGGAAATGCATGGTTATGCTAAGTTGATTGAGGAGTCAATCAATGTACATGATAATCCAATACGGTTCGAGTGAATGGTTAAGCTATTGAAGGGATGGCACACATCTTGCCTATAGCTTAACCGGTATCGTGAGGCAAAGGGATTTGTGTACACATTACAGGTTCTGAGCCGATATTATTCTTGTATATTATGGTGTCAATATGTGCCGCTAGGCGCCGCGATGTGAGTCGGCTGAGTTAGACTCGAGCCAACGATCGGCTAAGTTAGACTATAGCCGAAACCGAGTATACCCGAACCACTGTGGTCGCACGCTTAAGGGGATAGAATAGATATTCGAGTTGGACTCGGATACGCCTCGATCGGATAGGGATCCGATCGGATAGAGTCCTATAGGCTTACGACGTATGGGCGGCCAACTCTATGAGATACGGATGAGATCCGATTCAAAAATAGAGTCCCGATCGCCACTAGTCCTAGCCGGCCAACTCTATATAAAGGAGGGAGGGGTGGAGAGTTGTGACACATCAATTGCATCGCGTGCAACTGAAGTCGCGAGATCAATCTCCACGGAAACCCTCCCCACTTTCGAAGCCAAACCCTAGCCTTGCATCGCGTGCTAGCACACGGGTGTACGGCGTTCTGTCCCCGGACGTGTGGATACCGGTAGAGGCGCTGCTACGTTGCGCGCTTTCGTTGATCGGCTTCGGATCGGCCGGCAATCGGAGCGATCGGCCGTGGTGGAATCGGCTGCGGTCGGGCGCACGGAGCGAGGCGTGAGAACGGCGGCCGGACGACTCGAATCGGCTGATTGGCGAATCGGCTGTCTCCGGGAATCGGCTACACTGTTCCGGATCGGATTGCCCTGATTGGCTATTCCGCCGCACTCTACTCTAATCGGTAACGATCTATCGGCCCTTACTTGCAAGTGTTCCTGGTTTGCGCGGTAGAAATTTTTGTTTTAGCTAGCGTAGCTTCCGCGTGACCCTTCAAGTGGACCTCCGACGAATTTTCTACAAAAAGAAAGTCTATCAAGAACTGTGATCAACGCGAAGCCATAAAGAAACTAGGAGGGTTAAGCTTACTCCCGATCGAACCCCGAAGGTCAAGGTTTTCTTCCCGGTTCATCTATTTCCTCCTTAGCGCCTGCCTCCCTCGACGCGGCGTCTTCTCGAGTGGTCTTCGCCTTCCGTTGGATGTCCTCCAGGAGTTTAGATGTGGGACCATTTCTCGAGCGCCTCGGACTTGGCCATGGATCGACAATACTCCTTCGCACGCAAGATCCGAAGTTGACCGACCGAAAAGAAATGATAATACAATAGAAAAGATCAAGGCTTACGTTGAGTAGCCGAGCCGCCTCATTCAGCCGTTGATGAGGGCATTCCTTTCTCGCTTCCGCTTGCTTATCAAGGATGATGCCCCCGCCTCCGGCCTTCGAATCTCGCCACTCGATCTTAATCTGGGAACCTGTGCCTCGAAGACTTTAACCGGGGATCTCCCTCTACGTGGTGGCGCGATCGTGAAGAAGATGAAGATACGATAGAGTTAAACTAAAGATTGAAGATGGAATGTCACTCAAGACTTACAAGTTTCGGCGGCTGAATCCTTGACTCGGAGCAGCCCTGGCCTGGTCTTTTCCTTCGACTTTCCACCGACCGGTCCTTAGTCGGGGCTTTTGAGCTGCCTGCTGGCTTCTAAGTGGCCGATCGGTTTCTAGCCTGGATGTCCCTGGCGGCCGGGGCTCCTCCTTGGGATGTCTTGGCCCGGAGGCGAGGGTTTCGCCGGAGCACTCTCGCTCGGGAGAGGCTCCGGGTTTTAGCTCCGCAGCTTGGATGCCTCGGACGCGATGTACCGGAGTTGGCCCTTCACTCTTCCTAGCAGATCTATATCCTAGGGCCTCCCGCCAAACGAACGACAAATGCAAGTTGGAATAAAGACAGAGAAATTTTCGAAGAGCTTAGCTTCACTCATAAGGCATACCCGGATGACCGGCGGATCTTCGGCGCCGCTTCGGTGACGGCCTTGGAGGGGTTGTTTCGGCCGGAGGAGCCGAGACATCATCGTCTCGAGTCATCGATGACGAGCCTCCTTTGCTCGTCCGTTTGCTTGATGTCCTCACTCGGGCCGCCCTTTTCCGCCTGGGTGGATCGGCCTAGATCTTCACGCCGCCGGTGACTCACGGGCAAAAGCCGAGTCGGCACATCGTCGTCGTGGATTTTGTAGGGCTTCGAGATGATGGAAGCATTTTCCCGCAAGAAAATTCTCACAATACTAAGAGGTATGACATCAAGGTTGCAAGACAATAAAGAGAGTTTAGTCGGCTTACCGGAGGAGGAGGTCGGAAGAGACTGAAAGGCAGGACCGGCAGCACAAGGCTGCGCTCGACTGTGACCCTAGTCGAGAAGACCTTGTACATCCGGATCTTCGGGATCTCAAAACTAAGGGAGTCCCTGGTCATCCCGATTGGGGTCCCTCTCGCTTCATACTCGAAGGCCGGCTTCGATCGTTCTTTGATTGGTGCCACTGCTCCCGATGAAGTGTCGAGTGATCGTTCGCCGCGAAGATCTTTCCGCTTCATCTCCAAGATCTTCGCTAGCAGCTTGTTGGCTTCATCCCAATCTTGGGCTACCGGCACAAGACTCAAGTATGCTTAGGCACGGGGGAAGGCCGACAAAGGCCGTGCAGCCGGGTTTGAGGTTGCTGATATAGAACCACTTATGTGCCAGCCCTTATTGGAGGATTTCAAGGGAAGAGAGAAGTACTCCTTGCGGAGAGATCCGCGGAGTTGAAAACCCGCTCCACCAACAACGCATGGATGGTCCTTATTCTGGATGCGGTTTGAGGTAAAACATGCGGCGAAAAGTTGGAAGTGGGGGAGGATGCCAAGGAAAGCTTCACATACGTGGATGAAAAGAGCGATGTGAAGCATGGAGTTGGGGTTCAGATGATAGAGTCGAAGACAATAATAATCCAGAAGCCCCCCTAAAGAACTCAGAAGTGGGGAGGCTGAACCCACAGAAAAGAAAGATGTGAACACAACGAGCTCACCAAAGCTGTTTGGTGTTGGGAAATCTTCGCCGCCGCCGGCGCCAACCCACGATCTCCTTGGGAGGAAGCACGCCGTGCTTCACCATCTCCTTGAGGGTAGATTCCCTCACATCGAAGTGGCCCATCGCTTCGAAGGGGATTTTCTTCTCATCCGCCATGAATGTGGTTAGGGTGGGAAGCAAATCTGCCAAGAAGATGGGGGTTTGAGATGGGGTCTTCAAGCTGGATGCGGAGGCTGGTTTGTGGCGAAGGACGAGCTCCTGGATCGATGGATTCGGTGCGCGCGAAGTCTAGGGTTTTCCGCAAGAAACCGGTGAACAAAGTCTGCAAAAGAGGAATTTTCGGAAGACGAAGTGGCGGGATGACCTCGAGGCTTTGTAAAGAGATTTGAAGGTTACGCTAGGTTTTCTCGCATTGGGCCGAGCCCATGAGAGACCCTGCGCACCTAAGGTGTGGCCCGACGCGTGTCCTTAGGGACTAAAGTGGATGAGCTTGGGCGCATTTGCCTTGGCAATATGCACGTGTCCGAATGCCCTATACCCGTGGAAATTCTTTCATACCGCGGTTTGCTAAACTTCATGAGAAGCTAGCACGATGCAATTTGAAAGGTGACCAACAAACTAAGCTTTTTATAGTTGCCTTGATGACAAGGGCTGTTTGGTTTTTTAGCATTTGATTAGATGATTATATCAATGTTATTTTTCCACCTTGGTGAAGATCTTTATAGATCGAGACCAAAGATTATGGCAGGTGTGCTATTTAATAACTATGTCATATTTTCCTGATTTACGTAAAACTTGTTTGCTCATGAGGGACGATTAAAATATTTAATCCGAGATGACTGGGTAGCTTCACCTGGATAAGCGTAAGCTCACCGAGTGCTTTTTCACCTATGAGGGTTGATTGAGTTATTTGTTCCGAGATGACTGGCAATTTCACTCTGACGAGCGTGAACTTGCCGAGTAATGAGATTTTTTATGATTGCTTGAGCATGAGCTAAGCATTTATATGAGTATGATTCTTTATAGTTCTTGACTCGTATGTTTGGTCTATTTTTGGCTAGTCACACAATGAGGCTACACCTAATTGTATCAAGAGGTGCATCTAGGTATTTATTTTTTGAATATTTTCCAGCCCTTCACGCCTTTGGAGCCACTCGGGAGAATCAGCAGAGATGATGGAATCGCCGGCGCCGAAGCACTCGGCCAAAGAGTTGTTTGGTCGTGTACCGTCTTGGTTTGATGCCGAGTTGTCTCATCGACGAAAATGACTCGGGGCTACCGTGGAGATTATGGCAATCGGGTATCTACATGGCAAGTTTATCCGACTGGGAGGTAGGGATAGATTGTGCCTACCATATCGTAAACCAAATATGACTTGGGTCTTACGTTGTCGATTGAGATAAGGCAACGACCCATAGTCACGGTTTGGTAAGATTGAGAAAACCGACTTAGAGTAAGATAAGGTTTCCGATCCGTAAGCCCGCCTCCCAAGACTATATAAGGGTAAGGGCGTCCCTTGAGGGATATGCGATATCGAGTTGATAAGGTGTGCTTTAGCTTTCAGCCTTAGATCACGAGATCAATAAAGACACTTCGGCGGATCGAATCCCCGAAACAGAGTAGGGTATTACCTCACGAGAGGGCCTAAACCTCGTCTAAATCCCGTTTCCGTCTAACCCATTATACTTGGCGATCTTGACCTGCACAAAATTTCTATTGCCGAAACCAAGTTTCGATTACGATCACACAAAGCACTACACATCAAAGAAATTGATTCACATAGCACCACAAATCAAAACATCCATCCGCCGCTTGCCGCCTCCTCCGCTCCACTCTTCCTCTCCTCTCCAATGAGGTGGGGAAGGTGGCCGTGGCGAGAGTCGAGTGGGAGGCGCAGAGAGAAGTGGAGGTCGGAGGGCGCGCGCGATTGGGCCACCCTTGAGCGCCTAGTGGGGAGGGGCGGCGTCGGATCCGGCCGTCCCCGAGCGCCTGGTAGGGAGGGGTGGCGCTGACCCGGCCATCCTCAAGCGGTGGTGAGGAGGGGTGGAGAGGAGGAAAGCGGCACCGGAGTGATCATCCCCAAATGACTAGCGGGGAGGGGCAAAGAGGAGAGGCGAGGAAGAGAGGAGGAGGGTGGAGGAGAGGAGAAGGGCGTGTGGGAGTCTGGTCATTATGATTCGATGGTTAAAAGGATGGGCTTGGCTCAATCGGCTAAATTTTTATCGGTGTCGATTTAAAAACTGACAGCTATAATATAAATATAGGTGTCGGTATCTATAAACGGATTCCTATGTAATATTATATAGTAGTGGTAATTACATACAAATATGTAGTAGTGGTAATACCATATCATTTTTTAAATCCCATAATGAAATGCGGACATTTGCTAGTTACGCAAGAAAACGTAACACGTAAGGTATGCAGGAATGACCATTGGTGCGGCTCTCCGAGGTCACGTTTTTTTTAACGAACGGTTTTATATTGATGTAGTAGAAAAAATATGATTATATTTTTTGAAAAACGAAAAGGGAAAAACACACACCACCACACGATACGTCGACGTGCCAAATACACATATTCCACGTTGCGGTTTGATGGCGTTTATCCCTCACGATCCGCACGGCACGTTCATCTCACGTCCCCTTTGCCCAGGCCATCCTCGACCTATCCTCGCCACGGTCGCTACACGGCGTGACATCCGATTTTTTTAACTTTTTGTCTTTTTTAAGTTTCTCACAAATATGTCTTTTATAGTTTTAATCAAAAAATGAATCCCAAACTCGATGTCGTCGCTAGTGCCGTCAGCTTACAGCTCGGCACCAATAGTGTTGGCGTCGAGCTCGGCGCGCCATGTTGGCGCCGAGGCCGACGTGGCGCTAACGTAGCCGCTCAACGTCGTGGATCTTGACGCCGAGCTCGGCGCCATGGATCTTGGTGTCGAGCTTGGCGTCGCATACCCTGGTGTCGAGCTGCCACTCACCCACCTTGACTCACCAGGTTGAGTATTGATATATCGTTAGAGGATAGTTTGATATAATTCCTAGGTAGCTTAGTTGGTTAGAGCACTAAGCTAGTAACCTAAAGGTCTTAGGTTTTGACTCTGAATGGGCCAATGTTTTGCAATTTTTTTGAATTTCTCTTTTCAAACTTTTTATACATCCTAATATTTTGGAGTTTTTAGAATTTCCTTTTTCAATTTTTGGGTACGTCATACTGTTTTACATTTTTTACATTTGGTACATCCTATTTTTTTTACTTTTTCGAATGTATTCGTATACATTCTAATGTTTTTCAATAAATTCAAATTTTTTCAATTTTTTGGGTACATTCTAATGTTTTGCCTTTTTTCCAACTCTTTTTATTTATTTTTGTATATCCTAATTTTTGTAATTTTTTGAGGTTTTTTATTGTGGTTGGACGGTTTCTCCCGGTTCTTTCATCCACAGATTTATCTTAACCGTTAAAAATTATATAACAATTTTGAATTAAAATAACGTATTTAAGGGTATTTAAGTAATTAACTGTAACTCTTCCTAACACTTGTCAAGTGCTTATTTTTCACGGATAGTTTTTGTTAGGGCTAATATGTACTCCGTCGTTCATGTCGTGGATGGATTTCTTTGGGAGGTGTAAACTTTTCAAAAGAAATTTGTCCAGAGTAATACCAGCCTTTCATGTAAATGTTGGTAAAAGAGGATGAGTTCTCAGATGAAATTATTTGGGTTACTTGAATACCAAAATACTACCTCCGGCCAGTTCTGTTCATATTTTGCTACAGGTCGTTAAACTGGTTCCCTCGGCCATCCGATCGAATATTTCTGCCTTGACCTGGACCAGCCTGCTGTATGCAAGTACTGTGGTCTCCGTTTTGTTCAAGATCACCATCACTGAGAAGACAAAGATGCAGTCCTTTACCAAACTGAAAAATTTGGAATTGAATGTGTGTATTTGGTTTAAAATGTTCCGTCAGCGTGTCCTGTATTCTGCCTGATGGCAAGCTATTTTTTAATTGTTTTAAAAGTGATTATTTATTTAAATTAATTATTTATTTAAAACAGCAAATGTAATCCGCTCCTGAATTTCAGGATTGTTTGATCCTGCCGCCGAACCGCCCTTCATCACCATAATACTGCTGCAGGATCTATTTGATCTATTATTAAACTGCATATGGTTGATTATGTGAAATTAGTAAACTATCCAGACTTTGTTCCTCGTGGTTCTTTCTAGTTCTTTCTTTTGAGTTCCTCCTATTTTTTACCATTGGATCTAAAATGATAGACGATCCTTATTTTTTAAACCGTCATAAAAGTTCTAAAAAATTTTAATCAATTTTTTTCCTAAATTTTTGAGGATTTGTAAATATTAGGATGTATAAAAATAAATTTGAAAAATTACAAAAACATTAGGATGTAAAAGAAATAAATTCGAAAAATAATTTACAAAACATTAGAATGTAAAATAATTGAAAAAAATATAAAATATTATGAAGTACCAAAAAAATTAAAAACAAATTCTAAAAATCCAAAACATTAGGATGTATAAAAAATTGAAAAGAGAAATTGAAAAAATTACAAAAATTGGTGCATGCAAGAGTCAAACCTAAAACCTTTAGGTTAGGAGCTTAGCGCTCTAACCAACTGAGCTATTGTGTTAAACAATACTCTAACTATACATCAATGCTCAACCTGGTGAAGACAAGGTAGATGAGCAGTAGCTCGGCGCCAGTGGTATACAGTGTCAAGATTCGTGACGCCGAGCTTGGCGTCAACACTGTTGATGCTGAGAGCTTGTGTAAGCTCGACACGACGGATCATCCTAGTTTAGAGCCTATTTTTGAATTGAAACGTCATGTATTTATGAAAAACTTTCAAAAATTTGAAAGAGCAAAAAGTAAAAAGTCGGATCCACAGCCCCCGAAGCTCACGTCGTCGCATGCACAACAGATCGGCTAACAAACTAGCTAGATGCATGTTATACAAGGTTGAACAACTAACAAGGGAGATGGACCGAAGGAGGCGACGGCGCCGCCGCCGCCGCTGATCGAGTCTCGAGTCAACGTTGTTAGCAGCCACTATGCATGGTTTGACGACACCATCTATTAAGGTTGGCTTCGTACCTTCCATGCTTATATATTTATTTATATGTACGTATGTGTGTGTATCTGCATACATCCATGGAGCAGCTAACCTAACCATACATTACACACACATCCATACGAATTCTTGCTCATAATATCCCTCCGGCCTCCAGATCGATCTTGTAGCAAGAGCTTTTTCCAAAATTTTTCAGTGAAACTAAAATTGCCCATGTCGCATTGCCTCCCTTTCCTCTCCCACGGCCCGGTAGAAACTGCGGCGCCTGCCGGCCGCCGGCCGGTCGCCGTGCCGCACGTCTTGCGTGCCCGTCCGAACCGTGCTTCGTTTCGGCGAAGTAAATCAGTGCTTCTGCGACGTGCGAGCAGCGTTGGTACGCTCGACATACCGTCGGGAGATGATGAGATCGATTTCGCCGCTGCTGCTGGAACGGAGGCGTCTGGTTTTGAGCCGTCTGTGTGGAGGGATTTCTTTATCAACTACGACCCAAAACCATTGCAGGCATGTTTAGATCTTTCTATGTTTAATTATGTTGTGATCAGAACTGGCCAACTAATATTCAAGGCACAAATTGAGAAAGATTCTGTACGTTGTTATCTTTAAAAAACTAGGTACTGGGTAGTAATGCGTGTGCAAGGTTAAATTAATGTGGTTAATTTGGATAGGCATGTACTACTCTCTTGTTTTTATTATTATACTAATTGATAGCCCACTCTTTGCTATACGAAGAAATCATGTTGTAGATTTATAGAAATGATAAGATGCATGTATATGTTTAAATAAATAAGATAAAAATGATATGAAGATAATGATTTGACATTACTTTGCATATGTCATATTTGTATGATATTTTAAATATTCTAGATAATAATTACTAGTGGGTGATGATATGTTACTCTTGCATGTTGAGCTTTACGACTTAGTGGGCATGCATCAATTATTCTATGGATAGTATGGATTACCATAAGTTCTAGATGGATAGATGGTACATCACATTTCATATTCTTATTTTACTATCTTCACGTTAGAAGTAATTATCATTTTAGACAATATTGATATAAAACTTTAAACTTTTTGATTATAAACAACTTATAAAATAATGACCTTAGAAACATGAAAACCATATATATAGTTTAATCTTAAAATGTATTTCAATTATTATATGCTTGTTAATATATATATATATATTGTAATAGAAAATAGTTATCAAAGTTATTTTTTAAGACAATATCCTTGTTCAAAACGATAATTATTTTTAACTTGAAGAGAATAGTTAATTTTATCTTGTTTCTACAAATCATTGGTTATCTAACTAGTTTTGATGATTATTTACCACTCCACAAGAACCATATATTTTATGAAGGGGAAACAATTATGTCGAAAGTATAGTTCTTTCCAATATAATTCATCAGGTAGATTTCATAATGATTCAAATTGATGCATGCAAGTAAGCAGAGATCGGAGGAGTGGATGGTGGAGAGGGCTGATAAACTGAAGGAGGATGTCCGTAAATTGTTTGTGACATGCAACAGCATAAAGGGAAGGATGCAGTTAGTAGATGCAGTCCAACGTCTCGGAATAGATCATCTCTTCAGAGAAGAGATAGAATACTCACTAAGTGAAATCAATGCAAGTGAATTCACTAGCTCTAGCCTCAATGATGTTGCTCTCCGGTTTCGCTTGCTTAGGCAGCATGGCTTTTGTCTATCTCCAGGTATCAATATCTGTAATGAATTTTATTTGAACCTATTTATCTGTTTAGGATATAGCAAGAATATTTTAGTTTTATCATTTTGTACTGATTTGTTACACTTGCATTTAACTGTTTACAGGGCATACCCAGAACAATTTTTTATTTGATTCAAAATAAAACGTCACAACTCAAACAATTATAAATTTATATTGAAAATAATGAAGCTGGGCACTGCTCAACCTAAGCTGTTCAGTTTAGCACCCACAATCTAATTAAAGTAGGGCAGTAATTTTGTCTAACGTGGCACTGTGGCTCCCACATGTGCAAATAGTACTTTCTGGTTTAGTTTGGTAGTTCTGTGTTCGAGAGTCTCTTAAATTTGTTAAATGTAAAGAATGTAAAATGGATTTTTCCATATTAAAAGTGCATTTGCTTCTATGAAATTAAGAACGAAGTTTTCACATATATGGATAGGTAGATCCACTCTTAAATTAGTTATGAATTAAGCAGTATGTTTTGCAGATGTATTCGGCAAATTCAAAGGCGATGATGGGAGGTTCATCAGTGGAATAACTGATGACCCAAGAGGTTTATTAAGTTTATACAACGCAGCTCACCTTCTCGCACATGATGAGCCAGAACTTGAAGATGCCATCTCTTTGCAAAGCACCATCTCACATCATTGAGTAGTGGAACTGATCTCAATCCCCATCTAATTAATCAAGTCAATCGTGCCCTTGATGTACCACTACCAAGGGCCTACAAAAGAATGGAAACTTTGTCCTATATGCTGGAGTATAGACAAGAAGAAGGGCACATTCCCATTCTACTAGAACTTGCAAAGTTGGATTTTAACCTTCTGCAGCATATCCACTTGATGGAGCTTAAAGCTATTTCTGAGTAAGCATGTTTCCTTGATATATATATATCAACTAAGTAATTAAAGTATGATGAAAGCAATTAATTATGACGTACTAGTACATTTCAAATGGATATTTGTATCTACGATGTCTTAACAATCACTATAAAAACCTTGTGTCGACACATGTTCTCAGCCTCTCCCTAAAATCCGAAGTTTCTTAGAGACACACTAGGGATTGTGTTTCGAGATATGATATGTGCAAAAGTATCTTGTAAAGACATATTATTTTTCGAGCACTCTAATTAGCTAGATGTGGAAAGACATTTTTCATGTTATTTACCTCTCTAGAGGCATCTTTAGTATCTTCATAGTGTCAAGCAACTCACTAACTCAAGAATCCAATGAGCTAGGTGGATCAGAAAAAGATGGGTGTCAGGATAAGGTGTTTTTTTCTATATGTTCTGGGACATATCATGAAAACTGACATGACCATAGCGAGGCTACATACATGTTTTTTTAATAATTGTTTTGATTTAACTATTGTCTGGAACGTAGTAGAACAGTTTAATGACACCATAAAATGCCTCCACCATTTGCAGACAAATAACAAAAATAAAATGCGGCAAGTCCATAGTCATTTTATAAAATGTCTTTAAACTCTTTTCTACTGCGCACAATCTAGACAGCTCACACAAACATCACTGTATAAGTACCAAATTCCTTAATATTTTAGGAGAAATATATGTTTGATAAATATATATTCGCTGTATTAATCCTGCCATATCGCAATAGTACTATTAACATGCACCTAAAATCCCTGCATTGATTTAAATTTTAGGTGGTGGAAAGATCTCTATGGATACATGGGGCTAAGCTATATCAGGGATCGTGCGGTGGAGTCCTACGTTTGGTCCTATGTTGTGTTCTATGAGGAAGGCTCAGGGCTTGCAAGGATGATCTTTACCAAGATAATTGCATTCATTATCCTTATGGATGACACTTATGATTCCTACGCCACCATCCAGGAGTGCAGGAAGCTGAATGAAGCCATCCAAAGGTTTGTTTAATATGCAAAACTATGGAAATATCGGGTAAATTTGAATAATTGTTTGACATTTTGAGAACCGCACCATAATTTATGTTTAGAAGTTGTAAAAGTTCATAAAACAGGAGAAGTGATGTATAAAAATGTCATAATTGAATATATCTATGTCGATCCATTTAAAGGATTATTAAAATTTGCAACCGAGGATAGAAAAGCGGGAAACCAAAATAAAGTGAAGTATGACTTTTAATTTATCCGTATTTACCGTTGTATTTTGTGAATTTCATATCTACCATCTACCAAAGTGAATCGACTGAGAGCTGAAATGCTGACATGACTGTGTGATATCACCTCCTCTATGTGAAATAATTTTTACAGAACTTGTAGAACTTCGGTAGTGTTTCCATGATTTTGTCGTTGACCTATAATATGGATACATGCGACTAGTTTTAATCCAAATTTCAAATTTCCCTTCTTTGCAGATGGGATGAGAGCGCTATCCCATTCCTACCAGAATACATGAAGAAGTTCTACAATGCACTGTTGAAAACCTTCAAGGAGTTTGAGATTCATGTGGAGGTTGATGGCCAATGCCGAATTGATCACACGAAAAAGCGGTACGTTTAGTAACCTACTCCCTCAGTGTTATATACTGATCCATTATTTCACTCCTGTATATTGCAACTTCTGTTTAATGCCGTCTTCAAATTCTTGGATTTATGTTGGTTATGTGGCTCAATTTGTAGCGTAGTTTTGTAGCACTAATTACATTTGATTGGTCATGACAATAGAGGAACTATTAATTACAAACCCCGCACGTTTGCAGCGAGAAGATAAAAATTGTAGACAACATATTGTTGTTATGTGTTGCTAGTTCAGTGGTTAATTTTCTTAACATGTATGCAGTTTCAAAAGCTATCTGCTTATTATCTCCAAGAAGCTGAATGGTCATATCAGAATTACAACCCAAGCTTTGAAGAGCAAGTGAATTTGTCTACCATAACCTCGACCGTGCCACTACTATGTGTGTCTGCTACAGTGGGCCGAGGTGATGCACTGACGAAGGAAGCATTTGAGTGGGCAGCAAACGATATTGCTGCCAAAACAGCGTGTGCAAAGATAACACGTTTCATGAATGACATGGCGGCATTTAAGGTACAAGTTAATTACTTGGATTGGTCCTTAATTAGTAAATGCAACATTTGAACAACATAATGCCCATCGCATTGTTTATTCGTGGAGTTCGTGATTGTTTTCCAAGTCCATCTTATACAAATACTTCTCCTTCCTTTTAAATTTTCTTGACATTCTATTTTTCCTAAATCAAACATTTATATCTTTAACCATCCAGTTTATGAAATTTGTAGAGTTCCACATGATAAAATTTATGTTTTTAGATTCACCATGAAAAATATACATTCACAGTATATAAGTCGCATGCTGTTAAAGTGTATAGATTACTCTTATACTGTTAAAGTGTATAGATTACTAGAAATTGATTAGTCAAAGATATAAATATTTGGCATAGGATAAAGTTATAAATGGCAAAGAATTTGAAATTAAAGGAGTGTTAAGTTCATAACACAAGTCTATGAGAAAGGTAGGGATCAACACATCTGACACGCACATTGTGATAAATGGGATAGATGCCTCACTTTTACATTACAAAAACTATATGAGGAGCACGGAATTATTAGTTCGGTCTGACTCTTGGAGCATGGAACACAAGAACTTTTCCCTAAAATGCATGGATCGAATGGGTTTCTGTAAAATTCATGCATTCAAAATTAATGCGACCACTACTTAGATACTCTCTGAATATAGTGAAGCTACTCATTTAAAGAAAAATAGAATATGTATTGTACTCTGAGAAATAAGTAACCAAAACTTGTGTTCCAAACAACAACAAGCAGAGCGGAAGAAAGAACAGGGGGATGTGGCGAGCAGCGTGGAGTGCTACATGAACGAGTACAAGGTCAGGAGCGAGGACGCCTTCGTCAAGATCGACTCGATGATAGAAGAAGAATGGAGGACGATCAACCAGGCTCTCTGCGAGCGTCGCGACCTCCTCCCAGCAGTGCAACAGGTCGTGAACTTGGCTGTTTGCGCGGCGTTCTTTTACGGGAAGAGAAAAGACGCCTACACATTCTCCACACATCTTCAGCACACAATTGAGAGCCTCTTTGTTAAGCCTGTTGCTATGTAGACTAATTAATTTTAGCCATCTAATGTGGCAATGTAATACCAATTTCATCTACATCATTTTGGGCATATGAGAAGCTAGCTGCAGGAGTGAGTTACATCCCAGGAATGTAACAGCAATTTTCTGTGTGTACGCATAATTATTCTATTGAATTAATAAATATGTTGTCTGGTAATTTCATTGATCAAAAGCAATGGCACCATATGAATCCCCTGAGGCACTTCTCGATTTCTCGTGCTGGGGCTATGTTTTGCTTATCTCTGTTGATCGACCGGTATTGCTGCCAACAAGGGAGCAGTTTTTTGGGCGCCAGGCAGCTTGATCAGTCTCCAGTTCCATCGATTTTGTTAAGTTATTAGGATATTGATTTTGTTAACTTATTAGGATATCTCGGACATATTTGATAGAATTTTAACTTCTAAATTTAATTTAAATTTAAAAATAAAGTTGTGGAGCTGACTAAATCTAATTTTATCAATCTAGTTCATCTTATGAAAGCACTTTAATCAGCTCTATTTTTATTTTCAGTGAAACAGAAACTGTTGGTTAGGCTATAACTTGATGAAGCTAGAACTGGAACGGTGCCAAACACACCTCTTATTGTTAACCTTGGGTCATTAGGCTATGTCTTATCTCCCGTTCATTAATTAGCAAGTTGTTAGCTATCCATTCCAATATTCCATGAGTACAAAGGGAGTGCTATCGTATAAGAAAGTCTAATGCGCGATCAGCTGTATGCTTGTTTTTTTTTGCCTGCTTTCATTTCCTTTTGTAGGCTGTCGGGTTTTCCGGAACATATGAGACATGACATAAATTTTACAAAATTACATAATAACATACTGAATCTGCACAACACAGAAAATATCGGAATAGCAGAACTTGCAGAACCACAATAGAATAACATCCACATGCACATTTTCATTCACCTTTCTACATCCACAAAAAACATTTACATTCACATCTCTAACACAACACCAAAATTCACATTCCTCACATCTACCTCTGCCTCCACATTGTTACATAAAAATAAAAATTAGCACTACTACACAACCTTTATAGGGACCGACATATAGGTACCGATTTATTTAAAATTGACATATATTAAAATAATAGGTGTCAGTTCTAAAGAAAAAATGACATCTATAGTTTTTTAAAAACCGACACTTATAATTTAATTTATTATAGGTGTTGGTTTCAGAGAAAAACCAACACTTATACAAATATTAGACATTATAGATGCTTCGGTTCTTATTAAAAAGGGCACCTATTGAGCTTAATAGGTACCGGTTTTTAATAAGAAGAGCCACCTATTTGTCCGAATAGGTACCGATTGAAGGACCGACACCAATGACTTTGCTTATTGGTATTGACCAATAGGTGTCGGGTCAAAAACTCGATATCTATTAGGGTTTCGAACCGGCGCCTATTAGATTTTTTTGTACTAGTGTGGCTAAACAGAGATTAAAGACATCTCACATAATTCAACCTCAAGTAATAAATCAAAGTGAAATAATTCACACATAAAGGTCTATAACATTATTTAGACAAAGTACTTTGCTACGTAATTCAAATACATTTGGAAAGTAAACACATTTCAAAACTGTATGTATATGAACCGTCTGCAAGCAGCGAGGTTGGCTGTAGAACTAAGGTAGACGGGGAAATCGATCGGGCGGCCTCACTGATATACAGGGCATTTTGGTTGTTGTCCTGAGCCCAACTTGCCTGGCTGGATACCTCCCTTGGACATGCCTGAGTCCTGTCTGGTTCGTTCCCTCGGCCATCCATCACCGAAAACGGTTTCCTGAGCTCTGCAAGCAATAGCCTGATTTATGGTCTCGTATACTCACTTTAGCAATTTACTCTTGAATTGAACACATCATGTTAATACAAATTTAGATCAGAACACACGTTCAGATTCATAATAAAAATTTATTTAATATAAAACTAGGTTGCTACATTTTGAAACGATGAGAATAATATTTTTTTAGGCATGGGCACCAACCAAACAAGTTCTCTTCATACATGATGATTCTCTTTAAAAGATAAGTTTAACATAAACGTTTTTGGAAATGCTCAAAAATAATTTATAGGTGATAATTAATCAGATAAATTTTGCTATAGAACATTCTGATTTTAGGGTTTTAGTTTCTGGACATAGCAAAAGTCGATCTCAGGAGAAAAGCACGGTCAGAATATGCTTATTTGCTGCTAGACAGTATGACCATTAAAATATACATTTCAGGTTGATTAAGAGAAAAATAGTGTATAAGGTCTAAAATGCCCTTGGTTCCACTCTGTCAGATTCATGCTCTTCCTTCCTCCCTGCATTCCCTTTCTCTCATTAGCGAGTCATGTCGCGCCAGCATGGCAGCGATGAAGCAACCATCCGCTTTGCTGCACCCACCGTATCCAAGACAAAGCTGGTGCTAGTTTGGCCGAGAGGCCCATTGCACCAAACTTGTTAATGGAAGCATTCGCATCAAAACCTTCTTTATAAAAGAAGAAAAAGAAATCTACTCCCAGCGTTGCCCAGAAAGGAGAGAAAAACAGAATTCTAGAACCGAGCATGACCACATACCAAGACTGAAAAAAAACGAAAAACACAAACACAAAATTTCCGAGAGACTCGAGAGATGACCCTGCCGCAGGAGGGAATCTCCTTGATTCTGTGCGACTCATCGGAACCACCTGACACGAAATCCTCCGCAGCACTACACTTGACACGTGGATCCGGTCTCACATGTCAATGGCAGCTATTACAGTACTGTAGGCAATCCCTGCTGCAATTGATGCGGTCATTGGGTCATCTCTCTGCTGGGTGGCTCTCCTGGCGATTGAAAGAATAAGACGGGGCCGACACGAATGCGTACGGAAATCCAGAACTCGTTGATGAGAAAGAGAAAGGCTCCGTTTTCCACTTCAAAATTTACGTCTTGTTACATTAAAAGTTTAAACACATAAATAAAATATTAAATATAAAAAAAAAATAACTAATTACATAGATACATGATTGTATGTAATTTACTTGTACGAATCTTTTAAGCTAATTAGATTATGATTTAACAATAAAGTGTTACAAAGTAAATTTGTGCTAATGACAAATTAATTAGGCTTAATAAATTTGTCTCGTTCTGATGCACGAATTCAGTAATTTGTTATTAGTCTATGTTTAATATTTCAAATATGTGTCCAAACATTGATTTGACATTTTTTTACAAAACTTTATACAAAGTAGAGAAGAAGAGGATGAATATGATGAGTGGGGTCAAGGGTATTTTTGATATTTTATATTATTTTTCTCTCTCAATCAATCGAAATGTATATTTTACTGGTCATGTGGTTTAACAGTAAATATCCATATTTTGATAGAGTGTTTTTTTTAAATATTAACTTTTGTCATTCATGTTCAGAAGCTAAAACCACTAAGTCTAAATGGCATACAACAAAATTTTCCTAATAATTAATTGCCAGGTAGCAATTTCCAACCATATATCTCTTCTGTATAGAAGAAAGCGCCAGGGAGCAAGTTTTAACCGTACAAGTTTTCTATGGATGATGCCTATTTCGTTCTGTTGCCTCACCTTTGCATCCACACGTGGGACTCATATCTCATTATCTCATAGTTTAACTAGAAAACTAACTCTATGTTTGTATCTGTTCAGACATATTAGGATGTTGTCATCAGTGCAATTCGCGTGGCCGTGATGCTTATAGGGAGAAAAGGACATTCCCACCTTCTGTTACATCCGTTTTGAAATATAATCATTTCGGTATGTTTAGCAAATATTAAAATTAGAGAAAATATTCTCTTTTACTCTGATTAAATTTTGAATAATTATTACTTAGTTTTCCCACTCAAGCATCTAATTGGTCAAAAATGTACGGATTTTGATTGGTTAGAATTGCCTCAGAAATGCTTATATTATGATATAAATTTTAAAATACTTTTATGTTTTCAAACAGTACGAGGAAAATATATCTATCCTACGCTTCCAAGGAAATGAGGACAAGCATATTTGTATCTCGTTATAAAACATACTTCCTAAGTTATAAAAAATTTTAAGTCGGACACATGTATTTTAGAAAAATAGGTAGAGTATATTAAATGAATAGCTAAATCATGATTGGTTAAAAAGAATGATTAGATAAAAAATTAAATAAGAGATAGCTATAATAGGTTTTGACGTGAAATAATTGCTATATTTTTTTAATATAGGCTGAGTAATTTTTATGCTCTCTATCGGGGAGAGTGGCCACAATTACGACAGAGAAGAACATGAATATTCTCAACCGATACCTATCCGAAAACATAGCTTTTGAAAATAGTTTTCTCTATGGAAAAGGATAAAGGGTTGGAGGCGATCAATTGTTAGGATGTAATAAGACAGCTAGACAGGATGGCAAACAAATGAGGGGTATAATATGGGCGTTGCATTTTTAACTTTTTTATATGCAAATACTGTAAATGCTCTCTATTTTATTTGGCTATCGCTCCATATATTTGACATCACCACAAATCTTCAAAGGAGGGATCTTCCTTTCTCTTTCCCGTTGTGAGAGTATCGCACTCTGATACCCTCTAACTCAATTCGAAATGATTTTAGTTCTACGTGGCAGTCTAGTCGGTATTGTTTTAAAAAACGATGAGACCTACCCGTCGATTTCTCTCTCTCACCCCGTCTCTCTCGATAGGTGGGTCCACAAATTTTTTAAAAATACTGACTGGACTATGATGTAGGACCAAAACCATTTCGGATTGAGTTAGGGTTTTGTCCAGTATTAATAGTTGAGGATGAAAGATGTCCGGTTTTCTGGTTTAGAAGGTAACTTGTACTCATCCAATAGTTCAGAATCTAATTCGACTTTTTCCAAATTGAAAATCACCCTCAATTTGGTCTGAGCGATAAACGAAAGAGTTTGCTCTATGTCAACCTTCTCCTTCTGACTGATGCGATGAAATTTCTCGCTTTATTCAACTAATATATAGTGATTTTAGTAGAGTATCAAATTATTATCTATAGGTTTCTAGATTAGTAATATCATGTATTCTTGCAGGACATTGATACAGGTTTAGACAATTCTTAACTTGTTCAGTTGGAGTCATTATATATACATATTTATTGATTGATAGTTCTATTTGGATTTAATAGAACTACTACATCATATAACCATATCACATGAACACTACAAAAACCAGCCCTTTAGTTACCATGGTTCTTGGTAACAAGATGTTGTCCATTGGTTGCTATTGATATATTGTTACCATGTATCTTTGTTTCACTTAAGACTTTAGACCCCAGTTAACTATTTTATCTATCTACATCTGTCACATGTCAAAGCAATAGTCTAGTCTAATTATAGCGTAGGAGTTTATTTACGAGTAAAAACCGACATATTCAAAATCGTTCAGATGAGAGTCGGATGGTACAAAGTAGAACAAAGATAAGATTACATGATCCAAAGTAAACCTAGTTTGGTAAACATAGGTAATAAAAAGTGGTCCAAAGTGAGATTTACTAATAAAAAATACAGCGGACCAAATGAAAAGCTCTTAAAACAACAATAAATAAATTTTGACTATTCTACCTTATTTATCCTTTTGATTGTCAATTTTATAACCGTGAAACGGAATCAATTACAACTTAAAATTATGTGCATAATCCTGTGATATAACCTCATCACTATACAAAACCCCTAATAGACACTGACTCATAGGTGTCGATTCATTAAAACCGACACCTATTAATCATTTTTCTCTATTGTGGGACGAAAAACATAGAACCGATATCTTTAAGCAACTATAGGTACTGGTTTTAGATAAAAACCGACATCAATAGTATTAATGCCAGTTTTTTAAAGAACCGGCACCTATAATACATTACAATATTATAGGTATAGGCTTTTTAAAAACCCAACACCTATAAAAAGCTGAGCGAGCTGAGCCAATATATAGGTAATGGGTAGGATTACATTTAAGAGCATGTCCAACAGCTCCCTTAAACTCTTAAACTATTTCCTAAATTGTGTTTTTGGGTGTTTTTGTCCAAAAAGCCTACTTCAAATAGATACTCTAAATGGTCCACTAAAATAGTTGTCTCCCAAATGTAGTTTTCCTGTCACCCAAACGAAGGGAGAACTTTTCTCCCTATCGCGCGAGCGCCAAAACTCCAGCGTGGCCTTTGTTCACGCGTGCAGGAGGAAAAAATCAAGCGGCTCCTTCCTCCAAGCTACGCCACAGCACCTTCTCTCCGCACAGCGCAGTCTGCTCCCCGCCACCAGCCGCATCCTTCCCCGTGTAGCACACTCTACTCCCCACCGTCGGCCGCATCACTCGCGCAGCATAGTCTACTCCCTGTCGCCGGCCACATCTCTGACCTCATCCCTCCCTACACAGTCTGCTCCCTGCTGTCGGCCGCATCCCTGGCCATCTACTCCCCGTTGCCGGGCGCATCTCCGACCACATCCCCGTCGTGCGCCATCACTATGGAGAAAGGGATGCCAATGGGACGCCCTAGCAAGTCCATCCCCAAGCTTCCTCCATCGTGTCCTGCCACGGGAGGCCAGGTACGCCCAGCTATTGTCCATGGATGTCCGGCAAGAACTTGCCTTTGGCATCCCGCTGTTGCTAACAGATGCAGGCAACCCATTGCGACTCCTTCTTCATACAGCCATTCGGCACAACACTATGCAAGGTCGCCTGTGACATTTGGACTCCGGGAAAATTCTCAAGTCTTCGAGCATGATCCCGAGGATGAAGGAGACGAGCAGGAGACACCTCTGAACGATGTCGATGACCATTGTGAAGGTAAATTTACATGTATCTAGAACTGACAGTCACTTGCTGACATTTTTCATTGCGATATTGCTCTAGAACTGTCAACATACACTGTCGCTCTTCTTTCATTGAACTATAACCTATCAGTTGTCAATTGATTGTTAATTTACACTGTTACTATTGTGCATTGATCTGCATTGATTTGCCAATTCATTGTTCCACATAAAGTACATAAATATTTAGGATAATTGTGTCTGTTGATAATTTCCGGGGCTTTGTTCAGTTTTACTAGTACTACAGTACTGCCTTGATCTTGCTGTTGGTCATATATATGTAGAGCAAATGGTTCAAAAATTTGAGCAACTTTTGAGAATCTTTTGTTGTTCTTCATCTTTATTTGTTCCATGCAAACATAATAGAGTATCATTCTTGGAATTCCTGTTTTTACAAAAAGATCACTCTTTGAATGATAATACTAGCTGAGTGTCAAAAAGCGTTTAGGAATAGGCATGCCATAGTCAATGTTACATCAAAGGATGGGTTATTGCATAGTTGTACAAGTTAGATCTAGTTTTTACCATGTTTACATTGATCCACAGATGCAGTATAGGAGTTGTGATAGCAAGGAAAAATATGTTCTTCGGTTGATCCGGATTTTTCTTTTATGAACAGCAGCTCTGTTTTTTAAAAAATAATAATGTAGATAAGCATAAATTTCTATCAAAAATTTATATCAGAGCTCTGCCAAGTATTAATTCCATAAGCATGTAACAGTTCATACCAAATTAATTTGTTAAGGTAGGGAATAAATTTAGAGCAAGAAAGATAAGTAGGCTTGGACCAAGAAGTCCCTTTGCTTGCCTAGCAATTTTCAGTTTTGATTTATGCATTTACTTTTCAGCTTTGATTTTAGTGATCTGTTGTCAACAGAACAAGGTTCTTTTGATATCCATTGTAAGCTTAACGTGGTCATTTCAGTTTGCTTCTGTTCTTTAGACGTTATTACCTGAAAGCTTGTTTGTTTCCTACTATTTTTTCAGCATCCATGTATAGCGGTTTGAACTTCACTAACCTGCTAGATGAAAAGAACAATGAACATACTTTATTGAATTATAGTGGTATTAACTCAGAGGGCTCTCAGGATACTCCTTCGCATGACATAAACTTCGATGAACCTGCCTCAGCATAACATAAACAGAAACGGTAAAAAATTTCAGCGAGGAGGAAGATGTTTTGTTGGTGTCGAGTGGATTAACGTTGGCCAAGACCCAGTTCAGTGGTACTAATCGAATAGGAACACCTCTCTGGGGTAGGATATGAATACTTCCATAACCACAAGACATTCGACTCCGACCGCAATCCGAACTCGCTTAATAAACAATGGACACTTATCCAAGAAGTGATCAACATATTTTTTGGTTGTTTATGCCGAATCGAGGCTAGGAGGCAAAGTGGAAAAACAATCCACCACAAGGTACCCTTTAGCTATTTTGTCTATATTAACAAATCATATCGCAATTTACTTATTCTTTTGTTTTTGTCAATGTGCATATATAGCTTGTGGATGCTCAAAGTTTTTTCAAAGCTGAAGATCCTTAGACGAATGGGTTCTGTTTCATGCATTGTTGGAAGGAGCTTCAGTACCAACAAAAATGGATTGATAAGTAAAAAGAGTTAGCGGCTCCTAAAGGAACCAACAAAAATAGAAGGAACAAGCAGATTCAAATACCCAAAGCTCGAATCCAATGTCAATTCCAATCTCAAATCCAATTTCTACTCCGTCCAGTGGCCAAGATGAGAATGCTACTACTCCTGAGTACTACAAATCAGGAAGACCACCAGGAGTGAAAAGGACGAAGAAAGACTTACTTCAGGGTCATAACAACCGCTACACTAAAGCCGTAGATAGGCTGTGGGAGAAGAAGAAAGTGGCAGATGACGAGAGGTTTACCCAATTATGTCGGTTGGAAAAGACCGAGTTCGAAAGACATGAAATTGAGAGAAAAGGAAGTAGCGGTGAGGGAAAAGGAAGCTGTAGCGAGGGAGAAGGAAGTTGCAACGAGGGAGAAAGAAGCTGAGGCAAAGTCTAAAGAGGCTAAAGGAAACTAATGTTAGAAGAAGGCGCATCATGAATTTAGACCTGAGGTCACTGCCGGTACAGGTACATGATTACTACACACAAGTGTCGGAGGAGATTATGAGTCGTTATTTTGGCATGTAGATCAATTTTGCAGGTATAAAATAATAATGCATCTCAGATGTCACAAATGTTGTGGTGTTTTTCTGAAAATTGATTCCATTTCATGAATGTGTAGGACTGCAAAGAGCAGAATCTGCATGCATAAATTTCCCGGATTGGAAAATGGTGAAACTTGAATGAGACAAGAGTGCAACTGGATGCAGTGATGGTCAACATTATTATGTTTTGCTTTAGACACTTCAGTTTATTGTTATCTTTTTGTCGTGGTGCTTGATGTATTAAAGTTTACTGCATATTCACTTTCCAAATGATTTGGGGACCTTTCTATTTTGGATGTTACTGAGATATAAACATATATAATGTCCTGTAGCTTGATGCATGATGTTCTGGTGGTTGTTTATGTATGTCCTGGTGCTCGATGTTTCAGTGGAGCTGGAGCTGGTGTATAATGTTTCAGTTCTGGTGCTTGTTTCAATTGAGCTGGTGTATAATGTTTCAGTTCAGCCATATACGGTCCAGCTACTCACTGTACTTTCAACAGTTACTAGCAGAACCCAATCATATCAATCTCTACAGGAATGTTAAGTTGCTGACAAAAACACATGTCAATTTGCTCACATAAAAACATGATGGTGATTTACTATTCTCCATGATCACACACTAATCTAAAACATACTATAGAGCTAAAATACGCCTACTACTGGAGTTGAATTGGCAGGCACAAAAATGAATTTAGAAATCTGACAAATATATAAGACAAATATCTTCATGGAATTAATTCCACCAAATGGTCAGCATGAAACAAGATAGCAACCTTACGGAAATAAGATACAAAAATGGGCGGCAGAACCTAAACCAAATGTTGTATTCTAATATTGGTCAGCATGAAAATTTCACAAGTGCTCCACTAAATCTTCTTGAAGTTGAGAGTGGACTCCCTGTCCCTTATCTTCCTGTGCGACTCGATAAACTCATGAGGCAATGGTGTTGGCTCGTGAGAGGCAACTATAGGTTCGTCGATACTATCAAAGTTGTCATGTTCAAACTCGAGTTTCTCTCATCCTTGACAATTATATTATGCATAATCACGTAAGCTTTTATAATTTGTCCAATTGTAAATTGATACCACAGACGAACAAGACCACGAACAATGGCGAACCGGGATTGCAAGACACCAAATACACGCTCCACGTCCTTTCTTATGGCCTCTTGAGCTTTGGCAAAGTACTTTCTTTTGTTTCCTTGTGGCAATGGTATTGTCTTTACAAAAGTTGCCCAACTAGGATATATACCATCTGCTAGAAAATACCCCATTGTGTAATTGTGTCCATTGATTGAATTATTGACTTTTGAAGCCCGACCTTTTGCTAGCTTTGCAAATAGAGGTGACCTCTCGGGACATTGATATCGTTACGATATCTCGGCATAAAAAAGCATGCCAAATCCATAGGTCTTGTAACGCTATAGTTTCTAAAATTATTGTTGCCTCTTGCTTGTGTCCACAAAACTTTCCGTGCCATCCTCGTTAGATAATTCTTTCAAACACAATGCATATAGTCTATGGACCCAAGCATTCCCGAGAAATCTCGACTCTCCCCAATTGTGAGCAACCTTGCCATGTCATTCTTGTTAGGTGACCAAAGATATTCCTCGCCAAAAACTTGCACAACTCCATTGACAAACTTCCTCAGGCATTCATCGTTGTGGTCTCGTCAATTTGTAGGTACTCATTAGTCGCATCGGCTGCTATCCCATAAGGCAAAATCCGCATAGCCGCCGTAACTTTCTACAAACAATCGATACCAAGTTTCCCAGCCACATTCTTTTCTGCATAAAATATGTGTCATGCTCTTTGTGTGCATGATGCGTAAGAATAGTGTATGGCCCATCTGAAACCTGTGTACAAGAGAGGTGATGGTATGAGCCAATATTTAGTACAACGAATGCAAACAATATTAATGATTTGAACCTGCGTCTGAACATGGCTGAACCGTATGTAGGATCATCAGCAAAGTAATCTTCAAACAATCTAGTATGACCGGCTTCTCTATTATGCTTGATAACTCGATGCCCATGCACAGAACCTGTGCCGCCCTTCGTTCTCATTGTCACCGTTATGGTCCGCTGCATGAAAAATTTCAGCAATGTATTCGACATCATCGTTGTTCGACGGATGCTCCAAATAGTAACGCATCAAAATGCTACGTTGATTCATGGATAGGTCACCAAGTAAAGTGATGGTTAAGAAGTACCAAATTGAGAAATAATCCAATTGTAACCTGAAAACCAACCAATGGCACAGTGCAGACGGTTAACCAATTTTTCTGCAGATATTCATTAAACATAATTCTGCATCACGGAGTAAAGATTCAGTATCATGGAAGCTACTAATAAGACATCGGACATGCAAGCAACAGAAAGTCCACTTAATAGCCATTTTGAAATAAAAATAACTTCCCTCTGCTGCCACGGTTGAGGGGTCATGGAAGGAGAACAGTACACTTATCATTTCTGTTAAAAACATGATCCTCTGCATGTTGCCTTAAAATTATTCTGTATGTTTTGTTCCATTTGAGAGATAACAGTATATTTATTCTGGCAATGAGTTTGCAGCTATTCACATATTTTCCTGAGGTTGTAGTCTATGGTAACACTAGTAAGATCCTCTCATCTATGACGGGCTCTTACATACCTAGATTTTACGGACCGTCACAACGAAGTCATCTCAAACGGGCCTAAAAAGAGACCGACAAAAAAATTTCACACGAGACATGTTAGATGTGCAAAAACTCGAGCCCGTCACGGATGATACCTATCAGTGACGTGTTCAAATCATGACCGAGAAAGATAACCTACGATATCTTTGTCGGGCCCCAACAAGCCCGTCACCGATAACACTCATCGGTGACGGGCACCAACCTGAGGCCCAATTGACATAATAATTAGGCCCGTCACCAATGAATGTCATCGGTGACGGGCTCCAACCCGATGCCCTATTAAGATAACAATTAGGCACGTCACCGGTGAGTGTCATCGGTGACAGTGCTCTAACACATGATATGCTTCAAAATCATTTAACCTAGCCCGAGAGCCGATTCAGATTTATACATGAGCGTGAAAATTTTCTAAGTCCTCACATTGCGAACCCTAGCGTCGCCGTCGTCTCTCGGAGCCGGTCGCCGCTGTCCCTCGCGCCTCCCGAGCCTCGGCGCCGCTTCTCTCTCACCGCCACCGAGCGCCGTCGTCCCCGAGCCCGGCCACCGAGCGCCATCATGCTCTAGGTAAGTCCCTCATGTATACATGTGAGATGAATGCCATATATTCGTCGTACGCCCTTTGTTTCCATCAAACCCTAGCCGTCATATCTAGTTTGTGCGCGTGTAACAAGTTTTGCGCGTGTTGTTTCCGTTTTGTCCTCTAATTCGGAGTCGGTTTTTAAACGGCCATAACTTTCACATACGAATTTCGAAGAGACGTTCCATATATGAAAATTGATCAAAAAATTTTGGATGCGTTCGTCATTCGCTTTGCTTTTGCATTCGGCGATTTTATTTTTCCCCAATAATGGCTCGGAAGGTTGCCTTTTCAAGCCGGAAGCTTTTTTCATTTTGAGTGTGTCTTCCGAATTTTTCACCGGCCACGTTTTTCACTTGTGTAGGCTCAAAATTTTTGTGATTACCTCTCGTGTGCTCCTAAGTAAAGACAAAATATAAAAAATAAAAATAAAAAGTCAAATTTTCTTGTCTTGGTCAACAAAGATATCAAAAGGGAAAATAGAGAGGGACAAAAGAGAAACAATATCTAGGGGAGCAATGTATAGATCGAGATAATTTCAATTTTGTTTTGGTTGATGGTGCAACTATATATAGTGAATTGGCACTGCTACATAGTAAGTTCTAATGTCTTACCTGTTTAAGGTAAGTATCGGGCATAGAGCATAATGCGGTGAAAAGAGAAAATTATGTGCCATGTTTGATTGTGTAGTTGTCTCGAATTTGTGAGGTTGTGATTACTTAATTGTCATTTTTGTCAAGACACTTACCAAGTATTTGTAACAATTTAATTCATTTTTTGCGGGAGATATTCGATGCATTTAACTTGAAGGTTTTTTACTTTATGTATGTAGAGAAGCACACTCATTGGTGAGTTCAATAATTGAAATGGTGCAAAACACAAGATGGAGAAGGATAAATTTGGCATTTGGCCAATCAAGATTTCACATGTATAGATCTGAGATAAATTCAAATATTCATTCTCCTCCATTTCAAAAATATATGAATGTCATATGTGAGTTCTGATTTAGATTTCTGTGAATAATTGTATATATAAATGGGATGCTAGGAATGAGAATATATATCTCTGTGAATAATTATATATGTGAATAATTGGCTAGCAAAGACCTGAGGCTAGATAAAAAAATATTTTTGGGAAATACTCATCGGTGACGGGCCTAAACTAAAGCCCGTCATGGATGACTCGTTATCCGTGACGGGCTTTAGTTTAGGTCCGACAAAGATAAGTGCATCGGTGACGAGCTTTTGTGACACAGATGACTTCTCACATCACGACCTTTGCACTGTGACAAATGCTATACCCGACACAAATGAGGATTGCCGCCCGACACGGATGAATGTCCTCGTTGTAGTGTAATTATTGTCCTTTGATCAAAAACTTAAGTAAAAGTAATGCATCAATCTAGTATTCCAGTATTAATTAATCTCCTGTTCACCTGGTACCAACAAGCAGAAAAGCAACAACCACGCAGTACTCTCGATGTAGCAGAACAGCACGACAGAAAAGAAGGATTCAAACATGCGTCTGCCGTTGGTTTTCTGCTTCGAACGTGCACGGCAGAAAAAATGAGACAAGCAGAACAGAACAGCACGGGCGCTAGGTCTCTAGGTCGAGATGATGCGGGGATCGGCTGGTGCCGGCTAAGGCCTCGTTGGGTAAGGCCGGAACGGCCTCTGTTCCGACCGGAACAAAGTGGCCCGTTTCCAAATCTGGTCTGGCCCGGAAACATCGTTTGTTTCGGCCGGCGCAGATTGGAAACAGGCCTGGTTCGGCGTCCCTACCTCTATTCCTGGTCCGGATTAGTTCCCCACCTCTCACCCTTCGGCTCCAATCCAGACGACTCACGCAAGGCGGCGGCGTGTGGCCGGCGACGCGAGGAGACGGCGTGGCGGCTCACCGACGTCGACGGCGACGGCGACCTCTTCCCATCTGGCGTCCGCGCTCTCCACCGCCTTCTCGCCGGTAACGTCTTCTTCCTTTCTCTCCCGAGGCTAGGGTTTCGTCGCCACTAGGGTTCTTCGTGGAGGATCTCCGGGAGCGGAGGGGGAAGGGAGGAGGAGGAAGAGCAGGCTCAGTCTTGCTCACCGCCACGCTCGAGGCGGCTCTCACGTTGCTCCGGCTCGGCCGCGAGGGTAGCGGGATCTACTTGGCTTGTGTGTGGATTTCTTCATTTTTGTTCGATCTCGTGGTCTGGCTGCCTTTCTTGATATCTTGATATGATTCTTGATTTCTTGATAAGTAGAGCAGTAGATCGAGGTCGAGTAGAGCAGTAGGTCCAAGTCCGATGGTAAAAGTAGTAGCTATTGATGGTAAAAGTACTAGCTATTGATCTATTATATCGCATCATCTGGTTGTGGTATGCTGATTGTTCACGAAACTGCCGATTGTGCTTTATCCTCTTGTTCTTTGCTCTTGAAAGAACTACGCTGTTCTTGTTTCTACTGCGTGATGATGAATCTCATCTATTGACGGTAAACAAGTAGTACTACTGATGTAACCGTGCTCTACTGATTGTTCATGAAGTTGCTAGTTAATTATGTATTTATCCTTAAATTTGTCCTGAACAGGGGAATGTAAATAACTTGACATATTCACACAAAACTTTTTTTGTTTTGCCTGCCTTGAGATCGAACATGAAACATTTTAGGTTTTTGAAATAAGTCCATTTGCATTTAGTTTTAATTAGTTTCGAGTTTCTTTGTACCTTCAAATTTGATTTTGTTTTTAGTGAAAATGTGAGTAGTTGTAGCAGTTGTTGTTGTTGTTGTAGCGATTATGAAAACTGAAGCTCTAGTTCATTTTTCTTCTGAACCCGCCAAACTGTAGTAGTTGTAGCAACAGTAGTAGTTGTAGCTTTTCCCCTATAATTTTGTTCAAATGTATGATTTTTGTAAGCACAGAAATTGTTCAGATGTATGATTTTTGTTATATCTGCTCAGGACCTTGCGCTGTACTAATTTTATCGGTGAACATATGGGCTATTGGTGAACATCTGTCTCTTGTTAAGTAGGTCTTATTCAAACTAAAATGCCTTTGCAGCTGTAGAAACTTTCCTGTTGTTAGAAGTTGTTCAGTTTGTTTTCATATTATGTGTATAGTCCAGCTGAGCATAGTTTTTGTGAAAGACAGTAAAAATCTGCTCTGTTTTTTGTTTTTGTATCCTTTACTTTTGTTGCCCCTCCTGTACAGGGCGCAAGAAAAATAAGAATAATAGAATATGCAGTTTGATATTTGATAATAAATTACCAGTGAGCATAAAGTTTTGTGAAAACTAGACCATAAGGATTAGATCATGCTTTTTTTTGTGTAGTACTCCAAGTAACAAATCAAGTTTAATCACCTCTTAATTCTGATTGTGCATATATAAATTCTGATTGTGCATAAATATGATTGTGCATTTCCTAATTTCTAGTTACTTTGTGCTTTTATTCAGATTGTACCAGCAGTTCCTAGGATTGGTGAAGACGAGCCGCCTCCTTCCTGGGACTTTGTTTTGACTCCGAAAGGTACTCTAGTAGTTTGTTGCGCTCTCTCTCTCTCTATTATGAATGTTGATTGGGGATTAGTGGTGGTGGTGGTGGGGATGATCTTAGGATCACCTTTTCAATTTTGTTAAGCTGATTTAATTATCAATTATTGTTCTATATGGCTGCCCTGTTCTTCAATAAATATATGACTGCGCTGTTCTTTTGGTATATAGTAATCCAATGAATATGACTTTGAGAGACCGTGTTAGAAAGAGGAAGGAGGAAGAGGAGGACGACGACATGATACTATTTCTTTTCCCGCCCTTTCTCTTTTGGGTTCTAACCGAGGAGGGGAAAAGCAACAACGTCATAGCCCTGAGGAATCGGGTGAGGAGAAGGTCCGTGGTTGCTCCAAGGACACATGAAGAACTGTTTGGTAGCTTTCCGGATGGAACCCTGGATCTTCAATTATTTGGCTGACTATCTTCGAAGGAATGAACTTGTCCTTGATACGAGAATCAAGATCGAGGAGAAACTTGGGTTCTTTCTTTGGATGCTCAGCCATAACTCTTCCTATGAGGATCTCCAGCTCCAATTTCACCACAACAATGATACATTTCAACGCCACCTAAACCACTTCTTCAAGCATGTTGCGAGGTCTTGCTCGCGAATTCATGAAACCTCCTACCCCAATCTAGTCCATCCAAAAATTGCCACAAATCCAAGATTCTTTCCTTTCTTCAAAGACTGCCTTGGTGCCATTGATGGCACCCACATTCCTATTTCAATTGCCTCTGAGAAAGCTGCCCCTTTTAGAAATATGAAGTCAACACTGAGCATCAATGTTATGATTGCTTGTGATTTTGACCTTAAGATCACGTATGTTTCTAGTGGATGGGAGGGTTCTACTACGGACTCTAGAGTGTTGAGGTCTGCTATGAGCAAAGGATTCGAGGTGCCTCAAGGCAAGTTTTATCTTGTCGATGGCGGGTACGCAAACACCTCTTCTTTTCTAGCACCGTATCGGGAGTTAGATACCACTTGAAAGAGTTTGGGGCTAGACATACAAGACCACAAAATCCTAAAGAGTTGTTCAATCATCGACATGCGCTACTAAGGAACCATGTGGAAAGGACTCTAGGAGTGCTTAAGAAGCGCTTTCCTATTCTTAAAGTCGCAACATTCCACAAGTTGAAGAATCAAGTCAAAATACCCATTGCGGGCGCTATACTTCACAATCTAATCGGGGAAATGGAAGGAGATGAGTCGTGGTTGGATGATCGCCGGATAATATCGACCCAACAGACTTTGTTGATTTGCCGTGTGGTGATCGGGCAATACGGCTAGCGGTGAAGAGGGCAACACATTGAGAGACTCAATTGCTCAAGAGATGTGGGTCCAAGATCGCATCATGTACATTAGTCAACATTAGTCATGAGTCATGTAATAATTGAATAAAGTTATGTATAATATGAGTCATCATGTAATAATTGAATAAATTTATGTATATATATGACAGTTATGGTTGGAAGAGGTTCTCCAAAACTCAGTATGATTCCAAGGGGATCTCGTAAGTTTGGTAGGATGCTATCTGCGACAAGTACTAGGATGAAAACAGTCTCTCCTCAAAGTAGACTTGCTAAGAAGGCTGCAATCTCTCCAAAAGGTATGGTATTTATTGTTTATTCATGATTTCTCAATACTCATCACAATGTACATCTATTATGTCTGTAAATTATTCTAAAGATACTTTCTTTTAGGCAACCAAGTCAAGAGGAGGGCAATTTGGAATGTGGAGTTGGAGAAGTCACTTGTTGAAATCCTTCACGAGTACAAAGACACTTTGGTTATAGAGCGGATAATGGTTGGAGCACCTCGAAGGATGGAATAGAATAGTGAAAGATTTCCACACATGAAACAAATGTGTATCATTCACCAAAAATCAAGTTCAAGAGAAGGAGGGTCAACTTAAAAGAGATTACAAGATGTTGAAAGCGGCCAGACAACAAAGCGGGTCTTCTTGGAATGAGAAGAGATGCATGGTCGAGGGATCGCCAGCTATGTGGGAAAACTTGCAAACTGTAAGTGGATTTGTGATCAATATCCTCCTTTGCATGTGATATGTGGTGTCTTTGATGCCTTACAATCATTTGTGGTTATCGTTTTGCATGTGTAGACATTCCCAAAGATCAAAAGTTTCAGAACAACAAGGCCAACTTTCCCTTGTATGATGCACTTGGTGAGCTACATGACGGTAAGTTTTTATCTTGTTGTCCAAATTAATGAGTCCAAATTAGTAAGTAACTAGGTAGAAAAATTGCTACTTATCTGCAATTTAAACTGTGTATTGTTTCTTTGTTCTTACATAGGCCATCTTGCTGAGGGAAAATACAACTGCACCTCCCTTGATACAATGGAAGATGAGGAACCCCTGAGATTAGTACAAGAATTGGAAGATGATGAGCCCCTGATTCAACAACAAGATGATGTTGTTTTGCTCGAAGACCAAAGGAACTCAAGAGAGGAAGAAGCTGATGTTGTGCTTCTTGAAGACCAAGGAAACCCGAGAGAGAAGGAAACTCAAGCCGAGGATGCAAGAATCGTGACTCGAAGAGGAAAGAAGACGTGCTTTAATAGCAAAGAGGAGACAACAAAAAGAAGAAAAGAAGATCAGTAAGACTTCAAGAGTGGAGAGCATGATGGAGCGATACCTTGTGATGAGAACTAAACAAGGCGAGGAAGAAGTTGCAGCTAGAGAGAAAGAATGTTCACAAGCAGCAAGACTATTCGTCAAGAAGTGTGTATCTCGTGTTGAGCACAATGGATGTCACCAAGCAAGAGAAGGCAAAGGCTTATGCAGTTTTTAAGACCCTAGAAAATAGAGAAATCTTTTTGTGTGCCTGCGAAGATGACTTAAAGTCTGCTTTAATGTGGTGAAATGGCCTAGCATCACCACGGGTTAGTTCTCATCACCAAAGGTTATCTTGAATGTTTCATTTTGGTAATAGGTGCATCGAGAACCATCACATCTTTTTGAGAGCATTGTGATTGTTGGACTTCCTCCTCAAGCGATATCCATCGGCTAGAAGTCCCAATATCGCTTGCTTTTGCTCCTCTTCTCAAGGTTGACAATATATTCCCAATTGGTGATATTGAAAATTTGATCCAGCACTATGTCCTTCGATGTCAAAGCATGATTCGACTTTAGTATGCCTGTACATTGCTTATTTCTGAAATTGTGTAATATTTGATCCAACACTATCTACAATTTTCTTTGTTCTAGGACTGAAATTCGTTGGACACCTCATTGAGTCAAATTGCGTTCGTCATGCAATCCGTTTCTTATTTCTGAAATTTTACTGAATTCGAGCCACATTTTGTGTATATTGATGTTGAACTTTATCTTGATGTTGAGCGGTTCAGTCATGTGTTCATTGCTTATTTCTAGAAATTTTGTTCTTGCAAGGCTTCAATCCAGCTCAAACCAACCGAATGCACTTTTTTGAAGAAGGGGATTAAGAAATGGAGTGGATTCAATCTGCAGTGGATTCAATCCACAAGTGATGCCACTTGGATCCATTCAAAGCAGGCCTAAGGCACGAACACGACGGCTGGATCGACGCCATGACGGGAGGAAGACCGGTGCCACGCGACGGAAGAAAGACGGACGTCGGTACGGGAGAAAGTAGTGACGCAACCGACGCGATGGGAGACCAATATGCACGCGTTGGATGGACATGGGCCGACTGAAAACAGCGCGTGTGCCGAAACACCTCCTTTTTTAGAGGATACTTGGTCATACAACAAAGACAAGTACCTTATTTCATCTTGTGACTCTCTAAACTAGTCATTTAAAAGAGCTGTTGAAGATGTTTTTACGATAAATTGACATATTTATTGAAGATGTTCATAGTGATAGAGTGTGCTCGTTTATCTTTATAGGGGATTGGTGGCACTAGATGGAAAATGGGAAGGCGACACATGCAATCGCTGGAAAGGGAATGGGGAAGAATGTTGCATGCTAGATAAGTCGACTCGGCATGCGGAGGAAAAAAGATAAGATACGGGTAAAGAGGAGGTGCACTTGGGAATGGGCTGCCGTATGGGCTGGAAATACAGTTGAGATAATTAGGATTTCGTGTGATGCTCATCGTGCTAAATTTTCAGGCGAGGCACAGCTAAACTGCCCTGCTAGCCCAGGTCCAATTCGCCCGAGGCTATAGCACTTGTTGTGCCGGGCTGCCTGTCTTGGGCCAGCCCGGAAAGCACGGCCCAAGTCCCAACTCTAGGGTTGAATACAGCAAATTTTGCCTGAAAATTCGTGGGGAAATTTCAAATGGACTTTTGAGCAATGGATGAGCAGATACCTTAGTGTTATACCTACAGCCGCAAAAATGAAAGTAGGCATAGAAATGGCCGTGATGACGTCGAGCTCGCCAAGCACGCAATATGGTGAGGATGCTTGATCCAGCAAGAATTGAAATTGCTTTGTCTGCAGTAGAGACTTTACAGTGGTTGACAAAAATAAGGACTGTCCATCGCTTTAGATCCAACGGTAAAAAGTAAGAGGAACCTAAAAGAAAGAACCGAAGGAACTAGAAGGAACCGAGAAGTACTTGGACAATATCGTAAAATCACATATAACTCCGGTCGGATGAGGAGGTGGCGTTTGCGGCTGTGCGGACGGCGGCAGCGACGTCGTGTTCTGTTCCCCATCCCGAAGTCGGCGGCGTCGGCGGCGTTCGCAGCTGTGCGGGCGGCGGCATGTTCCCATCCCGGCCTCTCGCTGCGCCGAGGTCCGGCGAGTGTATTAACCAGATGCAATTTTTGATCAAACAGATCCTGAAATTGAGGATTTATGGTTATGAATGGCGGTTGGGCAGCAGCAGGATAAATCAGATCAGGCAGGCATCACTATATATTTCACTGTAAAAGTTCTAATATTTCTATCTATCCCTAGGTAGGAACCTAGAAGGTCTGTATACTTAGCTATATATTCTCTTCGTTTCATATATATTATGGGAAACTTTTTTCATCTCATTGACCTTACATAAATTAATTCAAATATTTTGAATTTGAATAAGTTTCATCAAATATTAATATAAATGAATTAATTTAAATTAATAATCACTTTTAACATCATTAAAAAATATTTAAAAGGCCACTTCGTGATTTTGAAATAAGCACTTTTAACACAAATAATACCCCGATATTTATAATGAATTAATTCAAATATTTTGAATTTAAATAAATTTCATCAAACCGTATCGCAGCTGTTTTAAGCCGTTTATAATGTGGAGATTTATATGATATCATGCAAATAAATTGTCGATTGTTTGACGACATGACATTAAATTAAATAATAGAGTTAGTGACATTAAGAAACAGAAGAGTAGTATTTGTTGGGGATTCAAGCAGGGGAAATTATATTAAAAAATCATGACCTTTTAGATTCGGAATTTGGTTGAAAACAATAACCTACTTTAGACAGGTTGTGATATGTAGTCCATCCCTGTTTTGCTGGGGTAGGGTACTGCTAATAGTGACCAGATTTACTTTAGCATGTGCTCTTCCTGGCAGGTATTTATCTGCAATAACTGAAGATGTACAAAGATAATTATCTGGAGTAACAGAGTTTCTTGTTTCGTTTGCCGAGCGAGTAAGTAGTATTTATGGATCATGCCCTATAAACTTATAGCAGGTTTCATTGCTTACCATTTAAATTATGTAGGAAGAATGGATGCAAATTTGCATCAAGAACGCAATGAGATGGACCGTTTGATTAAGCAACAACGCGACGACATGAACAATATGATTAAGCAATGACGCGACGAAGTGGACCAAAAGCTTCAGTTAAAGAGAAAGAAGATAGACATGAAGATGCGGGAAGAGCACTCAGCCACAGATAGAATGTTGAAGCGAGAGCATGCAGCTATGGAGACGATGTTGAAGCAAGAGCGTGAAAACATGGACATCGGTCCGAAGCTAGAATGACGAGATCATGGATCAGGTCATACAATTAGAACGAATACGAATGGACACGAAAACAATGGAAGCACGTGTACAGATGGATCCGAGGAAGCTGAAAAGTCAAAACACATACAACCCCCAAGCATCAATGCACATAGAGTCCATACCAACTGCATGCCCGATAATTATATGTCATTGTTGTTTATAAATTAAATGTGTGCTTTTGTATGGTTCTGACGCTAAATATTATGAGTTGATAGTAGGGTATTGTGATGGAATTTATCGTTCACAAAGGATGGATCGTTGCCTAGTGTAATGACATTTGTTGAACCCGATAAAGTGGACTGGTTCATCATAGTGGAAAATTTGGATGATCATGGCTACAAAGAGAATTCTGATTTGTACTACCTAGCCTGGTTACACATCATCCAATGGAAAATTGTTTATTTTCACGCTTTTATGTATAATTGGACCCCAGATATAATTAACCTGTAAATTTTTACCGAACCACATGACAAACATCTCATTTCATTTCATGTATTTCTTTTACCAGTAAATTTGTTCCATGCTTATGCGATTAAAAATTCTCCTTTCACTTCTTATATGTATGTAGCTTGGCAACTACACAAGGAATTGAGAAATTGACATGGGATCGATGACTGTAAATGCATTCTGTGAATTGACATGGACCAAAGACGATAAAAGGACGGCCAAGCACTTCAGATGCAGGCTGGCATCAGGATTTTGGGTGTACATGCCTGCCACCTGTGAAAATAATGATGGATATAAAGAGCCATATCCCTGATACACAAAAATGTAAGTGTCACCTAGATTCACTTTGTACAGTCTACATATGAACTTTAAGAAGGTGAATATATTTATGGCTTATGACCGAAATAAACAAGCTTGACAGTTACAAGCAAGCGATCGCCATCTCTGATCAAGGAGAGGACTTCAGAAGGTTCCTCCATGTACCGGATAAGTGCACTATTGTAGACCTACATAGAGAAACAAGCATATTTTTTTCCCAGTAGATGCACAATTTATTTTGTATGCTGATTTAAATTGGTCAATGGAAAAGTTCACTTAGCCACAAAACAGAAGGTATAATCAAGCGCATACCTATTTTCAATACATCCTTCGTTGGCCCTCTGACAATCCAGCTTCCAAATGCTAGAGTAAAATAATTAGTGAGGAAGAAAAGCTACATCAGGCAGCTGTTATTTAAGTCATAACTAAATTTGAGTATTTATAAACCCACACAGATTTTGTAGCAGGGATTCTTTAAGCTGGGTTTAGGAAGCATACTTGGTTCTGAGGCACTGAACTTATGTAGTATTCCTCATCTCTAAAGCGCTGTAACTTTCGCTTATTACCACAAACATGTGAAATGGATATGGAATACAAATGATCAATTATAATGGTGCAACTTCTCCAGGGATATTGTACGAGTGTTGTGAGCTTCACTTCTTGTAAGAGAGATAGAGAGACGCTATGTATCATTTTCAGAGGAAATTGACATACTAATTTAGGCGGCAATTTATAGCAGCCAGATCCTTAGATGGGCTCTGAAAATATTGAGTGCTTTCACCGATGCATGCATAGAAACTCCGCGAACTTGGTGAAAGCAATGCATCCATCTGTAGTTGATACAGAGAGAATCATACATTAAAAGATCATGCACAAGGCCTACAAAAAAAAATACACACCGGCATAGACGTCCGCTCAAGAATTTAACCATAACTGAGTAAAGAGAAAATTGACAAAGTAAAACGATCAAAGTATAGAAATGAGAAGAGAAGAGCACACCTTAGTTTGTCGTAAAGGAGAGACATACACATTACGAGAAGCTGATACTTTCTTTGGGGACATGTCTGGTAAATTTGCGAAAGGAGATGGCTTGGGTGATCCAGGAATTTGCCCTATTAGTGTTCTTCTTGTCTTCAGGACGAGTACTAGAAGGCATTAGAGCCACCAGCAAAGGCTTGACCGTGGGAACAAATACTTGATTATAAAACATAATGATATCGACATGGCGTAATCCTAATCCCTGTTAGTACCAAGGAATTTTCAAATGAAAAGACAAACAAAGTTAAAATAAGAAGCTTGGGGAAGAACTATCAGAAAAGAAAAATGGCAGATTCTGGAATTAACAGATACATACACCATTGCGATGCGTACTCCAAACAAAGACACTTCTGAAAACTATCAGTCAGCTCTTCATGCCGTAGCCTTTCACATAGGTTTCTTATTTTACTAGCAGCCAACTTCAAGATCTGCAAAGTTTTAGGCCAGAATTGAATGTTCGATAAGCATGGAAGCAATGAAAAACCAAAAGTTTAATTACAAGATGGACCATACTTTGGAAAAGAAGCTCTGGACCCCTACTACAGCACATTTTTCATTCTCACTCCTAGTATTACTGACAGTGGGGCTGCAAAAGACATGAGTTAGTAAACCAATATCTTCAGAAATTATCATTCTCTGGTTAGCAAAAATATGAAAACTAATTCAGGATACTGATAAGAACTCACATCAGAAATTGTGTTCTCTGCTTTTATTGCAGTCTGAGAGCTTTCCATCTTGCTCTTCAAAGTCCTAAATAAGAACACATGAAGAACATCACATATAAGGAAATCGTATAAAAAAATTAAAATTATTTGCAAAAAAATCAAAGAATAGAATCAGACCTTGAACAGTGAAAATCAATCAATTTTTCGAGCAAGTGGCAAGATGAAAAATATATTTTTATTTCGGTATTAACAAAGACCTAATTGAGAAACCTCAGTTAAATAATTTTTGATACCACACTTTACAGGTTTGGCCAATTATTTTAGCAATATAGCTAAATACAAAATGCATGTCGTTGTTGAATATCCATCATTCCTCAAGTGCTAACAAAATATTTATAAAGACTAATCTAAAAAAATTTATAAAGACTGCTTGCAGACAAAACTTTACAATGTACGTGCTAATCATTTTTCTAAGTGAGAATTGAAGCTTGTCTTAAGAAAGTTACATGATGATCCATATGACTTCTACTCAGACATAAATAATTAAGTTCTATAAGCTAGCTCATAATACAGAATAACAACTTTTACCTAATTATATTAAGATGATTTTCAGTTATATATATTAACGCTAGCCATATATAGGAGCGCTACCGAAGACCGTTGCGAGTCATTCACTCTTAAGAAGTACCAATGTTTGATGCAGGAAAAGGCACTCCTAAAGATGATAATACACCACTTTCTCAACTGAAAGCAGCAAAGTATAGTATCTCTACCATCCAATTATCTGTTTTTTTCTAAACATATTGCATAAGAAGTGACTCACATCTTGTCCTAATACCAACAAATTTGTCCAATCCACTACAAATCACACTTGCAGCACCTAATTGAACAAAAACATTAACCGAATAAAGGTGAGCAGCAAGAAAAAAATAAGCACCAACTTTGAAGACGATCAAGTCCTTGAAGGTGACCCTCCGCCCCGCCGCTCTCTCCTCGCCACCAACTGGAACAGCCGATCCCCAATCTTCGGGCGGCACGGAGAGAGGAGGTAGGGGGCCGGCCGCCGCGGGAGAGAGGGGAGGCGAGGCCGTCGCCGGGCCGGCGGCGAGGAGTGAGGGGGCCGGCGCGGAGGAGGGACGCCGCCGGGCCGGGCGGCGAGAGGAGGGAGGGGACGGGGCGGCGCGGAGGAAGGAGAGGCGAGGCCGCGCGCGGCCGGGCGGCGAGGAGGAGGGGGGACGGGACGGCGCAGAGGAGGAGAGGTGAGGCCGCCGCCGGGCCGAGCAGCGAGGAGGGAGGGGGCGGTGCCGAGGAAGACGACGAACGTGGTGCGGAGCTAGGGGGCAACGAATCGAAGCCGCGCGGAGGAAGAAGAACGACGCCGCTCCGTCTCATACATAAAAAAGCAAATTACTTACATACCCATTAAACATCTCATTTTAATTAAATTTATTATATAATTTTCAACGGTCAAGATAAATTCATGCATGAAGGAACCCGGAAGAACCGAAAGAACCACACAACCGTGTAAAACACCTCTTGTCTGCAGAAGAAATAAAATTATGAAGATGATTTACAGTATCCATATTATATTAGAATCTTTTTATACATAGGTACGAAATTTCAAAACTCCTTTTTTTCTGCTTCAAGTTCAAAACATATATGTACTCACAAAAATATTATCTAACCTTTTGTTTTCCAATCAAAATTTCAAATAGGAATTATGGCTGTTAATTAATTGGTAACTGTGCATGAATTTAGTTTATGAATGCATGACTAATCTATAAATCCTACATAAGTGTCCCCATTAACTGCAATTGTGTGCAGCCACATCATCAAGAATAAGTTGATCGTTGGATTCGATCTGAATGGTTGAAGATTTCACATAAGAAGCCCATCACCCAGTCCAAATAGCCAGCCCAAATGGATTGATAACGTCAAATTTATTTACCCATTGTTGATACAGCTACCACAACCACAATTAATTTCTAAAAACTTCCCTTCCTGCAATTAATAATTTTAATTTCCTCCGCATTCAACCATGTCATCACATAATACATGTATGATTATTCTTACATGGCCATGGGGATCAATACTCACACCTGCAGTAAGATTAATAGAATCTGAAACAAGCTTCGTGCCTAGGCAGTTAAATGGTAGAGACTGCTGCTAATACTAAAATAAAAGACCAGAACTATATAAAACTTAAGACTGGTTTTCTATATCAGCTAGATTAAAAACACAAATGCGCGACAAAACCACAGTTAAATGCTGCATCTCCATGTGTAGAAGAATTATTTAGAATTTAGAATTACAAGCACATAATACTAGGAGTGAAAAGGGCCCCTGGGTTAGTAATAACAACTATAAATGTGTCTACTAGTGGTGGACAGTCAAAAGGTTTAGAGGAATTATTACTTGACAGGAGCATATAGATAGACGACTGATGTCAGCACATAAACCTTGTCAATGATTATGTCATCATACATGGAGTGTGGTCCCAATCCTTTTTATACCATGTATCTTTCTTTTTTGGCATGAACCTGGATGTTTATACTTTATAGTTTACATTAATGCTTGTTTGATTAGCAATGAGAAGTTGTAATTTCTTGTTCTTGTGTTGTATTGCATTGCCTTGAGAGGTCTTGTGTCTTTCGACTTTTTGTAAGCATGGAGAGATCAAACAAACTGATTTCACGTTCGGCAGAGTGACGCATCGGGTTCATCTTTTGCATGTGACAACAGGAGCTTAGGGAATTCGGCGTTTCGGCCTCCCAATGTCACCAACGGCCACGGGCAACCCCAACACAGACCCCTTCATTCAACCGACCGTCGGCTCCAACAACATCTGTCTTGAAGGACTTGTCACAATTCAGCGGTGATGACATTGGGGATACTGGATACGAACAAAACAAACCGATCGATGACCTCGATGTTTAAGGTGAATTTTGTTAAGCAATTTTTTTAGATAAGTTAATTACTGATTTGATGCGGTATACTCTTTACTGGTTGTTGATGATGGTCCATTGGCATTCCAAAGTCCGGGTCTTTTTCCTTTGGGTTGTTTTGGGTCCAGCGTGGTGGTTACAGAGCATTGATCTCTCTATGTGAAAAGATCTACTACTGATTCTCTTGTACCAGCAAGCAAACAAATAGAATTCTGAAATGCATGAATTCTGGAATTCTGAGTGATCTGCTCCTGTTTGCTTGCTGGCCTTCTACTTTATTCTGCCTTTTATTTTGGACAGACAGCTGAGTTCTGTTTTGCTGTGCTTCATGAAGACATTGGTACACCATATCGCCAAATATTACTACAATGAAGAAAATGGGCCAGTGTAGAGATGATAGTAGGTATAAAATATTGTGTGATTCTACAAATTACTCCTAACAATTTTTGTATCTACAAGTTGCATGAGTAATCCCTTATGTATTTTCTTCTTGAGCATATAAGCCTGGGTGCACCACTGTATGTGGCATGAATCTCATAGTGGCAAGGCTTCACAATGGTGCTCAGGAATGCCCTGACAACTTGTTGGGTTTAGCTTGTGGATGAAGTGGTGGTTCTAAAATGATGGATTTATAGGTGAGGGGAAAGAGAGGCATGAGGTTTAAGTGCAACTATCAGTGCAAGCTGGTATGTGGTTCTGATTACATTTCTCTAGCGCCTGAGATCGCTGCTGATTTTTCCTGCACATGCGTGCGCGCACTCTCGATATTTCCTGCACATGTGATCGCCGATGCCCTCACACGCGCCTGCAACACGCGTGGTTCATCTAGTTTAAAAAGAATAAGGTACCAGTTAGCACTCTCCTCTTTTTTCCTGCTGCATTATATTTATGGAACCAAATAATCAATAGAGTGTTTAGCAAAAATTTAACCACAAATTTTCAAACAATAGGATTTTATTATAGCCATCTCTGCCAGAGGTAAAGATGGAGCACCGTAAAAGAGTTTACTTTGTCACAAAACGCGAAACATCTCACATTGAGGATTTATTCACACACACACAAGTACATACTCCACGTCGCCAGGAACGACAATGGAGGCGTAGCCGCATGCACAGGCAGAGTCATCATAATTCAGCCTTATTCCAGGACGACAATGGAGGCGTCTCGGAGTCCCTCCAGGTGGTGAGGTAGCCGCCGGCGCTGTACCTGTCACCCCGCAGTACGTCCGACGCCGCGAACAACTCGAGCTCGGCCATGTCCTCCGGCGTGAGACGCACGGCCAGCGCCGCCACGTTCTGGTCGAAGTTGGCAACCTTGGTGGTGCCGGGGATGGGGCAGACGTCGCTCCCCTGGTGGTGCACCCACGCCAGCGCCAGCTGCGACGGCGTGCACCCCTTCCTCGCCGCCATCGCGCTCACCCGCTCGAAGATCACCGCGTTCTTCTCCATGTTCTCCGCCTGGAATCTTGGTAGATCCTGGAACAAACAAAAAAGGGCCATTAATTAAGGGAATAATTGGGTAAAATAAGGTTAGTTAACAACCACAGTAGAGTATGTCCATTGCTACAAACACACTATATTTAAGGATGAAGATAGTAGTATTATTTTTGTCGCAAAGAAACCTTGCGGAAGTCTTGTTCAGACAGTGTGCCAACGATTTTTGGACCAGTGGACAAGAAGCCTCTACCCAGTGGACTGTATGCGACGATTCCAATGCCGAGTTCCCTGAAATGTTCAGAACATATGGCCAGTTTAGAAGTTAATACTATCTTCATATTAAAATTTAACAATCTAAGTATCAAATAAAATATATCATAATAATCTGTATAACCTTTATTAAATTCGTAATATTAAAATATGTTCTATGCTAAATTATTATATTATAAAACGGAGAAATGATTATTTGTCACGTATGCCTGCAAGTTGGGATTATGTCTTCTTCAACGTCTCTTGACCACAAGGACCACTCGAGCTGGACAGCTGTGATAGGATGGACAGCGTGTGCTCTTCTTATCGTTGATGCCGATGCTTCCGACAGTCCAATATGCTTTATCTTTCCCTCTTCAACTAGTTTCTTGAGCTCCCCCATCTGCATATTAACAAAACCAGTTTCGTGAAAAAAAAGAAAGGAAGACTTGAGCATTTTGTTTCTGCCTTGGTAAGGGTACTTATCCCGTAGGAATGATATCATTATTTTATATTTTTCGAGGGGTTATTTTTTGAAATTTCAAATAATTTACATGTAAAAATAAAGGCTTCTAAGGGTGTTTATAAAAACTACTAGGTCATCTGATCCGACAGTTATAATACTCACTGCTAAAAAAAATTTCGTAGGTAGCCAAAATGGCTCTTCGTAGGCCGACACAAGTGCTAAGACCTACGAAAATTGATTTGGCTCTTCGTAATCTGACACAAGTGCTGTCTATAGACAAAGACCTACGAAAATCACATCAATTTTCACAGGTAGATGGCGCGTCCACCTAGGAAGATGTGTTTTCACACGCAGTCTTGTGAAAATACATCTTTTCAGATGGAAACAACACTACACCATGCCTCCTACAAAATTATACAGCTCCACCTGCACAAATATACCGCTCCGGTTTCCTTTCACTACGACAGGCCCATGGGAAAATGTTCACGTCAAATTTTAATTTTTCCACTAAATTTTCTAGTAGTATTTTTTAATCAATAAAGTTGCAATCAATTAATTAAATGATACACAACACACATATATATATATAACAACATATATTGCATGCATTAATGAAATAAAAAGTTCTAGCCATATATTAATATTCATAGTGCAGTAAGTTTAAATATAATATTATTAATTATACGTGACTCCATGGCTGAAGAGACTCTCTAAAAGGAAATATTTATGGTATATATATATATATATCGGAAGAAAGAAGTCGACTTTCCGTTAAACTATTTTATCAATACCCCTCAACTATTTTTCTGGCTTATTTTATACCCCCAAATTATTGAAACTCCGTACTCCTTCCGTTACATAATTCTTAATGTTTTGGAGAATGACATGTATTTAAAATATATTTTTGACTATGTTTGTCGGAGAGCGATACTCCCACAATGGGAAGAGAAGATCCTCCGTTGAAGATTCGGCCAAGGATCGAGTAGGGATCGAGTTCATGACATGTGTGCGTAAAATTAACAAGGATGAACATAACACATATACAGTTCAAGTCGCTCGGAAGCGTAATACCCTACACTTGTGTTTGGGACTATGAGGGTGCAAGAGCATGTGGTTACAAGATGAGACTATGCTAGGGTTCTTATTTCTAGGATTTTTCAATGATCCCCTCCCTCTCCTCCTTTAAGTGGCATCACCCCTTGCTTTTATAGCCCAAGAAGAGGTTTACAAGTGACGTTATCACCTAGAAAATGTTTATGCTACATCTTGTCATTATCCCCTAAGACATCCTTGACTTAATGGTAGGATTACTACTACAGCCTTGTTTTTATCGTGCGCCGAGCACCCCGCAAGGAGGCTCTGGGACAGCCGTGTCTTGTTCCTCATGCCACTGTTCAAAACCGAGCTTGGAGCCCAAGCCATGGCATAATAGAACCTCTACGATTCCTTTTGCTTAGCGTGAAGTCATAGATTGCCGCCCGGGCGCGACACATTGCTCCACCCTTGTTGCGATGGGTGACGCGGCGCGCCGCGGCACTAGACATTGCCATTGCCTAGTTGCATGCAATCGAGGTGTAATCTTGAGATGTAATATTCGGGCGCCGCAATGCAATCGCATGATGATGTTGCCTTCGATCGGTCGTTGGGCCCTCCATCCCGTCCAATCGCCGACGTTGCATACAACCTTAGCCTTGAGACCATAACTCCTAGGTAGAGATCTTTGTGAAGTTCTAGGAGTAAACAATTCCAGCAGGTTCTTCGTTTTCTACTCAATAGTAACTTCAATCCCCCGGGCCGTTACGTCCCGCGCCATGTCCCGCTTCGGGCACGTGTAGTGCCCGCCTGCCTCGGCACACTTTCGTGCCTTTGAATTTTAGTTCTTGTTATATTGGACGAGTTTCTCAAATATTTCGTTGATGAAAAAGTTCATGATGAACCTACCTCGACAATGTAAATCTTATAGGTTTTCATACTCTTCTTGTAATAAGAGTGTGTAGCCAACAAGGGCATGAGTGTCCTAGGGCCTCGGCCGGAGCGAGCCCCGGCGCACCTTATAGATATAGATCTTGTAGGTTTCCGCATTCTTCTTGTCATAAGATTGTGTAACCCTAAAGGGCTTGGGTGCCCCGAGGGCTTGGCTGAGCGGCCTCAGCCCTCATGCTCGTGCCAGCTCAAGTTTCGTTTTTGACCGGGTAATGAGTTCTCGCTTAAGGCCAACATGAGTTTGTCATTGCCAATGTTAGTCTAAGATTCGGAAAAAGGATACCCTAGTTTCCATTTTTGTAACAATGTTTTTCTATTATAATATATACAATAAATAAATATGTTTTTTTATTTTTATAGTACCTTGTAAGACAATCTATATATGTTATTCTAGTATCTTTAAACTAAATATTTCTAGTGTTATTGATAGTCAAAGTTATAAAAATTTAATCTTAATCTTGTTTAAAATATTAAGAATTATGAAACCGGAGGGAGTACACTTTTACTTCATAAGGGTATATCTATATGTTTCTTTCACTTTTAATAAGCTGCATTCTGCCATAAAATTCGGTAGATGATGGATGCACTGCAAATTCTGTCTCAATAATTTTTAGATAGGTTAGAAGCGCCAAAGATTGATTTAAACAATGGGATTTTAGAAGAAAATTGAATTTGTATAAAAGCGTAACTTAAAATACTACTTGTATAAACACAAAGAAAAGGAGAAATTTTTGTGAAAATAAAATGAATGGTTCTCACAATAGTTTAGGGTTGAAGTGAAATAGTCAACGAAGGAAGATGGATTTTTTCCCTTTCTCGGGATTGAGCCTTTCCGCCTTGTGTTTGGACAGGAAGATTTCAGTGTTAGTCAACATTGAAACTCAACAAAGTTAGCAGTGGAAGCGTACCGTGATCATAAAAATGTAACTACAGATCATAATAAAAATAAATAATAATTATATGATTGTCTAATAAGACCAGTGGTTAACATAAATAATACAAAAGTAATAAGGTCGAACATTGAAAAACGGAACGAGTAAACTTACATACTTTCCAAAGGCAATTTTTGTGAATTATTCCCAAGTGTATGTGTATGGGCCGGGAAGATTAATTTCAGTGTTTAGCCAACTTTGGAACTCAACGTAGTCAGCAATGGAAGCATACCGTGATCTCGATGGGCACCCTGGTGTCGATGCGATGCTGGTAGTAGAGGTCGATGCAGCCGACGCCGAGCCGCCGGAGGCTGCCCTCGCACGCCGCCCGCACGTACGCCGGGTCGCCGCGGATCTCCCCGTGGCGGTCTTGGCGTCCGTGCGGATCCCGAACTTGGTTGCCACCTGCACCTTCTCCCTGCCGCCGCCCAGCTGCTGCACCGCCCTGCCTACGAGGACCTCGTTGGTGTGGGGCCCATACACGTCGGAGGTGTCGAGTAGCGTGACGCCGGTGTCGACGGCGTGGTGGATGAGCGCCACCATGTCGGCCTCCGGCTTGGGCGGGCCGTAGTAGGCCGACATGCCCATGCACCCCAGCCCCTGCGCCGACACCTCCATCCCCTGTGAGCCCAGCTTCATCCGTGGCACCCGCACCACGGCCGTCGCCGGAGAAGACGATGCGGCCATTGCTATATGCTAAATTCTTGACGAGGAGTTGTGTTAGTGATCAAGCCTCGTTAAGCTGTCGGCGTAATTTGTAGTGGCCGGTGAGCACTGAGCAGTAGTGCAGTTTGGCGTGCGCCACCGAATGCGTCACCCGGCGGCTAATGATCTGATAATTAATAAAGAATCGTTCAGTCACCGTGCTATATAGCTCGGAGAATATGCAGCCATTGCTATTGTAGGGTTGTGCTGCTAAAGGCTTGATGAACAGTAGGGTTGTGATCAAGCCTCATTATAAGTTGTTGGCGTAATTTGTAGTGATGAGTACAGCAGTTAGGCGTCACCAAATATGTCACCGGGCGGCTAAGGACAATAAAGAAATGATCAGGTCCTTAGCTACATAAGTCCGGTCCGTAAATTTTTGCATCACAAATTTGGACAAGCTAACGTCAAAAGTGAATCTAATTAGATTACTTCTGGTGTTTTTCCCACCAACTGCCAAAAGTTCATAGATCCAATTAATTATACTCACTCCGTTTCACAATGTAGTGTTTGAGTGTCTAGGTGATTCTCATCCCTTTGATGACAATCAATGATTCCAATTGCTGCTTCCTTTTTTTCTTATACAAAAGGTTGAACAACATATTTTAACATATAGAAATAACAAAAATTACGTGAAACATTTACAACTCATAAAATTTAAAAAATTAGATAAAATATTCAATCTTGGAAAAAAATAAAGTAAAGCCCTATTTAACAACATAATTACAGTTAAAAAGTTAAAAAGAAGTAGACTTACACATACATACTACTGCAATTTTAGACTTAGGAATGGACAACTTTAAGTGACTGAAATTTTACAAATTTTATACGCCTACACTACAACGGGAAACCTCATCTCAATCGAACGGTAACCCTTATCTCGTGTCGGCTATGACGTCATCACAGCGCAAAGGTCGATGATGTGAGAAGTCATCTTTGTTGGGCGAAAGCCCGTCACCGATGCACATATCTTTGTTGGTCCTAAACTAAAGCCCGTCACCGATAGGTTTGACCCGTAAGCCCAAGTAAATCAAGGGTCCATCACCGATGAAATAATCTCAAACGGACCCCAATTAATGCCCCGTCACGGATGGCTAACATCGGTGACGGGCTTTAACTTAAGCCCTTCACAGATGATGACATCCGTGAAGGGCTTAAGCTAAAGCCCGTCACCGATGAGTGTTTCCCAAACAAAAAATAAATTATGTTTTTTGGCTAGCCTCGGGATTTGGTAGTCATGCCCGCTGAAAAATTAGAGAAACAAAGATATATATTTCCATCCCCAACATTTTCATTCATATATACAATTATACAACATCCCATTATACAACCAAAACGAAAGTGATATTATCTCGAGATTTATACATGTCCCATTATATAACCAAAATAAAAGTGACATTATCTCGATCTATACATGTCCCATTATACCACCAAAACAATAGTTACATTATCTCACATATATACATTGCACCTCTTTATGTGCTCCTCTATATTGTTCTTCTTTTGTCTCTATCTTCTTTTCTTTTTTCGGGTTGTTTTTTTTTTTTTTAAAAAATGACTTTTTATTTTTTATATTTTTCTTGACTTAGGAGCACACGAGCGGTAACCACGAAAATTTGAGTCTAAACAAGTGAAAGACGTGGTCGGTAGAAAATTCAAACACGCTAAGATTGAAAAAAAGCTTTCGGACTCGAAAAGACAATCTTCGACCGGTTTTGGGGAAAATAAAATAGCCGAGCTGGCAAAGCCAGGGACGAACGCATCCGAAATTTTTCTAATCGGTTTCCATATATGGAACGTCTCAATTGGAGTCGAATGCAAAAATTATGACCATTTAAAAACCGACTCCGAACTAGAGGACAAAACGAAAACAATACGCGCAAAACTTGTTACACGCGCACAAACTAGACATGAAGGCTAGGGTTTGATGGAAATAAAAAGAGAAAACACATGAGGGAGCACGATAGCACATGAGGAGATGGACTTACTTGGAGTAGGTCGGGCTCGGGGTCGGGACGGCGACGCTCGGTGGCGGGCTCGGGACGGCTGCGCTCGGGGTTGAGGACGGTGGCGTTGAGCTCGGGAGGGCGTGAGGGACCGCGGCGATGGGCTCCGAGAGACGGCGACGGCGCTAGGGCTCCGAGAGACGACGGCGGCGTTATGGTTCGCAATGTGAGGAGTTAGAAAATTTTCGCGATCATGTGTAGATCCGAATCGGTGCTTGGGCCTCGGTTGGAGCTCGTCACCGATGAGTGACTCATCGGTGACGGACCTAATTGTTATCTCAATTAGGCCTCCAGTTGAGTGCCCATCACCGATGAGTGTCATCGGTGATAGGCTTTGTTGGGGCCCGACAAAGATATCGTAGGTTATCTTTGTCGGGCGTGATTTGAGCCCGTAATCTATAGGTATTATCCATGACGGGCTTGAGTTTTTTACACGTTTAGCATGTCTGTACAAGTATTTTTTGTTGGCCTCCTTTTAGGCCCGTTTGAGATGATTTCGTTATGATGGCCCACAAAACCCAAGCATGTGTGAGACCGTCATAGATGAGAGGATCTGTACTAGTGCTAAAATCTAGCAATAGCCTTTAGTTTTATACTAAGATAACTTTGACTAAAATTATACAAAAATATAACAATATCTATAACATCAAATTAGTTTAATTAAAATCCAACATAAAGAATGTCTTGATAATGTAATCATTTTGTTACTATAGTTGTTAATTATTTTTTATAAATTTAATGGATAAAACAAAAATAGGGACATATCGGGTGAAAAACCATCAAATAAGTGAAAACTCATGAAAACCAAACCTAAAATTTTGTAAATTCCTTAAACAATTACTAGAGATAGGTGTAGACATAAAATATATTATTATCAAATCTCAAGTTTAAACTCAACTTTATTGTGGAGTAAAAAGATAAATTTTATAAGAATAGTAACAAAACACTATTCATCTAAAATTTGTCTTTTTCCCTCAAATAAAATTGAGTTTGGACTTAAGATTTGGTATGAATATATTTTATGTCTATATCTATCTCTACTAAATTTTTCATGAATTTATACAACTTTTAAATATGGTTTTCATGTGTTTTCATTAATTTGTAGTTTTTATTGGATATTTTCCCAACAAAAACACTTCACAATATAGCAAAATACACCTCTTGTTTTTAATGTGATACGTTTGACTATTCGTCTAATTAAAAATTTATGTAACTATCATTTATTTTATTTTGTTGTGACTTAATTTATTATAAAAGATTCTTTAAGCATGACTTATAAAAATATTTTTTACGTTTGAAAAAAATGAATAAGACAAATAGTTAAACACGGTGGCGGGCCCGTGGCCCGTGACCCCGGGCCCTTGCCCGGCTCGACTAGCGCTTTTGCTGTCGACCTCCTACCGATGCCGACCTATGGAACGTAAGGTGCCTTAGTTTGTAAATAAGCGGTTACGCTTACATTAACCTTCATTAACCTTTGTAATACAAGTCCACCTGAATATATTAACCTTCATTAACCTTCAAAGATCACGAAGTAATACAAAGGTGATCACAACATAAGCGCTTACGCTTTACAAAAATGCCCTACTTGGTGACCTATGAAACTGTAAATATACCCTATTTGGTAAACTATAAGGTGCCCTATAAATATAAACATCCTATGGAACGAGATACTCCTCCAAGCAAGCACTTATGGATTCGTCCAGCTACTAGAAATTTCGGATCCACCACCGGTTAAGCATATGTCAAAAAATCAATGACATCATATATTAAAATATACAGATTAGATTATGATTAGAAAAGAAAATAAGTTAGACTAACTCTAAGAAATATATTTATAAATGAATGAGACAAAAAATAATTTGAAACTAGAGTTCATGACAAGTGTAGAGTTTTCAACACAAGCTTAACCCGATTTAACAAAAAGTTCCATTTTTCGTGTAATCACCAAGAGAGAAATCTTAGATATCGGTTCCAAAACCGAAGTTTTACTCACTACTACAAAAACATACATAGGTGTTGGCCTAATAGGTGTCGGTTCAACAAAACCGATACCTATTAAGACAACAGTAATCGCACTAAAGAAAAACCGGCACCTATACTATAGGTGTCGGGTTTTTTAAAAACGACACCTATAACATATTATAGGTGTCGGTTCTAAATGAAAACTGACACCTATAGTATAGGTGCCGGTTTTTATATTAAAACCGACACCTAAAACCAAACCGACGGTTTAAAGCTCATCCTTATCTCCTCCTTTCTTTCTCCATCTCTTCTCTCTCTTTTTCTCATCCATTCTCGGCTTCTCTTTCTCACGTGGCCGGAGGCGGTGAGGCGGCGCTAGCCACGGGGAGGCGGCGTCGGTCGACCGCGGGGAGACGGCGGAAGGCCGGGCTGCGGCGGTGGGAGGTGGCGCGGCCGCGGAGGCAGCGGCGGCCGTGCGGGAGCGCCGGCGGCCACGGGGAGACGACGAAAGGCCGTGGCTGCGGCGGTGGGAGGCGCAGGTGGCGCCGGCCGCAGGAGGCAGCGCGGCGGCCGTGCAGAGCGCCGGCCCGCGGGGAGACGGCAAGGCCGGGCGGCGGCGCGGCGGGGAGGCACGGCCGTGCGAGAGGCGGCTCGTCGATCTCTCTCTCTCACCATTCTATCTCTCTCGCCCCTTTCTCCTCGGATCTCACTCTCCTCTCTTCTCTCTCAAGCGGGGACGGCGGCGGGAGGCCATGGGGGCGGCGGGAGGCGGCCGGAGGAGGGGCGGCGGGAGGAGGCGGCCGGAGGCGACGGCAACAACGACAGATCGAGGTTTTTGTTTTGTGTCGCTGTGGATCTTGATTCGTTTTGTGATTTGTTTGATGTTTATGAATGAACCGTGGATGGATTTATGGATTTTGAATTTGTTTTTGTGATTTGCTTGATGTATATGAATGAATCGTGGATGGATTTGTGAATATATGTGAATGAATCGTGTATGAATGAGCCGCCGCTGGATTTTTTATTTCTTGCACCTTAAAAGGTGCTGGTTTTAAACCGGCACCTATTTCTTTTAAATAGGTGCCGACCAATAGTGCCGGTTGGAAAACCGACACCTAAGGGGGTTTTCCAACCGGCACCTATCCACTTTTATGTAGTAGTGACTATAGTGGAACTAATGATGATACTTATAGGTGTCGCTTTCGCTTCCACTCAATAGGTGTTTTTTTAACCAACACTTATGTAACATCTATATGTGAGGGTTATTATTATAACTGGCATCTATGACTTAGCAGAACTATTAATTGGTGCCGTTCTGTATTATACACCAGCACCAACGACAACACCAATGAGTGACCATACGTGCTAATTTTTAATCTGAGGCGATGAAGGCCCAGTTCGGTGGGAATGCATCATATGTGCTTGAACTGATTTTTCATCGAATGGCTCAAAACATAAAAATGATATTTCAGTTGGTTTTATGGACTCCTACATAATTAACGAGAAGACTACATAAGATTTTCAAGAGAAAACAGAGGATGACATTTACAAATTTCTAGTGCAATAACATTAGACCTTCATACTCTTGCCTTAACAACCAAAGTAAATTTTTATCGTCTTTTTTACTGATTTTTCTCGTATTCATAAAATAATATGTATATTATTTCGCGCAATTTGAAGATTCTACTGAATCCTCCTTATTACACTTCTAAAAGCATGATCCATGTCTTGGACTCTATGCGAAAATCAAAGAAAACTTTCAACTCAATCATTGAAATGCTTAACAGATAATGTCATCTATTTCACTTTAATTATAATTACTTCTATCACTACTATGTGTATCAAGCATCATTAGTTCATTAGTTATAGTTTGTAACTGCACGACATGGACACGGTTCCTTACAAACGTCCGCAGGGAATTCAAGGAAGAACTCCTTACAAACGTTCGCAGGGAATTCAAGGAAGAACTCGCTGTGAGGATAAACTTTCCGGTAGGTACATGGTCTAAAATTATATATCTCATTTATTCTATAATAGAGATATTTCATAGGTTCGTTTCTCCTTTAATGTTTGAGACAGGAAGAAGGGACCAACTTATGCGGTTATTATGTTTGTGAATTTATTCACCGCATAACACATGACATTAACATCGATAAGAATATCAAAGTACGTAAACACCATTCATATATTATTTACACTTTTCTTATTGATTTAATGTATTCATATCTTATTTTTTAAAAATGACAGATTTAATGGATGAAGCAAGAATTCCTCCCAATGGATTACATAAGGACTATTCAAGAACAACCGATGAGATTTATAATGGACGAGGTTGTTAATAAATCAGGAGAATTCCACAATAATGACACTCGGTTCCTCAACTTGAAGCATTCTCTTAGCTTCATATATTTGTAATATATGATAGAATATTAAAAATTAACGACGATTGTACATATATTAAAAACATTATTTAATTCTCACTGTATAATACCAGCAATTATATAATACGTATGCTATATAAAAATATAAAATCTTATGTGTATGTATTTATATATATATACACATGTGTGGGTATATATATACACGGGTATATATATACACATATCAAATATATATATAGAGAGCAAACAAGTACTTAAAAATAAACAGCAAAATACTCTTTAGTATAATCAACCGATACTAGAGACAGTTTGCCTCAGCCATGTGGCATATTATTTTTAGTATTGATTGGTGTAAATTTTTACTACCGACCAGTTGGTTGATCTGAGACTTAAAATAATATGTATCGGTTGTATAACCAGAACTTCCAACCAATACTAATGTAATATTTTCTTCAGCAGTAATTTTAAGTGAACACATACGTATATAAGGATGTTGCCTATGTGATGTCGTGTATTGGTGAATTATTAAATTAAATTAGATAATTAGAAACCACAGGACAAATTAGATCACTCTTTCGAAGTAGACTTCTTGATTAGTAGTATATAGACATATATCCAATGATTTTGTAGTATAATCAATTCAACACAGTGGAATTGTTGCATATAGCTCCCTCCAATGAATCACCACTCGTACGACCTACTCAGGCCACTCTAACAACCTTTGTTCGGGTAGGTATAATGTTCCTATCTTTTCACTAATCATGATGAAAACTTGTGCATCTTTTTTCGAAAAAGCTGCACTACCACCACGAGAGAAGATGATAAAATAAGACAATATATTGTCGCCTCAAATCTTAATGGGTCGGCCTCCTAGCATTTTTCATCCGCTTTCTTCAACTGAGTTTAAACATGGAATACAGTGCAATTTACAGCCTGATCACATCGTTATAAAAGAACAGTACTGTCTTCCCGTGAGGACATACGTACATAAACAGGATAAACAGGAGCTACACGAAGTAGACAGGGAGAAACTAACACGTCAAGGTTGTTTTTCGCGTACAAATTTTAAAATATTATTTTCACAACTTTGTATATATACATGTTTTAAAAATACCTTTAGAAATATAATTTTTGGTGGGTCAACCCATGCCACCATGTCTTCACGTAGCCCGTTGGCATAAGACCACGGTCCAGTCACGCGAGACCAACATGTAGCTTTCACACCACATGCAACCGAGCAGTAATCAATTTGGCAAGTGAGAGGATGGATACAGTGAATGCATGTTTACAGCTAGGATTAATAGGGTCTGTAATCAAATTTTCTCTCCCGAGGAGATCAGAGGTCAAGCCACTGAGCTGCGGTCGAGAAGGAACGTTAAGGTCGGACCCGGGGGAGGTTGGGCCGGCCGACCCCAAGAAAGGGTTGGGCTTTCGACTCCGTCCCGAGGACACCCGATCCGACTTTAATTGACTTTAACTCCGCTTTAGGAGCTACCCAGGTGACACCATCCACAGGTACCAACGGATATCAACGTCCCATCCAAAGCCATGCTCATCATAAACTCCTTTTTCATCGATATCGTTGAGAAGCTCATCCGATACAACAACGAAATCTACATCCGGCAATAGGAGTGGCCCCGAAGGCGTGGAGGTGCCTCGAGAACACGGGGTGACTGAGCACGGCGAGATACCCGGGGACAAGTCTTCAACACCTCAAGGTCCCGAGCCCTAATCAAGGCCTTGATGAACCCTCAGCTCTCCTTTAAGGCCTTCGTCCCATTAAGGAGAGCTGTTCGGGCCTTGTGGTTTCTTTTAAACCATCATATCACATTACATGCGAGCGGTACAAACCTCGCCGAGCAGTTCATTCGCAATATGGGCGACATGGTGGTGCATGCAGTGCCTCGCGCCCACGTTGCCCTGAAGAAAACACAACACACGACGTGGCGCGCCTCAGCATCCTCCTCTTGGGTCCACGCTCTTAGCTGCGGTGGTTGATAGGTAGGCCCAAGGACGGTTGAAACAAAGGCTTTTGCCTCTCTTCTTCACTTGTCGGTTGGTAGGTGTGGTTGTCACATCCGACCGGCTTATTTGGAGGGACAACGATAAGACTAAGCATATCAAGTTTAGAGGATCCATGCCACCGAGAAAAGGGTTGGTTCGCACACTCATTTAAGCTAGGTTAGCTAAACACCGGGTGAGCAAGGATCTTCTTCTCATTACTTAGAATTTTCCACATCTCATTTTGTAATCCACTTCATCATCCATAGTTCACTACACATGAGTAGGGTGTTACGCATTATTTGTGCACGTGATCAAGAGTCGAGCTCAAAACTTGCACCCCAACCAAACTCACAAAAGAGGGGGTGCCTAGCTTCCCACTAGAGGAGTTTCGTACTTCGACAATGCATTTCACCGCTCCACCGGAAATTCCCTCCTGTACCTACCACTCTCCCGCTTTATAGTTTCCACCGCTGTCTAGGTTTAAGCCCGGGATATGATGGCGGACTTGAAAATCTAAGATGTTTTCTTGAATGAGATGTTTCAAATATCTCGTTCAAATACTCCTTGAAACATCTCGGATGTTCAAATACTGAACGCAAAGTTCATTACTGGCTGGACCATGTAAAATGTTGTTGCATAAATATCTAAAAAAGTTCACATCAATATCCAATATATAGCGTAATCGGGAGTAATCGACTCTATATTTGAAAGAAAATTAACTCGACTCGTATCAATTGATGGATTGCCCGTTCCATCCGCATGTTGAGTATCTCAAGCAAATATTTCTATACTACTAAAATACTTTGAGGTAAATGCATACCAATATTCAATGACATCCCATTTGCATGGGGCGCAGACTTTGTAATACCCTCCAACACTCCATACCGCTACCAATCACGCCACCATCCCAAATGATTGCGAGAAAAATGATCTTGAGATAGATACATACCTGTCACAAGTAGAATTTACCATGTCTAGGAGTACCATGTAAACTCGAGCTTCAAAAGGCGGGAGGCAAATGTCACACTCGAGCGAGTCGTGGTCGATAGAATAGGTCACCTTGGTCGTCTCGTTGACAACCACACCGCATCCCGCTGCTGGTCCATGACCTCGGTCTCGCCTTATTCAAAATGATGTGGTGCTATGTTTAGGATTACCATGTAAACTCGAGCTTCAAAAGGCGGTAAGCAAATGCCACACTTGATCGAGTCACGGTCAATAAAATCTTGATTACCAGTTGAGAGAGGATAAGCCCTTTTTCACTCGTTATTTCTATACTAGTATTCAAAGCAAATTCTTACAAGGTAATACAAGTGTTTGTACCGAGTAACAATGGAGCATCATGTATTCAAGCGGTATGCGGTAGAAAGCTTTGAAAGTTTACGTATTTTTACTGTCAATGCGGCAGCTTTACACCATCTTCGACTATATATCCCGAGCATTTGGGGTTACATGAAAGAAAGAGCCTATCACAAGAGCGACAAAGATGGCGACGAGAATGGGGACAAAAGCTGGAGGGTGGAAGGTCATGGAGATACAAGGACATTGACCTACTATTTTTCAAATTTTCTTGAAAAAAAAAAATTTGCCCATCTCCTTCTCCCACAATGGGATCACCAATACAATGGGTGATGAGGGGTATTTATAGACTGTGAAAGTTATCTTTATCGGGCCAATGTATAAGCCCGTCACCGACGACACTCATCGGTGACGGGCCATAATGTCGGGTTATACTTGTTATCTCAATCGGGCTGTAGTTTTGGGCCGTCACCGATGGTAAACATCGGTGATGGGTTTCTATGGAGCTCGACAAAGATAACATTGGTTATCTTTGTCGGGTGTTTTATTGAACCCATCACCGATAATATTCATTCGTGACGGGCTCGAGTTTCATGCATACACTAGTGAAGAACCCCACAATAGTCGGTTGGCAACCCTCAATAGTCCCGGTTGTCAAACCGGGACTACGAATCCGGGACTAGAGATCGTCATCTCTAGTCCCGGTTGAAATAATCGGGACTAGAGATGCATCTTTAGTCCCGGTTGGAGCCACCAACCGGACTATTTTTTTATTTTTTTAATTTGCTCCTTTCTCCAGTAGTGTGCTGCCTATATATTACACACATATATTATATTACACACATATATATTTTACACACATATATTTATACATATATATGCAACATGCATATATATATGTATAAATATATAATTTACACACATATAAATGAACTTAAGAAAGGAAATATATATATATATTACCAAAATATGTACACATATGTACAATATCCACATATATTTCGTATGTTACAAAAAATTGTCTATTTTGTGGATTTGGTGGTTAAGTTACTTAATTAAAGTAGAACTCCCCCACGAGATCAATGATCCGCTCGTTTATAAATCCTATCAATTCTTCCTTATTAGCTTGTATGAAAGTCTCGTGGGGAGGTTGTCTCTTACTCGCATAAGCTGTCATTAATTCGAATAAATGAGAAATAAATATATGAATTGAATAAGAAATCGAGATGTAATGTATGAATGGCTGTTATACGTACATCTATATCATCGATAGTTGTGACATCGGTCACAAAGTGGTGAATGTAGTTGGAGATGTAGTATCGCATAAGTTGGTGCTCTGCGATGTTTTGCACACTAAAAGAGAAACAAAAACAGATTTAATATACATTTCATATTTTAGAACAAAGTAATGATTCAAAACAACTTTGGAGCATGTTACTCACTGAAAAGTTCATCCTCACGGAGAGCTTATCTTTCCAATTTCCGCGAATATTCACCCGAAGTCATTCCCATGCCCTACGTGTAGTTGAAAGTTAGCTAGTAATTATCCGAGAACCGCATATATGCAACAGCAAGTAAGATATATGGCATTACTCGTTAAACAGTTCAAATATCTTTGAGTACGTGGACTCTAGTTTATCCATTGAGTCAAAGACATGGATCCACGAGTGATCCATGTCAATTAGTAACGAAGCTAGTGGAATCGTAGATTGATTTAGATGACACATATGAAAATTTATATATGCACGAGATTGAAATCGGTACGGAAGGAAACAAAACTTACGCAGTGTTGTAGGGAAGAAGGATAAACGATCGGAAGTGGTTTAGCACCAACGCATTGTATATGTTGTCCTTTGTTGGATCAAGAAATTGATCGACCAATACGCCGTTGATTTTGCGTGGATCCATGAATCCATGTTCGGTACAGTCGTGCTTGTTGTAGTATTGGATCGCCATTCTACAATGGTTAAAAGAATTTTAGTCACTAAATACAATGAGGTAAGAAATGAAATAACGAAACGATACTTACGTAACCCGCGTGGCTAGAAGTGAGACGTCGAGGACATCAAGCTGGTATAGGTCGAATATGTCTTCAAATCGGATATACAAGTGGCCACCTCCATCGAAGAAATAGTGCGGTGAATATTCGCCCGTTACTATCTCTCCACCCTTGCTGGATTCTTGCATGTACCACTTGTGGAAGCGGTACATCCTGTGTAGGTAGCTTTTTACTTGATCCACTTTACAAGAGGCTTTCCAAGTTTGAACATGTATTTCAGAGATCCTTCGCCGGGGAGCACGGCCGTGTAATTGTTCCATTGAAATTCCAATGATTCCATAAATTGTCTTAACTCGATCTAACATTTTGAACTATGCTTAACTCCGGAGGTTTCGAGGCTGCATGCCGAGTGGGGTACATCTTTGCCCATTCTCTTCGCCTTGCCGACAACTTTCCGAATAGTCTTGTCGTAGTCGCGTGCGTTGAGATTACGGTTCAGGTTGTGGCGTTGGTACGTCTTCTTGAAGAAGTCCTTGGTCTCCTAGGGGATTTCGGGAGGCTTCTCAGAGACTACTTTTCTGAAGTGGGCCTTGACTTCAGCTTGGACGGCCTCGTGCGGCTCCTCCGGAGTCATGTCGTACGTCGTTTTTTGGGTTGGTGGGAGCGGGTCAAGCTTAGGCCTCTTGCTTCTTGGTCCACTGTTGACATTGACCGCGTGGCTCGAGATGTTGTCCATTTAGGAGTCGGTGCTCGTTGTGGCGATGGAGGAGACCGAGAAGGCGGTGGAGTTGGAGACGACCGTTTAGGAGTCCGTGCTCGTGGAGGTGATGCGGGAGGCGGAGGAGGCGAAGGAGGCCGAGGAGACGGTTCACGTGGAGGCGACGGCGGTGGAATGATAGGAGACGCTGTTCGTCCCGGGAATATGATGAAGGGCTTCCTCCAAAGAAATATTCCGTGAGTTGTTTCTCCTAGCGTCGTCTCCCCGTCTCCTCCAGGATATCCGCTCGAGATCTTCGTAGCCACGTTCCACTGTTCAACTTTCACTTTTGAGTACGCAGTGGAACGGGCTGCGTGGTAGTGCCATCTCGTTCTACTTGGAATCGCCATGCCCGACGCAACCTATTTGAGAAGATTGTTTATTAGTTAATAATGAACCTTGATTGTCAAGTTATTCAAGGAAATATACAACATAAAAGTATGAATATACCTTTATTGTTATGTTCTTGAGCAGAATGTGCGGCTCACATGGTGTCCGCGCGTGATGTCATCAACGGGGCATGGCGGACACGCTTGAGCTTGTGGGGCCAACTCGCCTTCATTTCTGTTGACGCGCAGCTACTGCGCTGCTGCTCGAGTTGAGCCAATGTTGCTGGATCCGGTGTTGGCTAACCCAATGGCTTCGCCCTCTCGCCAACCTCGGTTCAGCCTTTCGTCCACAATTTGATCAATCTGCGAGATCCACATCTCCATTTCAGCGAACCTCGCATCGTGCTCTCGCTTGGTCCTCATGCGGCTCCCGTACGTCTCGATGTCGGCTTGAAACCCATATTTCTAGGGAATGACACCTTTCCTCGCGTACGTCCGGATGCTGGGTTTTGGAGGGCGAGCGTTAGCTCGTCCTTCTCTCTGTCGGGCCTAAACGAGCCCAACGAAGTGGCCGCCACCACCTCCTCTAATCTTCGGTCGACTTCTTGGATTTCTTCGCCGAGATAACGCGCCATCTACGGGATTAAGTGAGCCGCCGTGAGCATAGAACCAATGCTTTGATCGTTCGCCGGTTGGCTGTGCCGGAACGATATCTCGCGCTTCATGGTCGGCTTCCATTTTCTCCCATTTTCGCATTGCTTTTCGATAGCCGCCCGACCCAAGCTTGTGATGATTTTTTCTTGGCTGCGTTGGCCTTGTTCTTTTCAATGATCGCTCACGCTTCTTCCCAGTCTTGTGTTCAACAAAGGCATCCCAATGATCTCTCGAGCTTTGGAAACTTGTCAAAGTCGGGTTACGGCCCTTCAGGATGTATTTCTTGTGTAATTCTTATAGTTCTGAAGAGCTCGCCATTTTCTTTAACGTCTATTCCTTGACCCTTGCTTATTGTGAGTTTGGGATGGTGAATGTTTGTAGCATTGTGGTCCATAGCATTTCTTTCTCGTATCCAGGAGATAGCTCTACTCATCTCCTCCTTTGCTTGATCGCCTCCGGTTCGCAACGCTTATGGGCACGTGATCCCTCAAAACCCATCCGTATGCCACAAACTTCCTTGCGGCGTCTGGCGGGCACTTGGTCGACCGTCCGGTGATACTTGTTATGACGTGTCGACCCTCGATGCGCTTGGCGACACCGTGTTGCCCGCGTGGCCTCTTCCGTCCAACGGAGGCGGATCCCTCATTCACTTCCTCGTTCCCCTACTCATCCCCCTTGTTCCCCTCCTCGCGAGGTATCGGCACGGATCCTCGGTCCCCTTCTCAATGTAAAACTCGTGCTACGTGTGCGATCTCGTCAAGAAGAAACTATTCCTCGTCACGATCCGCCATTTGATTGTTGTGAGTTGAGGACTTAATCAAAGAATTCGACAAAGAAAAATTTATTCGGTTAATACATGTATCAATTATTCAATGAAATCATGTATGTCTACGTAAAAACATAGACAAAAGAAAGAAGTTGGACCCCTAAAACCTAACCCTAATCCTAAAGCGATCGAACGAACGAAACTATCGTCCGTTCGTTCACGTCCGTTCGTTCTATCGTTCGTTCACATCCATGGGTACGATCGTATGGAGGAGAGGAGAACGAGAGGAGGATGACGTGATGGAGATAAGGTGGAGAGGAGAGGAAGTGGAGAGGATAGGAGGGAAAGAGAGAACGTTGCATGCCTATGTACGTTGTAACGACCGAGCGCCGACCGACCGACCGAATGAAACTCATTCGTTCGTTCGTTCGTTCACGTCCGTTCATTCGTTCGTCCGTTCGTTCTATCATTTGGAGGAGAGGAAGATAAGAGGAGAGGAGAGAAAGAGAGGATGTTGCATGCCTATGTACGTTGTAACGCCCGAACGAACGACCGACCAGCCGGAAGGAACGAGCGAACGAACGAACGAACAGCTGTTCGTTCGTTCGTCCGTCCGTCCGTTGGTTCGTCCACGTCCGTTCGTCCACGAACGAACGAACGAACAAACACTCGTTCGTTCGTCCGTCCGTCCGTCCGTCCGTTCGTCCACGTCCGTACATCCATACACATTCAAAATTCATACACATAATATTCAAACTTCACAATATTCATGCATTCAAATTTAAATTAAAAGTCCCTTTTTTACATAAAGTTCATATTCACATTCCAAATTAATTAACATTCAAAATTAAACAAATTCTTATTCCAAATTAATTAACATTCAAATTTAACATATGCATTCAAAAGTCCATTTACATTCACATTTACATTCAAAATTCACAATTCCATATAAACAAAAAATTCACAATATCCGCATTCCAATTTAACATATGCATTCTAAAGTCCATTTACAACCACATTTACATTCAAACTTCAAATATAATCTTTTCAAATATATAAGCACATATTCGGCTGGAATTTAAACACATATGCATATTAATTCATTGGAATTCAAACATTCAAACACATATATATGCATATTCGGCCGGAATTCATTCAAACACACTTGGCCAGCGCGGCTGGCAGCGATGGCGTGGGCGTTGGTGGGCGCGGCGGGCGGTGTCAAGGGAGCGGCGCGCGGGGCTGCGGCGGCGGCATCAATGGAGAGGCGCGCAGGGGGCCGGCTAGGCCGTGCGGCGTGCGGCGGCGTGCGTGCGGCGACGACGGCGGCGGCGATGCCTCCCGGCCTCAAAACCCCACAAAAACCCTAACATCACACACAAATGAAACGAGGGCGCGCGGCGGCGGCTAACCCGTGGCGACCCCTGGCGATGGCGGCGCGGCGGCTTCGGCTTCCGGCCCACGGCAACAAAGACAGCGATGAAGATGGCGGCGCGACGGCTTCAGCGTTCTAGGGCTTAATCGGCGACGAAGACGAAGACGATGAAGAGGCGTTGCGAGAAAATGACTAAGTGTTCGGATGCCCCGAGGCCCTGCTATTTATAGTTACGAGATCTTTTGTTTCGGTTGAAGCCAACAATCGGGACAAAAGATACCTTAGTCCGGTTGGTAGTTTCAATCGGGATAAAAGATAGGATCTTTAGTCCCGGTTGGAGCCACCAACCGGACTAAAGATGGCGGGGCAACCACGTGGCCTGTAAGTGAGAATCTTTAGTCCCAGTTTAAGCCATCAACCGGACTAAAATGTTTTCCCGCCAATCCAAATTCATCTTTAGTCTCGGTTTGTGTTAAAAACCGGAATTAAATATTTCAACAGTTTTAAATTATAATCATCATATTCAAAACTATTTTAAATTTATATAATAATATATAATTAACATATGGCCTATTTGAAAAATATTATAAATTTAAATAATAACACATAATTAACAATTATCATATTCAAAAATATATTAAATTTAAAAAATAATATATAATTAACCCATTGCCTATTTGAAAAATATTATAAATTTAAATAATAACATATAATTAACATTTGTATTATGGAGTATTAAAATTATATAATAACATATAATTAAAATTTGAAAATGGTTTCTCCTCTCCTCGACAAATCGCCCAAATTTGATTTTTATTTATGCTTGCGATCGATGGCTTGCCTCTCCCGTCTCAATGCCTCGGTGGCGCCATGGGAGCCGCCGGTGCGCGCGCGATTGCGGACTACCCCTATCCGCCCGCCTTGATCGAGCAAGTACTACCCGTCGCCGTAGTCCTTGCTCCCGCCGCCACCGCCGCCACCGTCTGTGGCGGATCGGTCTGTTCCCGCTAGTCCCGGTTTGTGTTACCAGGATTAAATATTTCAATAGTGCCCTATTATAATGTATTTTAAATTATAATAATCATATTCAAAACTATTTTAAATTTGAATAATAATATACAATAATTTAAATATGACAAATTTACAAAAATTTACAATAAATTCAAATGATAACAATAATATTCAATAATTCAATTTAATTTACATCGTCCATACATAAATTTAGCTAAGTGCCGTTTGTCCTCACATACTTTCTTCGCACAATTGTTCCTTCGTTATGATCATGGCATGAGTAAGGGGTGTCCTCATTTGATAGGTGGATGCTCGGGTCAACCGCCACCACGAACGGAGGTTGCCCGTCAAACCGATCGTAATCATTGTCGGTTCTATCCTCAACTCCCACGATTTTTCTTTTGCTTGGGAGAACCACGTGATGCTTTGGCTCGTTGGACCCTTTCCCCTTCTTTGCTTTGCTAGACATGTTCTTGACATAGAAAACTTGTCGTACATCGTTGGCAAGGACAAAGAATTCATCCGAGTATCCAACCTTGCTCGGGATGACCGTTGTCATCCCACTTGCATCAATGGTTACGCCTCCACCACCGAGCCTAACCCACTAGCACCGAAACAGAGGGACCTTTAGAGGTCCATAGTCCAGCTCTCATATGTCATCGATGCTATCGTAATATGTGCTAGCCGTACGTCGTATCCCATGGCATCGATGCGGACGTGTTCGATTCGTGCTCTTTAAGTCTTGGGACCGTGTGTAAAATGTGTACCCATTGATTTCATATGCTTAGAATGTGGTGATCGAGCAAGATGGTCCCCTCGTCAAGAAGGCTAGTTGTTGGTCAATGATTGCGTTGCCCATGAGACGTTGTCGTAGCCAATCAGGGAATGCATCGATGTGATGGCGTGTAATCCAGGCATCCGTCTTACAGATGCTTTCCGAGCGAACAATCGCCAAGTGCTCCTCGATGTAAGGAGCCACCAAGGAAGATTGTTGCAACACGGTCCAATGTGCTTTCTGTACAAGTCATTTTCTATGTTCATTATTGCCTTCCTTCCAAGAGTTCCCTTCCCCCATAGTCTACCTTCATGGCTTGATTCCGCACTCGATGGGACGAAGGTCTTCAATAAAATCGACGCAAAACTCAATCACCTCATCGTTCCATATCCCTTGGTGATGCTGGCCTCCGGACGAGAACGGTTACGGACATACTTTTTAGAACACCCATATACCTCTCGAAAGGGAACATGTTGTGTAGGAATACCGGATCGAGGATACGGATCTCTTTGACAAGGTGGCATAGGAGATGCGTTATGATATTGAAGAAGGAAGGCGGAAAGATCATCTCAAAGCCGACAAGACATTGGACCACATCATTTTGAAAGTCTTCTAGTCCGTCATCGGATCGATGATCTTACGTGAAATTACGTTTAGAAAAGTACATAGCTTTGTTATTGTTGCCCGAAAATTATCGGGAAAGATACCCCAAATTATAACGGGAAGCAAATGTGTCATCGGCACGTTGCGGTCATGGGACATTAGATTTGTGAACTTCTTATCCTTCGTGCTTATTATTCCCTTTATATTCGAGGAGTATCTAGACGGTACCTTGATGTTCTCCAGGCATTCAAACATTATTTCCTTCTCTGTCTTGCTCGAGTGTAGTGGCTGGACTTAGGTATTGGGCTCCTTTCTCCTTTGGTTGCGGGTGAAGGCCGTTGCGTTGAGCCATATGTTTCGGATCGTTACGTTCCTCAAGTGTATCTTTTGATTTTTCGTATACACCTAGGAAGCCCAGCAGAGTTTACGCAAAGGTTCTTGGTGAGGTGCATCACGTCGGTTGCGTGGCGGACGTCCAAGACATCCCAGAGGACAATTCCCAAAAAATTGATTTCTTCTTCCACATCGCGCGTGACCACCTTCACTTGCTATAGGTTGGTTGCCGGGTCCCTTTCCAAATACTACTTTGAGGTCTTTCACCATGGCAAACACGGTCTTTCCGTTGCGATGCTTTGGCTTAGTACGATGGTTTGCCTTTTGGTCTAAATGTTTGCCCCTTCTCCGGACAGGGTGGCTTGCAACAAGAAAGCGACGATGGCCCATGTACACTACCTTTTTATAGTATTTCAGGTACATACACTTAGTCTCATCCATACAGTGGGTGCAATCGTTGTATCTCTTGTTTGACTGTCCTGGATAGGTTGCCAAGTGCGAGCCAATCGTTGATGGTAACAAACAAGCAACCCTCGTAGGTTAAACTGGTCCTATTTATCCTCATCCCACACGGGAACACCTTCTTTCTTCCACAGCAGTTTTAGATCTTCGATCAACGGTCTTAGGTACGGATCGATGTCGTTACCAGTTGCTTCGGGCCTTGAATAATAACCAAGCATCTGAATATACTTCCACTTCATGCATAGCCAAGGCGGGAGATTGTAGATACACATTGTTACGGGCCAAGTGCTATGCCACGCTGCTCATCTCTCCAAAAGGATTCATGCCGTCCGTGCTTAAGCCGAACCTTAGGTTTCTTGCATCCTCGCCGAAGTCTTTAAATGTTACGTCGATGTTTCGCCACTGTGACCCATCGGTGGGATGTCTCGGCATGCCGTGGTATTATAGGAAAATACCACATCACATTAGCAGAACCCTTTTCTTCGAAGACCGTCCGTCAACTTCGCTGGATCATTTTGTCGATCTTGTATCGAAGTGCTTTACAAACCGGACATGTTTCTAGGTTCTCATACTCCTCACCGGTAGAGGATACAATCATTAGGACATGCGTGTATCTTCGTACCTCCAGTCCTAGAGGGCAGACTAACTTCTTAGCCTCGTACGTTGATTCCGACAATTTGTTTCCTCTAGAAGAATGTTCTTCATAAGTTTTAGTAAGTCGTCAAATGCTTTGTCACCGACACTAATTTTGGCCTTCCATTGCAAGAATTCCAGCGTGGTACCCAACTTTTTGTGCCCCGTTGATAGCCGGGTACAAGGACGTTTTGTGGTCCGCCAACATACGCTCTAATTTCGCACATCCTTTTCACCTTTACAGCCCCCGTACGTCGCGCAATATCGACCAAGGTCATCGGACCCGTCGTTTTCTTCAAGCATCCCCGTCCCCGCCTGTATTCTCTTCAAACCCACCACATTGGCCACATCCAGAAATGTTATCGTCGTCTTCTTCATCTTCTTCCATTGCAACCCCCACCTCTTCGTGCGATGTCTAGCAATTGTAGTGAGGCATGAATTCGACCGAAACAAATGGGCATGAATAATTCTTGATGTCGAATACTCCTTCTCGTTTTTGCACTTTCGCATGGACAACATATGAAACCCTTCGCTTGTTGGCATCCGCCACACTCAAAAAATAATGCACGTCTTGAATAAACTCCGTCGATCGTCGATCCGCGTTGTACATCCATTGCCGATCCATTTACATGGAATGCACAAAAATCGTAAGAAAAATCCACGAAATTCAAACCATTTAAATATTATTACTATAATTATATATATGTTATCGAGACAATAATGAAGAGTATATCAAGATGTCCTCCCGCACGACTACAATTATGACGGAGATGCACGAGTACTACTACTACACGAGCTCAAACAAAATTACCTTACTTTTCTAACCTACTATCAAATTTTTATATTTTTTCCTTTGTCATCTATTTTATAACATTTTTGTTCAAAAGACTCTCTCTCATCATTTTTCATAAATATTTTGCGAGAAAAAAATTGTACGTACTAAATTCCTAGAAATATAATGTGTTAAGCATACTTTTCTTACTCTATATTTTTCCTAACTTTTTCTCAACACAATGTAATGTGCTTAGCAAAATAATTAGTCCAAACAAATTTTCTCTCCTCATGTTAAAAAATCTAGAGATGAAAATGTATAGAAAACAACCGTAAAATACAAAGTGCTAAGCATAGATCATAAGAGGAAGAAGTTGCTAACCTTGTAGATAGCAAAGATTTGTGTATTATCACCAAAACAAAATCATAAAAATTTTTGGCAGCACCTCCCTCTAGCTAGAGCAAAAGTTTGAAGACATGTGTAGTTGGCTCAGGGGGAGGAGGAAGAAGGAGTATAAAAGCAACCATCTTTAGTCTCGTGATGTTACCAACCGGCACTAAAGATCAAAATTATCTTTAGTGCCGGTTGGTAACACTAACCGGGACAACAAATAGCATCTTTAGCCCCGGTTGAGTTACACCAGGGACTAAAGATGTCAGCGGATCGCCGAAGTTGTCGAGCGCCGAACATCTTTAGTCCCGATGGGTAACACCAACCGGACAGAAAATATCATCTTTAGTCTCGGTTGGTGTTATCAACCGTAACTAAAGATGCTCGGTGCTTTGACAACCTCTAACAATATTTGAACCGGGACTAAAAATGATCTTTAGTCCCGGTTCGTGTCACGAACCGGGACTAATGTTCCTAGATATCCTTTTTCTTTTTAAATTGGGACTAGAAATATTTTTTAGTTCCGGATACTATTCAAACCAGGACTATTATGGTTTTTGGTACTTTAACGGAAAATAGTTTTTCCAGTAGTGATATCTAACATGTCTGTGCATGTATATCTTTGTCGATCTTTTTTAGATTCGTTTTGAGATGACTTTGTTGTGAAGGCTCGTAAATTTCAGATATTTGATGACTCGTCGTAAATAAGAATCTTACTTTAAATGTTTGGTGCAGAATAGAAATGATTTCAACACAAATTCAATCGGCCACTCTGTACGCATACGATGGTCCAAGGATACCACCACTGGTGGGAAAACCGGCGGCGTTTCGAGAGTAAACTAGAAACTTTCAACTGATTCAGCATAATCAATGAAACTATTATATGAGGTATGATCTCACACAAGAACCGTCCGAGATAGATACCCAATATAATCAATGAGACAATTAATTATTATCAGTAGTGGTTGAAGAATTGACACTGATAAATTTTCTTGTTTGATGCCCAAATTAACAAACCGATAAAAAATGTACAAGATAATCTAAAATTTCTATGCATTACTATATAAAGTAACATCGGCTGGTTCGTAACTGGCATCAGTGCCAAAAATGAACCTGACCCCTTCTACCCCTCCCCAATCATTGGTGGGTCCCATCCCTGCATAGATGAGCCTGGCAACTCATCTGGAATGGTTAGGGTCGACCTAAACCTTTTTGTATAGGATAAATTTATTATGAGTCTATTATTCTATTATATTAATAGATTATCCATGGATACCAAATGGATCAGCTATATTATTATTAAAAAACTCATTACATATATGTAAAACTCGGATCTAAAATTTTTAAACTTGTGTTCACATTATAAAAACTTATCGATTTAGTTGAATTTAGTAGGAATAATTCATTGTTCACGAAGCAACTTTGTACAAATTTTGAGCTATTTATACATATGGGACTCATGATGCATTACTATGACCGAAAAATTCTAGTTAAATATGTGTAAAACTTGGATCCAAAATTTTTAAACTCGCGTTCGTATTATAAAAACTTATCGATTCGTTGAATTTTGTAGGAATGATTTATTGTACGAGAGAATCAACTTTGTACAAATTTTGAGCTATTTATATATGTGAGACCCACGATGCATTACTATGACCCAAAAATTATATTTAAATGTGTGTAAACTCAAATCTAAATTTTTAAACTCATGTTCATATTATAAAAACTTTTCGGATTCAGTTGAATTTTGTAGGATTGATTTATTGTATAGAGAAGCAACTTTGTATAAATTTTGAGCTATTTATATATGCGGGGCCTACGATATATTACTAAGACCAAAAATTCTAGTTAAATATGTGTAAAACTTGGATCCAAATTTTTAAACTCGTATTTATACTATGAAAACTTGTTAAATTTATTAAATTTAGTTAAGATTTTTAGAAACAATTTATTATATAGAGAAATAATTTTATACAAATTTTGAGAATATTTATACATGTGAAGTCATTTTGGGTGAACCTTTTAAGCATAGGTTCTAATGGTTTGATCCGTTTGATCCATTTGTATTTTTGAAGCGATCCCTGAAGATTTATTGAAGCAAATTTATAAATAGGTTTAATGGATAAATGGATCGATCCTAACCATTCCCATCCCTATCCTGTCGGTATTCTATTCTGTAAACCTGACATTGATATAAGTTTAACTATATTGGATGTGGACTAACCGATACTCTTAATAAGGATCCAAATTTAAAATTTTAAATTGTGAAAAAATAAATAAAATATTTTGAATACTCCAATCATCCTTACCAATCTTTACTAACTCACCTACAAATTTATCCTATTAGCAAATGGATATTTTTTCCCTTTTCAACCTTTGTAACCAAGATTTGAATCACAGATTTAAATATCTAAAATAATTCAAATGAAAATAAAAGGTTGTCAACTACAAATTCATAGATTTTGTCGAGAGCTACAACTTTTATCTAAACTTTGTCGCATTCCGAATTCATATAAATAAGTCAAATTCATATATCCAAAACTAGCATTAATATGATCAGGGTCATCAGTGCTGGATATTCTAATGACTCGATACTGATGACTTTCCCCGCTAATATGTTAGCCCATCCTGCTCCAATCGGCTTAAATCGGTACTAATTGTATAACAAACAATTCAGTGCCGGTTCTTAATATAATCTAGTACCAATATCTTCTCAACAGTTCTGGGTGTTGTCTTTACGTAGCGCGATATTGTTTTATTGGCCGGAAAACCATTATCAGCGTCAGGTTTTATAGTGACGATGAATCGCGCGCGTGCGCACACACGAGAACTTTTACGACGCTTGGAGGTATTCCAAGTAACTATAAAACATTTACCGTTGATTTCTTTAGGAAAGGAATAGAAATTAATGTAAACGTGGGTAATTTTGGTACAGCCAACTGCATGCTGCTCGTCGTCACTAACCTCGTATAGCACATAAGGAATCGTATCACTAATCCAGAATTAATCTCTTTCTCCTACTGATTCACATATGGATTCCTATACCACTAACTAATCTCTTCTTCGACCGTTCTGTACTTACAGGAGGCTGGTGACGTTTGATCCTCCTTCCGAATCGTTTGTAATCAACTAATCATTGCTTGGGCTCAAAATAACTAACCATCGTTGCTGGCCGCGCATTACCGAACATCATTGATGATCAACCATCCTGTTAACCAATTACCTCTGCCCATCGAGCCATTTACTCTCCACTCCAGGCCCTCTACCGTAGAAATCTCTATATACAGACATATACATATATATTCTGTTTGTAACTTGCCTTGCTTAGTTGCCACGCTGTCATTACCTACCCAGCATGAAAATGTCGTACGTCTCTCTCTATTGGAATCGTTCTACTACCGGTGATAAACAAGTCTGAATACGCGCGCTGACTTTTAATTGGTCAAGAAGAAATGAATCAGAATCTATAACAAGGTTTGCCACAAGTAATAAAAGCAAAGGGTACACATCCATGTAGGAAACTGGCTGCTTTTTCATCATAATCACGACTCATTCTAACATACAAAAACCAAAAATTCAAACCACGTGAATTGAAACCAAAGCAACGTGTACTTGACTAACCTTCAGTATAATCCTACATGTCATTTCTGTGCTGACCTTCCGCTAGTCCAATCCAAGATAGAATGTTCAAACCTTAACAAAACAAAGATTCATTCATATTCCATGTCTAAATCATGAAATCTAGTCTAAGATCGATACCACATAAGAAATGTACATATTTCTGCCAAATTTGAACAATATATATACAGCACCAGTCTCTCTCTCTACATATATATGTACTAGGATAGGTCTGTATATATATATGTGTATCTTCTTCTCATTTCTAAGCCAAGCTAGATAGACGTGAACAACAGGGTCGTTAACTATAGCAGAAAGCTCGATAGATAGATGGATCGCCGCCTTGCTAGTGCTTTCATGGCCGGCAAGATGATCATTTCGCAGAAGCCACCTAGCACATGTTTTCCTATACATATGGTTTGGCACAAATTACCAGCTGTTGCCGCTGGAAATACGTGCAACAGCCTAAGAGCAAGCAAGCACAAGAGTGTACAATTTGTGCCTTGCCATGCGCATGCCCCAGCTCCAGCTTCTGTCCCGGCCGCCGTGGAGGCAGCAGCAAGTTTTGAGCCCTCGGTGTGGGGCGACTTCTTTATCCACTATAAACCGGAGCCATTTAAGGTACTATATTCAATGTAGTTTAAAGTAAAATACTTTATTATCAAAAGTAATACAGTACTACCTTCTTTTTATTAATTTTTATACAATGTTTGGTACCATTCGTCTTACTTACAAATTTCATATAAAAATTTAAATTAAGATTATATTTTATTTTATGATAAAATGAGTCAATAAAATAAATAATATTTATATTTTTTATGCAACGAATGGTCTAACGATATAAAAAAATTATCATATAATTTTATATTTTAAAATAAAGATAGTATAAAATACTTAGCGGACCTAACTTACAGAATTACAGCCCTATCAATTGGTTAGGCGAGGAGCTGATTATATACAAATGCATATGGGTAATGACTTATAAGCCAATATATATATATATATATATACACGAAAATAAAGCTACGTTGAAAATACATGAAATCAACTTTAAAATTAAATTAAATTAATTCTAAAATTTAAATCTCGATAACGGCTAATTATCTAGTTCAAGTCTTACAGTTTACTGCCGTTGTGTTTGCATTTATTCCTTGTACACCTCCGCTTCTCTAACACCTTAACACTAGCTAGTTTTATTCTATCCGTTGCCTTTCTCTTCTCATTGTTAGTATTTTTATTTTAGAGAATGACCAAAATACCTTTATCTATTCTTACATTAATTCTATCTTAGTACGTAGGGAACACACATGTTATTTGTCAAAAAATTTTGGGGTACGACTATACATACCCCCATGTCCAATTGTAGGCCCCATTTTGGGACACTTACATATAGGCATTTCGTGTTTTTTTAAATCGATTATACTACTACGAAACTAAAATGAGGTCCAGTATAAAAAAATAATACTATAATAAACTCAGTAGTATAGTAGTTAAGACGGCTTCACCGTGAAATGGGCAAGAAACTCAGCACCAATTGGACCGAATCAGCATTTCTAGGAGGAAGGTTTAATTTACTCTCCATTCTGAATTTTTCTATATCATGCTCAGTGGAGAAGCATAAACGAAAATATATTTTTCATACATATAAGCCTAGCCTATATATTTCGAAACTAACCACTATATGCTTCTTTTATTCACATTTTAGTTACATTGAAATATATAATCAAAGTTTCTTTTAATGCTTTGTCATATATATCTTGGTCTACCTTTTTTTGTTGTTTGAAATATATCCTAACTAACTAACTAACCAATTTATGCATGGCAAGCAGCGATCGGAGAAATGGATGAGGGAGAGGGCCAACAAATTGAAAGAGGATGTCCGCACGCTATTTACAGTCTCTAAAGACATCTTGGGGAAGATGAACTTAGTGGACACAATTCAGCATCTAGGAATCGATCACCTCTTCGAAAATGAGATAGACACTGCACTAAAAGACATCCATGAAAGTGAATTTGCTAGCTCTAACCTGCATGAGGTTGCTCTTCGGTTTCGTTTGCTAAGGGAGCGTGGCTTTTGGGTATCTACAGGTATATATTTCTCTACCTATTTAACGTATCATGTGGTACTTTTTAATTTACCGTTGATCAATACCAGGAGGATAACAAAAAGGCTCAAAAACAGATTACCCATATATAATGAGTCTAAAACTTGGCTCCTCGATCACAAGCATTGTTTTCTCAAATATTTTTTATATGCAGATATATTCAACAAATTCAAGGACGACGATGGCAATTTTAATGGTGAATCAGCTAATGACCCAGTCGGTCTTCTATCCTTATACAACGCAGCACACCTTTTTATACATGATGAGCCGGAACTCGAGGAAGCCATTTCTTTTGCAAGGCACCACCTTGAAACAATTAGTCGACAAAGTGTTCTGAGAGCCCCTTTAGCGGACCAAATCAAGCGTGCCCTTCGCTTGCCGCTACCAAGGACTCACAAGAGAGTGGAGATGACTTCATATATATCTCGAGTACGACAAAGAGGATTGCCACAATCCAGTTCTTCGGAACTAGCAAAGCTGGATTTCAACCTACTTCAGCGTCTTCACCGAAAGAGCTCAAGGAAATTTCTAGGTACTAACAACTACACTTTGTTCTTTTGTATAAGTATATATATATGATAGGTTGGGTAACGCTAATTCATGGCGCGCGCTGAACGTACAAAAATGAGAGAAATATGCCCTAATTAATTGGTTTCATTACAAATGATAATATTTTGTATATATTGTGTTATATGTTAAAAGATGAGACTGAACAAGTAAATGGTACGCTAAATCACGCACACAACGTGCTAGTAGTACGATATATTATGTGCCCTCAATAACAATATTGTTCGCAGTGGTATACGTACATAGTAAAGTACGACAAAATTGTAAATTTGGGACTCCAAAGATCAATCTTTTTGATTACGATGACATTTGTATGGATAACAAATGGGACCATATGTGTCTATGAATGTGGGTCCAAGTGTTAAATCTACAAACGAACAATGTTTCGAGTGACAAATCTTCAAATCTTACGTAAAATACATAGTGAAAACAAAGAATATGTTTGAAAATCCAAAATACAGGAAAAACTTCCTTTCTTAATCTAATAACCCAAATTCACTAGTGCAGAATCGATTTTTCCGTGCGGGCCAAAAGTCATCTTCTCATGCGAAGGCCCGCCTACACACCCGAGAAGGTCCGAGAAAAACCTTTCGCGTGCGGCGGCCTAACCGCACGGAAAAATCTATTATCTCATGCGGTCGGCTTAAGCGTCTCGCACGGGAAGATCGATTATCCCGTGCGAGCCACTTAAGCCGCACGCACGGATAATAGATCTTCCAAGTGCGGGCACGAATTAAGTGGCCCGCACGGGAAGATACATCCGTCCTATATTACATATTGAATTATTTAATTATTGAATTATATAATTAAATCGATAAGTAATATCACATCATAAATTGCACAAAAATAATTTCACATCATCACAATTTTACCACAAATTTCACATGTATAATTTTACAACAAATTTTATAATGGATGACGCCGGCGATAGAGGTGGCCGTGGTGGACGAGGCGGCTGCGGTCGGAGGAGGCGCGGTGGAGGCCGACAATGGAGGAGGCGGCCGTGGTCGGCGGTGGCGGCGGTGGAGGCGGTGCTGGAGGTGGCGGTGGGAGGGCAGCCGCGGTCGGATGAGGCGGTGGTGGAGGGCGACGGTGGAGGAGGCGGGCGCGGTTGGTCGAGGTGGACAAGGCCGGCCGTGGTCGGAGGAGATGGCGGTAGAGGCCGATGGTGGAGGAGGCGACCGCGGTCGGTGGTGCCGGTGGTGGAGGCGGCGCGGTCGGTGGTGGCGGCGGTGAAGGAGGCGACCGCGGTCGGTGGAGGTGGATGAGGCCGGCCGCGCCGGTGGAGGTGGCGATGGAGGTCGGCGGCGAAGGATGCCGGCGCAGAGAGAAGGCGCGATGGAGGCCAACCACGGTGGAGGCGGCGGTGGAGACCCTCGGCAGTGGAGGTGGCGGGTCGGTGAGGAAGCCATGGCGGGATCTAGAAACTTTCATCGGGAGTTAGAAAATTTTGGAGCCCGTGTGCACACCTATATAGGCGGTGATGATCTTTTCGTGCGGGCGGCTTAAGAGCCTGCATGAAAAGATTATCTTTCCATGCGGCGCTTAAGTGCTCGCCGGCTTGCGGCCCGCACAAAAACTATCTTTCCATGCGGGTCCTTAAGCCACCCGCACGCGATAATCATTAAACCTTACATCTATAAATTTGACTATAAAAATTGCAATAATATATAAATCTGGTTAGAAAATTCTATGAATCGACATGATAACTTAATTTTGGTTCATAACATCGTATAATTAACATTGCACCTCTTTATGTGCTCCTCTAGATATTGTTCCTCTTTTTGCCGTCTCTATTTTCCCTTTTGATCTGCTGTTGACCAAGACGGAAAAATTCGACCTTTTCTTTTTATTTTTTAATATTTTTTTGACTTAGGAGCACACGAGAGGTAACCACAAAAATTTGAGCCCAAACAAGTGAAAGACACGCTCGAAATAAAAAGCTTTCGGGCTCGAAAAGACAATCTTCTAAGCCATTTTTGGGGAAAATAAAATCGTCGAATGCGGCAAATCCACGAACGAACGCATCCAAAAAATTTTTTTGATCGATTTTCATACAAGGAACGTCTTGATTGGAGTCCATATGTGAAAGTTATGACCATTTTAAAAACCGACTCCGAATTAGAGGACAAAACAGAACAGTATGCGTAAAAACTTAGAACACGTGCACAAACTACATTATATGTGCAAGTGGAGCTACTCTGTTATAATTTCATCTAAAGAAACTATAAGTTTCAAGTTTATATAGCTTATAAGAAGTTATAAACTTATATGCATCTCAAATTTGTACATAACCTTAACATTAACTCAATACCACAACATATAAAGTTATATTATCATTTTGTTGTGAAAAAGATATTTTTCTATTTGATTCTATCACATATCCAAGAATTAGATGGAGAATTCAATAGGTCTATAGATAATTGAAACCTTACATCTCTAACTTAGTTTACAAAAATATATTGGTAAGACATCGTGCGAGTCCACTTAAACGATCACACGGGAAAATGGATTATTCCATGCGTTCCACTTAAGCGACCGCACGTGATAATCTATTTTTCCGTGCGGTTGCTTAAGTGGACCGCACGTATAATGTAACCGTCTCAAGAGACCGATTTTTCAAGCGTGGTTATTTATGACCCGTCCGAAACCTATCGAAAGTCTCGTCTAGAAAAACAGTTTCGTACTAGTGATTATAAGTAATGATAGCTGTCAGTAGATTCAAAATATCTGATTGGTACGTAGGCCATCGCTAGCTTCAGAATAATAGATTCAAACATCTCTACAGACCTGAAAAAATAGAAGAGCAGAGTGGGTTGCGCTGATATATACTAATCTAATACAACCTCTACGTTAGATGAGGATATTCATTTTTGAAATAATGGTTAATCATTGTTTTATTCATAAGAAGTAGTCTAAATATGCTAAAGGATATATAAGCTATACTTAAAAGTTCTTTTTAATAATAAAACATATCACAAATAAATAATATTTTTATAAATTTTTAATAAGACGAATGTTAAAATATCACATGTCAAAACAAAACAATGCCATCTATTAAAAATGGAGAGTAGATAAAAAAATAAAATATAGAATTGTGGAAATTATTATATTATATTGTCTTCAGATAGCTAGCGAGTAAGTATTAAACTGCACATCAATACTATTATGCTAATCTTTATTAAACTTTATGCATTAGAGGTAAAGTTCTATATATTAGAGGTAAAGTTCTATATATCGCACTCAGAAACCGATTAGTAAATTGTGATGAAAACAAATAATAAGGGTTCTTGATTTTTCACACGATATCCTCGATATATATACCCCTGACATTGCGCAATGTTGATGATCATATTTTAGTTAGTCGATCATCTTCATTATGTATATAAGAACTTGAAATTATTTTTTCTCAGGTGGTGGAAAGATCTTTCTGCATATATGGGTCTAAGCCATATTCGAGACCGTGTGATTGAGAACTACACCTGGTCCTACGCAGTGTACCATGAGGAAGAGTTGTCGCTTGCGCGGATGATATTTGCTAAGATAGTACTACTAATTGCCCTATTGGATGACACATACGATGTTTATGCATATACCTCAATCGAAGAATGCCGGATGCTAAACGCAGCCTTTCAAGGGTTGGAAATCTTTATGCGTCCCAATATTGATTATTTTATGGACATCTAATTTATGCATGTAATATTGAAATAGTTAATGATATCGATATTGTCAATAGTTTTATTAATGCTGTCCTGACTAATTAACCGTGTAGATGGGATGACAGCGCTGCCTCGCTTGTGCCAGAGTACCTGAGAAAGTTCTACGAGATTACCTTGAGCTGCTTTAGGGAGTTTGAGGATCTTGTACCAAGCAATCAGAAGTATCTGGTTGCTTTCACCAAGACAGAGGCATGCATCTATAGCTATATATATATACATCTCTCCTCTTATATAAATCGACAGTTAATTTTTGTTTTTTGTTACATTTCGACCCTCATGCTGTTATTTTACAATTAATTAATCGCATTCCTTAATTATGCAGTTTCAAAAACTGTCGAATTATTATTTGGAGGGAGCCGAATGGGCCCACCGGAAGCACAAGCCCAGCTTCAGCGAGCAGGTGGCTCTGGCGACCATGACCACAGCAACACGACCGCTAGCTGCTGGCTTAATGATTGGCTTAAGTGATAAAGTGACAACCAAAGCAGCATACGAGTGGGCTGTCACTAGCATGGACGCCATCATTTCATGCGGGAAAACCGGCCGTTTCATGAACGACATTTCCGGATTTAAGGTAAGTAGCAAGGAAACCATGTTTAATCTCAATTTGTATCTTTTTTCAGGTTTTACATTGAGATAACGAAAGCAGAACTAAACATATATTTTTAGTCCCATGTAAAATAGTCGAACTAAAATTTTAGTCCTGGTTTACGACGCCATATGGCTGGCTTCGTCGTTTTTAGTTGTGTTGGTACCAAAGTTTTTTAAAATTTTGCTCTTGTTTATTTTAGTATGCCTATATATACTTGTAAATACATATATATGCATAATATATGCAATATGTATATATATAAATACATATTTTTCACACACATACTCTATATATATATATATATATATATATATATATATATATATATATATATATATATATATAGACACACACATACATACTCCACCGCCGAAATAATCAACTAAAAATTAGAGATATTCCTTTATTATATGCAACTGATAATTTTTATTTATCAATCAATTTGTCAACTGTGAATTAATATCTAATTATATTTTAGATTTTTCTTCTTATTATTGTGAAAAAGATATATTATTGCATCCGAAACTTTTCAAAATGTAATTTGTTGTTTATCCTTGCCGTTATAGGAAAAAATATGATCCACAAAAAATAAACATGCATATATATATATATTAATTTAGAATTAAAAAATAAAATAAAAAAGAAGTTATTGTTAATATGTGCTAAAAGTTTAGGCTATACCTCATGCATGTTTAGGCTGACCAAATGTGCACTTTTAAGCACCCAACAGATAATAGGAAACAATAAACTGGACCAGTAATAAATACTTCCTACACGTTCATAATACTTATCATTTTGGATAAAGCCGATATATATCAAACTTTAAATTTTTTTACCATAAATATAATTTATAAAATATTTGTGTTAGAAATATGAAGACCAAAGATATAGATTTATGTTAAAAAATAATTTAATAAAATCATATATTTGTTAATATTTATGTATATATTTCTAAAATACTTTAGTAGTGGTTAAAGTTGTTTTTTAATCATGTTGTTGTCCAAAATAATAAGTATTATGAAACAGAACTAATTTTTAATTAATGACTATATAAATATATATTTGGCAATGAGTATATGTGTATTGCACGCAATGCAGCTCGAGTCGCAGAACAAAGCTGATATGCCATGCTCGGTTGAGAGTTACATCAACGAGCACAAAGTCACAGCCGACGTCGCCATCGCCAAGATAAATGAATTGGTTGAAGACGAGTGGAAAACAACTAACCAGGCTCGCATTGACAACCGTGATGTGCTCCTGTGGTGCAGCGTCTTATCAATATAACAATGGCCATTCCGTTATATTACAATGATGGAATTGATGGGTTCACGTTCGGCGAGGGCATGCAGGAGGTCCTCAAGAAACTCTATGTCAAACCCATTCCCATGTAAACCAAAATTAATTCGTTAATGGGGCAATCCATCTTTGCAATAGTGCCGGCCTGCAATAATGCCATGTATTTTGTTTTATCATGATGGGTGCTGATGAATTTTTTTCATTGTGATATTTGTCTCTGTGAGTAAGATAATAATTTTTTATGCTTCACAATTAACTCTTAGGCTGTCTCTAGCAACTTCCTCATATTTTTAATAGCGACCTAAACCCAAAATACATCACGACGGCTAAAATTAATGTCTAACAGAGTAGACATATTAAAAACCCATTTTGAATACAAGAGAGGAGAGAGGATAATCAAATATAGGTTCTCCCTTGATTTTCTCTTCGATCTAAATTTGAGTTGTCTTTTTGAATTGGCTGTTGAAGTGAGAAAGTTTTGGATCTTGACTTATTTAAAGTTTTAGATTCTTGACTTATTTACTGTGTATGATTAAAAAATAGGTTTTATTTTTAGGTTTGGACTGTTGAAGATAGTTTTATGGAACTAATTACTGCATGATGTACTGAATATGATATATAGCGTGTCTGTCATGCCTGTACATGGACAGTGCGGGTGCCCGACCAAACATGGTATGACCTCGAAGATACTTGCTGTCACAAGACATGACGCTTTAAGGTTTCAAAGGCAAAATATCTTGAAGAAAAAATAACCAAGTTGCCCTCACTTATTAATAAATTAGTTGTCATTTTATTGGGTCCAGTGCATTTAGCAGGAGTACTAGAATTTCTCTACACATAGAAGATATAGATGTTGTTTGGTTACGGGGATTAAATTTTACCACATCAAATATTTATATATTATTTTAAAGCATTAAATATAGATTACTTATAAAATCTATTTATAATTGAAGGATAATTCGTAAGACAAATCTAATGAGTCTAATTACGTCATGATTCGAGAATGTGTAGCTACCGTAAACATTTGCTAATCATGAATTAATTAGGCTTAATAGATCGTCTCGTAAATTATCCTCCGATTTTACAATTATTTTTATAATTAATTTAGATTTAATTAATGTCTAAACATTTAATACGGGACGAACTAAAATTTTTATTTTTAGTCCCTAACCAAACTGCTCCATGGTCTGCACATCTGCGCATCGAAGCTATAGTGGCAAAAAGTACACGTGACGAAGCAATCATTAGCATAAACAAAAATTCAAAACAGATGGTTGTTATTTTCCTAACCTTATCAACTCACCTCTCTCGTTTTTTACATACATATTTTTTGTTATTTAAAAATTTTATATATGAAAGTTGTCGTTTAAAAATCATATTAATTCATTTTTAAGAAAATAATTAATATCTAATTAATTATACGCTACTGAATTGTTTTGTTTTATATGTGTGACAGATTAGTTTTTAACACCAAATATGGAACACAGCCTAGATGAGCCTTTAAACATCAGGTTTTGTGAGAGGAAGGAAGTACCATATTGCCTTGTTAATTTGTCTGCTTGTTATACAGCAAGCTCTCCATGTCAGTTGCGAGCGGTCACGCATCAACAGTCCACTACTGAAGTACTGATGTGATTCCACTCTCTACCCGTTTCAAATGAAAGAATAAGGTTTTGACAGGGTGACAGCCTGGAAGTGGTAACGAGGAATGTGACAGGCTGAGAAAAGAAAAAACCTATCACATATTGATTTTTGTGACTAAGTGACAAACGCCACTGTCATATATTTATCATCTTTGACGGATTGATTTTTACAAGCTCGTCACATATGACTTCATGTGTAAATATCACACGTTATACGTTACTGGAGATTCGATTTTCGAGTACGGACCAAACGACATCTTTTCGTATAGAAGGCTTGCTCACACGTTCGAGATGGTGCGGAAAAGACCATTTTTACGTGCGGGCGTCAACCGCACGGAAAGATCGATTATCCGTGCGGTCGGCTTAAACGAACCGCACGAAAAGATCAATTATTCCATGTGAACCATTTTACATGACCGCACGGGATAATTGATCTTTTCGTGCGTTTTTAAGTTGACCGCATAAAAATGGATCTTTCTGCGTGCATTATTTTATGTGCGCTGCATGTTTTTAGGTCTAGCTCTCTCGTATGTATCCTCTCATCCTGTCTCTCTCTCTCTCTCTCTCCTCTCCTCTTTCTCTCGGTAATATCATCGATCGATCGAGATGCATGTATATATATTCACACAAGAATTAAAAGATATTTAATTATTTTCTCATAAAAAGATATAAATGTACACATCATGCATGTTCATATTATCATGTTTCATCTTGTAATTTACAATAGTTCGAAACACATAAAAAATAGAATTAATTAGAAATAATTATAGATGATCTTTTTCTCACTCTCGAAGTCGTTTGAATTTATCGTCTGTCGCAAGCTCGTTCTCTGGATCGTAAAAATCTCGAGATGTTGCGGACATCGTGGCGGATGAAGCGGTAAATATCGCAACCAAGTTGAGCATGGTTCGATTGTCGAACGGCGGTTCGCTACAAGCTGAACGGGCCTCGATACGTTTAAGAAGGAATACATATTGCTATAGGTAGGAAAATTATACAAGATCAATCTTAACGTGTAAAAAGAAATTTTCTCGAACTTACTTCTTCAAACTTTGTAGTGTATCTCCCATGATTCTAAGCATCTCGCACACGTAGTAGGCGCATAGGTTAGTGCCTAGTGGTTGCTTATAACGGTGTGTTGAATAAAATTGTATACGTACGTCAATATTTTAAATTAAACACGGTATAAAATGTCGCATATAGCGGGCATGTAATTACCGACCATTGTGTCTTCACGAGAAGCTTCTTCTTTTGTGGATTATTGGCTGGTCCACCATGTCTTATGTAAGGTGTCATCGCTCTATATAGACAAAATAATTGTTTGAGTCAATTGTTTCTTCGAGAGTAACAACAGACAATACTTATTAAATGGTGCATGGCAGTACATACAAATTTAACAAAACGAGAAACTCTTTGAATGTATCCTCCTTGTAGTGTGTCGGATCCAAGCACTCTTGTCAAGTGGTCCCACGAGATATACCGAGAAAAATATGTAGTGATCACTGCAAAGAAGATATGTTAATTATAGGTGATATTGTAGTAAAATATCGGTTGTACGAAAGAATATTACGTACCGTAGCGTATAAGGGACCATGAGGAAATTTTTGTCTTTGTGCTCGAGCATCGATCCGCCCAAGTACAAGTGCTACCATGACCATCTTCTCCTTGTGTATTTTTTTGATGATCGCGTCTTTTTGGAACTTCGTTTTACCTTTAAGCTCAGCGAAATGCATGAATATTAATGGTGTCTTCCGTCCGCAAATCCTTGTTGGGTTAATGTATCCTCTTGGATGGTTGCCCTTTTCGCGTTGTGAAATTGCATCCGAAGTAATGCAGCAAGTAATTTTTAGAAGTTAGTTTGCAAATGCATTCATTTATGACATTAAATGCGATTGATACTTATAGGCAAAACACAAGCAACGAGATTTGTATCCATTTTTTCCGTCTTGAATAATGGGTGAAGGTCGTTGAAATCAATTACCGTATCCCATTTGGTCCACCGGTGAAACCGTGATCCGAGACCTTCACGAATCATGCCGAGGCCCTTTTTGGTCGCCTTTAGATACCAGTCATGCATCGGCCTTATTTCCCGTACTTGTACTTTGTTGGCACTTCGTCGGAAGTCCAGTTTTGCATGTCTTCCATTTGATTTTTCACCGATTTTTGTGAATCCGACAACTTTGGAGTTTCATCTTGCTTCTTGTCAGTCAACCCTCTCCCCGAAAGCCCGGAACACTAACTTTTCCTCGTATATGGCCATTTCTTTCTTATCATAGGTTGATCTAACAATTTTTGGGATAAACCGACAAGGTTTAAGCTTACTCGGACTTGGAAGACTTGTGGTTTTCGAAGAGGCCTTTCGGGTAGCGTCAATGCCGACTATGGTGTCGGAGGAGATTGATGAATATCTTGTACATCGGTTGGAGGTTGTTTCGCGGTGACTTCGGGGCGGATGTGGCGAATCGGGACCTTTTGGTTTAGGGGAGGAGGAAGATGGGGAAGCGGAGCCGATTAGGTGGCGAATCGGCCCGGTGGAGAAGGCGGTGCGGGCGCAGCAGCAATCCGAGGAGCCGGCGGGATTGGGAATGCTGCGGCGTGGATCGACCAATAGGATATCTCATCGATGCCATAGTATAAACCGATTCACCACGTCCCCAAGCAATTCTATCCCTTGGTCTTGGAATATCTAGCTCTAAGCTATTATGCTCGCATGCACCTTGGCCACTTGCACCCTTGCATATTCCTTAGGGATTGGCGAGTTTGTGAAATTCAGACCACGGTATAGTACGTCATGTACCTACCTCCTTTCTCTCCGGCCCTTCCTATCTCGCACGAGCAGGCCGCACGGCGTCGGAGGATTATGTTATGTCACGCGCAAAAATTCAAGCGGAATTTTCGCGAGTAATTTATGCATTAATTCCTCGTCCGGGCATCGGCCCGAGGTACACAAATATACAATTATTGATATTACTAGAATCCACGTCTTAGAAACAGTATAAAAGAATTACATAAATGTAGCGGAAAAAAAAACCGACTAAACTGAAACTAACACCATGATGGAACTCCAAAACACCACAGACAACCTTGACGGCGGACGCAAGCCTAAACCTCGTCGAAATTTTCTTCTTCGCAACCTTTGGCTCTGGAGAAGGAAAATAAAGCATGACTTGAGTACTCCCACCGTACTCAACTAGTCATACCGAAGAAAAGATATGATGCGGGATAGTTCACAAGGAAGAAATATAGTCTCATTTGCGTAAATAACATTTTAGGAATAATAATAGTTGAAAGTAGTAAAACAGTAATAATAATTAAGCAATATTAAATAAACACTGCTCAACATTAAACCCACGTTGTAACAGCCCAACCATCCATCTATACTAGTCAAGTTCCATTGGTCAAACCATTACTTAGGTGAGACTAATCATGGTGAATCTAGTTAATCGCCCGTAACAGTGGGCACGGCTATTCGAATAGTTTTACTCGATCCGAGGTTTATAACCGTACCCACAAGACACAATTCCACAACACATTACGTGTGCCGGTGTACCACCACGATATCACGGAAAGGAACTATGACGGGACCCTTCACATAACCCCCTCAAACCAATCATACCACACCAAGGTTTCACTCCCACTCCTATCGGGGTAATGGGCAGTCCCCTCTCGTGCCGCGGTGAATCCGGTAGCCAATCAACCATTAAAATTGGGGCCGACCCAACTCCATCACGCCCACCCTCACTAGGGTACGTCGGCTAGAGACAGCTATACTACGGATCCAGCCATTACCCATGCGGCTTGTGGTATGCATGGTAATTCTTCCAGGGTTTCGAGAACCGGTCCTTAATTGTCATGAGCACTCCAATCAATATCCAACCATGTCCTCACAACCCACCATTATAATATTTCAGTATTATTAGAATAGGGTCACATACTTGACATCATTTGAGTAATAGTCCCTAATGTAATATTTGATGAATGTGATTCCCTTAAGTGAGCTAGTGGATCCAAGCCAGGCTAAGCTTGTTCCAAACCAACATCTAGTCATATTGAACCCAAGTTATCAATGGTATAAGGTATTCAATTCCTATGGCTGAGTACGGTAGGTATAAAATAGTCCAATGAAATGACATTCTAAAACATATGCGTATTTGAGAAAAAAAGATAGTTAAATAAAATAGGTACAACATGATCAATGTAAAGTATGACTTGCCTTGCTCGGATATTGGGGAACCTCGCGACTACTTGAAGTTAACGGGATCGCCGGAATTATCGGAATCTACACGACAAACAAAGCATTTCAACAAAACATGCTAAAAATCTACTGAAACGGCAAAAAGAAACTATTTTTAATGGATTCTTGACATTTTTGGATTTAATGAGATTTGAATGGACTAAAACGGAGCTCGGATTAAAAGATATGAATTTTAGAAGTTTAATTGCGATTTTTAAACTTAATGAAAAGACTAATAAATTTATTGCGCAATTAAGTCCCTTGCGACGTAAGCATGCACGGGCGGCGGGTAGGGTGCGCGTCGGCATGACATCATGCCGCGTCGGCGCGGCGAGCAGTCGGGGCGCGCGCCGGCTAGGGCGACACAAGCGGCGCGGCGGCTCGGTCCGTGGTGGACCGAGTCCACGGCACGGCAGGCGTGGGGCGCCACGTGGCGGCCATCCGTGCGGGACGGTGGCCGGATCGGACGGGCGGGATCGGGCGGCTAGGATGCGCCGTCCAGAGAGATCGAGCGGCTACGGTGACGATCGGGCTAGGGTTAGGGCTTGGTGCGGTGGCGGCGGCGCTCGCTCGCCGGCCATGGCTGCGCGGTGGCGGCCGGCTCGCCGCGTTGCGGCAGCGGCACGGCAAGCGGCGGCGGTAACGGCGGCGGCTCGGGATGGCACGGCAACGGCGGCGGGCGGCAGCGGGCACGGGTTTGCGCAGGATTGAAGAAGGAGGAGGAGAGAGGAGGCCTTACGGCGATGGAGACGATGACGGCGGCCGACGGCGACAAGATTTGGGCGTTGGTGTTCTAGGGGATAAAACCTAGCGGCGTCAAAGGGAAAACACGGTGGGGATATGTGCGGGTTTTATAGGGCTGAATGGATACCGAGTGCGCATGGGATAAGGCCGAATTCCTCGTCGACGAACTCGGACTCGGGGGAGAGAAAAATGCGGCGATGGTTCGGATACGGCTCGGCCGTTGCGGGCGCGTGGAGAGCGGCGCGTGGCGTGGGGGAGCGGCTGGGCCCAGCGCGGGCTCGGTGCGGCGCGGCGAGGGCGCGGAGAAGGCGGGCGTGGCGGCGCGCATGGCGCGGTGGCTCGAGCCGCCGGGCGTGAGAGGCGGGCGTAGGTGGGGCCCACGCCGGTGGCACGAGGGAGCGAGGAGGGCCGAGACTTTTCGCATGCGACGGCCGGCTCGTGGGCCTCGACCCACGACCCAAGGAGAGAGGGTGTGTGGTAAGGACTAGGCGACGAGGAGTGCTTGGGCGATGGCCCGATAGGAAAATGGGCGGGAAAAAAAGGACGGATGAATAGGAAAATAATTGGAAAAATTGGGAAAATGGAATAAGGGACTTAATTTAATTGCTGATTATTTATTTAATTGGTAAAAATTATTTATAGTGCTGTAAAAATTCCACTAAAAATCCAGTTAATGTATTTTGACACGTAGAATTTAAGAAAAATCCTACCATGCTTTTCTATTTATTAAATGTATTTTATAATTAATTGTTGGCTCCAGTTAATTTCGAAATTCCAATTATTTTAGGCTGAATTATTTAAATGATTTAGGGGCAAAACTCGGGGTGCGACAAACCTACCCCTTAAACGGAATCTCGAACCCGAGATTCGGAGGCACCGGCGAAGAGGTGCGGGTGCGCGGCCTTCAACTCATCTTCTCTTTCCCAGTAGCTTCTTATTCTGAGTGATGAGTGCATTGAACTTTGCAAAATCTCGATAACCTTGTTTCGAGTCCTTCTTTCACCGGTCTCGAGGATACGAGCTGATTTCTCCACATATGTCAAGTCCTCTTGTATTTCATTATGGTATGTACTCTTTGCTCTTCGGTACCCTCGGACGTTTTTTAACGAGACACATGGAACACGTCGTAAATACCAACCATGTTGGACGGAAGTTCAAGCCGATAGTCTACTTCTCCTCGACGTTCCCGAGTGCGTAGGGTCCCACATAACGTGGTGCCAACTTGCCTTTGGTTTGAAAGCGGTGTACTCCCCGGAGCGGTGTAACACGAAGGTACACATAGTCCCCTGCTTCAAAAGCGAGATCTCTTCGACGATTGTCTACGTAGCTCTTCCGCCGAGCTGCGCTATTCTCAATCTTTCCCGAATTGTTCGAACTTTTGCTTATGCTTCACTTATCACTTCGTGCCAAACCACGCGCTCACCGTCGATCCCGGAAAAGGGTGTGCGGCACTTTCATCCATACAACGCCTCATAGGGTGCCATTTGAATGTTGGCTTGATAAGCTGTTGTTATAGGAGAATGCATAAGGCAAACTCTTGTCCCACGCTTTACCAAACTCAAGCGCACATGCTCTCAACATATCTTCCGAATTTGATTCACTCTCTCGGTTTGACCATCCGTCTGCGGATGATAGGCCGATGCGAAGTTTAAACGGGTACCAAGCTCTTCTTGCAACTTCTACCGAACTTGGAAGTAAACCGACTTCCTCGGTTAGACACGATCTTCTTAGGCACTCCATGTAAACACATAATTCTAGCAAGGTATAGGTCGCTAGCTTCTTTCCCGAGTAGGTAGTATGCACTTGGTATGAAGTGAGCCACCTTCGTGAATCGGTCCATGACGACCCAAATTGAATTATACCCTGTCGATGTGCGGGGTAAACTCGTGATGAAATCCATTCCAATCTCTTCCCATTTCCTCCGTTCATGTTACGCCTTGACTCGTGACAAACATCACGAGTGTGACAAATTCAACTGTTTTTCTCCTCATCCGACCCACCGAACTTCTCTTTGAGATCTTGAATATTGGGTTTGGTGAGCTTCCGTAAGAATCAGCTTCTTCAATTCTTTATCTTCTAGCACACACAATCTCTTTCCCATCTAGATTGTTCCATGCTCGTCTTACGTAAAGTCGCGAGCTTTTTCGACTCTCATGTTCTTTTTGAGTTCAGCCATCTCGGGATCGACACCGAGCAGACCGGATTTGATTAACGAGAGTGGGTTGAACTTCCGGAGCGGCCACAAAACCAAAATCCACAACCTCCGGGTTCGGGCGCTCAAATTCTCGCCGCACGGTTACACATTCTTTCTACGTTAATGGTGTTATAGTAACTCTTTCGGCTCAAAGCATTTGCTACCACATTAGCTTTTCTTGGGATGATAGTGTATCCCCAAATCATAATCTTTGATCAATTCCAACTATCTTCATTGACGAAGGTTTAAGTCGGTTGGGTGAAGATATACTTGAGACTTTTATGATCCGTGTACACTTCACAATGATTGTCGATTAGGTAGTGTCGCCGATTTTTAAGGCATGGACCACTACGGCTAACTCCAAATCATGGGTTGGATAATTGTTCTCATGCGGACGCAATTGACACGAGGCGTATGCGACCACTTTGCCTTCTTGCATCAACACACATCCCGCCCTTGGCGGGATGCATCACAATATACTTGGAAATCTTTTTGGATCCGGCGGTATCAAGGCGGCGCAGACATCAACTTCTTCTTAAGCTCTTTAAAACTCTTGTTACATTCCGCTGACCACTTAAATTTCTCATCATTCTTCAACAATTGTGTCATCGGCTTGGAAATTATGGAGAAATTCTCAATGAAACGGCGGTAATAACTCACAAGTCCAAGGAAACTTTGGATCTGCGTGGATGTCTTTGACGAGTCCACTTGTGTAACCGACTCCACATTCAACGGATCCACACGCTACTCCTTGGGCATTCACAATGTGGCCGAGGAACTGTAATTACTTTAACCGTAAAGCACACTTGCTGAACTTGGCGTAGAGTTGATGATCCCTTAACTTCTCGAGCACTAACAGGAGATGATGCTCGTGTTCCTCCTCGTCTTGGAGTAGATCAAAATGTCGTCAATGAACACCATGACAAATTTGTCCAAGAATTCCATAAACACCTTGTTCATCGATTCATCAAGAAAGCCGGTGCATTGGTCAATCCAAAGGACATGACCGTACACTCATACAAAGCGTACCGAGTGATGAAAGCGGTCTTGGGAATGTCCTCTTCCTGAATTCTCAATTGATGGTAACCTGATCGTAGGTCTATCTTGGAGAATACCTTTGCCCCCTTGAGTTGATCAAACTAATCGTCAATCCATGGTAGAGGATACTTGTTCTTGATAGTGACCTCATTGAGTGCGCGATAATCGACACACATTCTCTTGGTCTTATCTTTCTTCTCTACAAATATCACCGGAGTACCCCAAGGTGACGTGCTCGGGTGGATATAACCTTGCTACAACTATTCATCCACTTGCTTTCGGACTTACGCCAACTTGTTGGCTCCCATTCTGTACGGTCTCTTGTGAATTGGGGCGGTGCAGGGTACCGAGATCAATCCGAATTCAATTTCTCTTTCGGTGGCATATTGGTTAAATCTTCGGAAACACTTGGGGTATTCTCGACTATGAGTATATCTTCTAATTCCATAGGGATCTTTCTTGCTGCTTCGACGATTCCCGGTAGAAACATGATTCAAACTTGCTACGGTCTTGGCTTGCATGAGAGAACGAAAAACAACCTCTTCTCCTTTTCCACCGATGAAAGTAATTGTGCGGCTAGCACATCAATTACTTCCTTATGTCTTGACAACCAATCCATCCCAAGAATGACATCTAGGCCTTTGGATATAAGAAGGATAAGATTGGCTAGAAATTAGGATCCTTGGATTTCTATTGCCACCGAGGGACAGATGCGAGCGGTGTCCAAATGGTTTCCGGGGTTTGAACCCGCATAGGTATCTTAAGTTTCACTACTTGATAACCCATGTGTCCCAACAAACGCTTGGAAATAATTGAATGCGTAGCACTAGAATCAAATAATCAGTAGCGGGAGTGAGATTCACAGGAAACGTACCCAATATAACTTTGGGAGCTGCGTGCCTCTTTAGCGGACGCATGATTGACACGGGCCTGGATGAATCTAGGCCTAGCGCACTTCGGCCCGGACACTTGCACGCAAAGTGTCCGGGGTCACCACAGTTGAAGCATACTCGGCTTTCCTCCGAAGTCTTTCTTGGAAGTGGTGACTTGGATTGTTGTTGGGGTGGCGTTGGAGGACGCATAGCTGGATTGCGTTGCTCACGTCCTGCCCGCCGCTACGCCGGCTTGAAAATTCCACGGGTGATAAGGCCGATGCTGACGAACAATCATGGTGGTAGGTCCACCCGACCTCCGCACATGAAACGTGGCCTCTGCTGATTTCTCTGTTGTTGAGGAGGCCTGAACTATGCCTTTCTTTTCTTGGTCATCTTGTTGCCTTGGTCTTCTGCTGAATGGCCTTGTCAACCCGCTTCCCAAAGTTAACATACTCCCCGAGATCATCTTGTCGGTGAGTTCGTCATCCAAACCAGCCAAGAATTTCTCTTGTCTTTCCGCATTGGTGCGCATGTCCTCTCGGGGCGTAACGTGCTAGACGGTTGAACTCATGCTGGTACTCGGTATCGACTGTTGCCCTGCTCAAGAGAACGAAACTCATGCTTCCTCTATGCGACTATTCCCGAGAATATGTTTGTCATGAAGCTGCGACAAAACTCTTCCCATGTGATTGCTTTGCTCTAGTGGGCGAGTGACCAAGTAGTTGTCCCACCAAGCAAAAGCGGGACCCCTGCAACTAATGTGTACCAAAAGATACTTTCTCTGGTCCGTGCACTTCGGTAGATCTAGCTTCTTCTCAATAGTATGAAGCCGAGTCATTGGCCTCCATAGGATTGGTGGGTTGGAGAAGGTCGACGGCCGGACACGAAGAAACTCCGGCAACTTAGCGGGGTGGTGGAGGAGCAAACTAGTTATTCTCTGTTGCTCTACTCTGCATTTGTTGCAACATTTGTTGTTGCATCTCTGCTAGTCTTTGTTGTTGCATCTCTTTGCATCATCGCAATCATCATGCGTCATGCGAAGCAAGCACGAGCAATAGTGGGATTCTCGGGTGGCGGCGGAGGAGCGTTGCCATTGACATCGTGATTGTCGTGGTTGTTGCCGACTTCCCATTGTTCTTTGTTCGCTCCTGGTCACGGTGTTCACCATCCGGAGAAGACGACCAAACCAAAAAGACAAAAGAAGAAAAATAGACGACTTAGAAACTAAACTTTATATTGAAATTCAAATGCACTATTTTGATCTTGATTAAAACAAGGAAAAGCATGAAACATCCTTAATTGGTCAGCCATACCACACTCGATATAGACTCGTCGCCTAACCCACACATAGCAAACCTAACACACAACAACTACCAAGCAGACAAACTAAGCAAATTGGTAAAACTAAGAGTGGCATCTATAATGATCCGCGAGTTGTGGAGTCAAGCTGCTCCCTTCGGAGAGTCCCCACGCCCGGGATGACTCCCGTAGTTCTTCGTCTTTGTGTCGATCTTCGACTCTTTCGAATCGGTGGCAATGCCCCATCCATCCCCTCGTTCCTTGGAAGAGCTCCGTGTTTCGTCTCGAATCCATGTGTTCGTTGAATTCTTAGAGCTTGAATAACTGGAGATGGAGATCCAACCATTGTTGCCACCTTCGCCTGGTATGCCGAAGCCGAGGCGAAGCGAGAGCGGAGTCTGCGGCGGAGGCCAGGGCGAGCCTGAATTGGAATTGGTGGAGCGGGAGGAGGCTGGAGGAGACACGGGGAGGGGTTGGTGGAGGAATCCAGGGTGCCGATTGGATACACATAGGTGCGGTGGTGGTCGTCAGGGCGTAGTGCGAATCCGGACACCACCGTGCTTCGGGAGTCCTTTCAACTCGGCGACTTCCTTCTTAAGATGGACCACTTCGTCTTGCGAGACTCACAATCCTCAACATCTTTCCGTCATTCAGCGCCTTGGCTGCCTTGTGAGAGTCGAGTGCATCTTGTCCAGTCCCCTAATCACCGTGCACATGCGGCGAAAGTAGAGTCATTCTCATCTGCCGTAGACTTGAAAACACCGACATCGAGGAAGGCGCCACGACGGGGATGGTAGCGATAAACGAGAGGTGCGAAGGTCGCTGTCGTGCAACTCCCTCATCCTAGCCATCATTAGATACGCGGCTTCTTGATAGGCGTGCTCAGTGTGCCTCCTGAAGCTGTGACTTCCATATTGGGAATATAAGTTCCCACAAAGCCGTGAACCTCCGGACGGACACGGTGAGGTAACTCGCCACCGAGAGATGCGATGGTAGTGTACTCCGGTGCTCAAGGGTACCCAAGCTGCCGGGGCCATGCGTGCCGGCTCTACGATGAAACCCACCATACCGAGGTACAAAAATCGAAGTTATTGATTTTACAAAATTCACGTCTTAGAAATATATTAAAAGAATTACATAAATACAGCGGAAAAGAAAATATTGATTAAACTGAAACTAACACCGTGACAAAACTCCAAAACACCACAGGCAACCTTGACGACGGACGTAAGCCTAAACCTCATCGAAACTTTCTTCTTACGCAACCTCTAGCTTTGGAAGGGGAAAATTAAGCAAGGCGAGTACTCCCTTGTACTCAACTAGTCATACCGGAAAAGAAGATATGATGTAGGATAGTTCACAAGGAAGAATATAGCCTCATTTGTGTAAATAGCATTTTAGGAATAATAATAGTTGAAAGCATGTAAACAGTAATAATAATTAAGCAATATTAAATAAACACGCTCAACATTAAACCCACGTTGCAACAAGCCCAACCATCCATCTATACTAGTCAAGTTCCATTGGTCAAACCATTAGTTAGGTGAGACTAATCACGGTGAATCGGTCGATCACCCGTATGCAGTAGGCACGACTATTCGAATAATTTTACTCGATCGAGGTGTACAACTGCACCCACAAGACACAATCCCATAGCATGTTACCGTGTGCCGGTGTACCACCACGATACCGAAAAGGAACGTGACAGGACCCTTCACATAACCCCTCTAACCACTCGTACCACACCAAGGTTTCGCTCCCACTCCCATCGGGGTAATGGGCAGCCCCTCTCGTGCGCGGTGAATGCGGTAGCCGATCAACCCTTAAAACCGGGTCGACCCAACTCCATCACGCCCACCCTCACTAGGGTACGTCGGCTAGATACGGTTACACTACGAGATCCAACCATTACCCATGTTGGCTTGTGGTATGCACGGTAATTCTTCCGGGGTTTCCGAGAACTGGTCCTTAATTGTCATGAGCACTCTAACCAATATCCAACCATGTGCTCACAACCCACCATTATCATATTTAAGTATTATTAGAATAGGGTCACATACTTGACATCATCGAGTTATAGTCCCTAATGTAATATTTGATGAATGTGATTCCCTTAAGTGAGCTTGTGGATCCAAGCCGAGGCTAAGCATGTTCTAAACCAACATCTAGTCATATTGAACCCAAGTTATCAATGGTATAAGGTATTCAATTCCTATGGTGAGTACAATAGGTATAAAATAGTCTCATGAAATGACATTCTAAAACATATGCGGTATTTGAGAGAAAAGAGATATTTAAATAAAATAAGTACAACATGATCAATGTAACGTATGACTTTCCTTGATCGGAGGCTGCGGAACCTCGGCGACTACTTTGAAGTAAACGAGATCACCGAAATTATCGGAATCTACACGACAAACAAAGCACTTCAACAAAACATGCTAAAAGTCTTTGAAACAGCACAAGAAACTATTTTTAATGGATTCTTGACATTTTTATGGATTTAATGAAATTTGAATGGACTAAAACGGAGCTTGGATTAGAAAGATATGAATTTTAGAAGTTTAATTATGATTTTAAACAAAACAGAAAAGACTAATTAATTTATTACGCAATTAAGTCCCTTGCGACGCAAGCATACGCGGGCGGCGGGTAGGGCGACGTCGGCTCCTAGGGCGACACAAGCGGCCCGGTGGCTCGGTCCGCGGTGGACCGAGTCCACGGCGCGGGCGGTGGGGTGTCACGTGGCGGCCATCCGGGCGGGGCGGCGGTCGGATTGGACGGCACGGGACGGGCGGGATTGGGCGGCTCGGATGCGCCCGATCCGAGTGATCGGACGGCGGCGGCGGTGGCCGAGCTAGGGTTAGGGCTTGGCGCGGTGGCGGCGGTGCTAGCCCGTGGCCATGGCCGCGGCGGCCGGCCCGGCTCGTCGGCGTCGTGAGGGCGGCGCGGCAGCGGCGGCGCGCACGGCGACGGCTGGATGGCTCGGCAACGATGACGCGGGCGGCGACGGGCACGGGTTAGCGCGGGATTGAAGAAGGGAGAGGAGAGGAGGCCTCACCGATGATGGAGACAATGACGGCGGCCGACGGCGGCGAGATTTGGGCGTTGGGGTTCTAGGGGCTAAAACCTAGCGGCGTCAAAGGGAAAACATGGTGGGGATCCGTGCGTGTTTTATAGGGGTGAATGGAGACCGGATTGCGCACGGATAAGGCCGAATTCCTTGTCGATGAACTCCGGACTCGAGAGAGAGTGAGGAAAATGGCGGTTCGGATATGGCTTCGGTCGTTGCGGGACGCGGGGAGAGCGGCACGTGGTGCGGGAGCGACGGCCGGGGCCCGACATGGGCTCGGTGCGGTGCGACGAGGCCGTGGAGAAGGCGGGGAGCGGCAACGCACATGACGACGGCGGCTTGGTCCATTGGGCACGGGAGGGGTGACCACGATAGGTGGGGCCCTCTGTCGGTGGCCCGAGGGAGCGAGGAGGGCCACGGACTTTCCACGTGCGGCGGTCGGTTTGTGGGCCTCGGCCCACGACCAAAGGAGAGAGGGCGCAGGGCAGGTGGGCGGCGGAGTCTTGGGCCGATGGGAAAAAGGACGGATGAATAGGAAAATAATTAGAAAAATTGGGAAAATGGAATAAGGAACTTAATTTAATTGCTAATTATTCATTTAATTGGTGAAAATTATTTATAGTGCTCTCAAAATTCCACTAAAAATCGAGTAAATGCATTTTGACATGTAGAATTTAAGAAAAATCCTACCATGCCTTTTCTATGTATTAAATGTATTTTATGATTACTTGTTGGCTCCAGATTTATTCGAATTTCCAATTATTTTAGGGTGAATTATTTATATGATTTAGGGGCAAAACTCGGGGTGCGACATGTTATCTATTGGATAAGGTGCGGTGTCAAGCGACCCGACGCATTGCTTGGGCATCCGTACTATTGGTTTTTCGATTACTAAAACAAGTTTGGGAAGGCTTGGCGATTTTGTGCAACAAGAGAGTAGAAATGTTCTTCAACTTGTTTTGCTATCTTCTCTTTCAATTTCTGTTTGTACTGTCTCATTTCTTGTAACTCGTAGCTTCCTCGGAAACCTTTCCTTCCAACTCGTCCTTGACGATAGACCCTTACTCATCCGAATGTTCGGGGTTGCCCAATGCAGTATCAACTGATCATTTTCCCTCTTGGCAATGAATTCCCCTATCTTCTCTTTCTCGGAATGTCCTTCGGACTAGTGGTCACACGCTCGATTTCGGATCCTTGAAAAGGATCTCTCTCTCATTGGTGACTTGGCCGTGCTCAGGTGCCCAAACCCGGTTTTGCTTCTTTCCTTTAGTGCATCTAGAAGTGGGGCTTGCCTTGGGCAGCAAACTTTTCTTCGGTTGCTCGCCGCTTCTCTACGTGGCCATCGTAGCCGCTAGAGCCCAATCGGTGTGGGTATTTGTTCCTTTTCGCTAGTTCGGACATCTTTTTCCTCTCTGCTAAGGCTTGGGGCTTGTCATCTTTGCCACGAACTGTCCCATTCGACGGGCGTAATACCACCGTATTTTCGAATGGAGAAATGTTCTTTTGCACGTTGTCGGTGTTCATGTCCGATTTCCACCGCCTCCACCGATGCGCCAACGTTTTCAAGGCAAACTCTTTCCCGAGCCTCGAACCGGGCAAATATATAAGCCACTTCTCCATCTCATTCCACATAAAGTTTTTAGGTTGTCATCCACCTGCTCCCAGGATTCTACATTTAAAGGTCCGTGGGTTTTGGCTAGTACCCGCAAGTGTTGATAAATTTTGTCATTGCTACCTTGGGCTCCACGGCTTCCCATCCTGGTTCGAGAGGTGATGTAGTATATCTCCTTGGGGGTTGGTTCTTACTTCTCGACCACGTCTTGTCTTTTGACGTCCTCCAGCGCTCGCGGACATGTTAGTTTCTATTGGACCGGATGTTCTTGTCCGTCTTGACTTCGGTTATGATGGAAGACTTGGCGGCCTTTCTTTTGAGTGGCGCCTTGTTTCCATCTGTATGTACATCGAGAAAATGTTAAACACGACCGAGGGGGAGACGGATTAGTTCATAACACTACGGCTCGACTTACTACTTGCTCGATAGGGATGTAGTCGGGGTCTTCTTCAACTGGTGGTGCTTGGCGTAACTTCGATCACGAAAGGATCGCTTGGTGTCTGCCATGTGCCTTCACTCGAAGCCTCTTGCGTTGGTTCGACGTTGGTGCCTCGAGAGGAGCTTTCTCGTTCAACATTTGATCTACGGTTGTTCATAACACAATTTGTGAGCGATGGGAGTAGATAGTTCCTCGAAAGGAATGGTTTTGTAAACTACTATAAATAATTCATTATTTACGCACGTGCTTAACACTAAATAATATAACGAGAGGAAAATATTGATCCGGCAAATACTCGATCTAATTATGCACATCCATAATGGTGACATTTTTCAAAAGTCTCTTCCGGGATTGAGAGAACCAGTTGTGATTCTGAATCCTCTTCCTCATCGAAGGAAATCATCATGGCTATGAAGAACTGTAGCAATGACCAAATTTGGTAACCAAATCCCGGGTTTGAAGCAAAGATTGAAGCGGAATCGGAGGAGATGCGTGATCTGCGGAGAAACAGAGGCCGTGTCGGCTGAGTTCGAATCGGCTACGGAGCCGTCGGCTAAGTCGAATCGGACAAGGATAGCCGATAACCGATTTCGAGTTGTCATAAAAGTGGAGCCAGTCCCGAAAGGAAGACATGGAGATAAGGTGTTGGATTTGGTCTCCAAATTGTGCGTTAAAGTTATTACCATCTTATGATAAGGTCACAGTAACGGCAATTTTATACGTAAATTAGGAAGTTGTATAGATATTCCTTTTGTAATGCGGCATGGGACTGCATCCCGAGATATTGTCGTCTTGTAAATAGTAGATAAGGTAGAAACCATGTCCTACATAGATATAATTGTACGGGTATAAATAAGACCCGATGGCTCTTTGTAAAAATATCAACAACACACAATCAATCAACTTGGTCGCGCATCGTCACCCTTTTTATTCTCTTTTCGACAAGTTCTTGCTTTCGCTCGAGCTGCATCGACTTCGATCTCCGAATAAGGTAATTCCATGTTACAAGTGGCTTGTATCGTCGGGGTTAGTGCTTCCATCGCAGTGATACTCTAACTTCAACGCTATAAACTACTTAATCTATCATATGTGGTATATAATCTAGAGCTATGTCTAGATCTGTCTCGCAATCGGATGACTTCTCTCCGAAGACAACAGTAGATAAGAGTTGGATCCAGAGATTTGTTAACAACCAAATTTGGTAACCAAATCCCCAAGTTTTCAGCGGAGATTGAAGCGGAATCGAGAAGATGTGTGATTTGTGAAGAAGTGGAAATGGAATCGGTGAGTCCGAATCGGCTATGAAGGCGGTCGGGTGAGTTCGGATTGGACCGGGATAGTTGATAGCTGATTCCGAGTCAAGATAGAAGTGGGGCCAATCCCGATGGAAGGCGTGAAGATGAGAAGTTGGATTTGGTTCCCAAATTGCGCGTTAAAGATATTGCCATCTATGGATAGAGTCTGTAACGGTAATTGTATATGTAAAATAGGGATTTCTTTAGATATTCTTTTTGTAATGCGGCATGAGACCATGTCTCGGGATATTGTCGTATTTTAAATAGTAGATTAGGTAGAAACCGTGTCTTACACGGATATTGTTATGCACTGGGTATAAATAAGACCCAGGGCTCTTTGTAAGATATCAAACACACATCACTACAATCTCGGCGCATCGCCAAACCTTTTCTTTTAGATGAGTTCTTGGTCCCGCTTGGTTGCATCAATCTCGACCCCCAAATAAGGTAAATGCTTGTCATTTATAGTTTGTATCATCAAATATAGTGATTAAATCGTCATGACACTCTAGGTTTAATGTTATAATTGTGCAATTTATCATATACGTATATAATCTGGATTAACATACGGATCTATCTCACCGTCATTTGGTTTCTCTCGGGAACGATGGCAGATAGAGCTAGATCTAAATGGTAAACTAGTTTATATGTTGTATCCATCGTCTCGAAGAGTTTACATCGGTTCTTATAGATCTAGTACCTCTTTTTGTACTTAATGCTTTGCATCATCATGACCTATTAAGTCGCTTTTAGAATTACTAAGATCTATTCGGCTAGATGTTTATCATTAGAGAGACGATCTGGGGTTTCAGCCGGCCTTATACATTTTAATTATCTTTTAGCATTATTTACTATTAGATATATTAAAGCTGCCTTTTATATTGAGATCTCAATGCGGTTAAATGCCTTAAGCCGGTATCAATCTGTTGGCATCGGTAAACGCAGTCGATTGATCTAGGTTTAACGCATTTAGGTTAGATTGATATCTTTTCATAAGATATGTCGGATGATGAGGACATCACTCCTTCGGATATACATAACAACCCTCCATTGGACATTCAAGGTCCAATCACAAGAGCTCGCGTGAAACAATTGAATTTACGGGTGAGCTCGTCCTAAGTTCCTCTTTATATGATTTTGAGAATAGATTGCTACCTAATGATTATATTATGATTACAATGATGGAGAAGACAAGGAGACACTTAGAGAGGGGCTTAGAGGCGTGGAGGACCAGCAAAGGAGTTCAAGTCAAGGTGAAGGCCCGGACCAAGTCGACTTTGAGTATGTTTGGAGTCCGAGGACCAGTCTGCACTAAAACGGGTGCCTAGGTCGCATACGTGCTCGGATTGGGAGTTCTTTATACAGATGGAAAGCTAAGAAGATAATCTTTCTAATGGTTCTAGTCCCAAGTCTAAATTCATCCTAAGTCATCGCGAATCGACCGAACAAGTTGATGTCCATAATCTATCCGGTGCTTTGCGTCGTCGTATTTGGGCCTTTGGGCCGTGTATCGTGTGGGAATCCATTAGGGTTGCGTCCAGGGGTCTTTGCACGCCCCTAAACTCCATATATTCATAACGTCGCTACCTTTAGGGTTTGGGTTTTGCTTAGATTAATCTATCAAGAACAGTTTCGCGTTCCTTCGGTTTGTGAGACCCCAACTTGTGAGTTTAATCACATATTTGCAATTTTGGTTGAAATCTTTCTTGTTATTGTTTGTGTTCTTCGATTCGCAAGCAGGGATTAGCCTTTTTGGCGAGGTCGACCATGCCACACTAGTCGATAACCCAAGGAGATGTGGTGCTGCGATTGTGGGGCTCAAGAGTGTGTATTCGTTCGAAGCGGATCGACTTGTGTCACGGCGCACCAAATCGAGTAATTATCGAACCTTTCGGAAGATCGGGACCCTTGTCCACATCATACTAGCCGATTCACGTTACGTCTACAACATTGGCTAGGTTATAAACGAATATATTTACTATGCTGATGTATATTTATATTTAGTGATTTATCTTGTCTCGGCATAACCGATCTATCCAAGTCACTTAGTTTAAATACGCTTTGGGATAGCAATTATATGTAAGTTGGTTTTCGAGCCGATCCGGTAGGATCTAACTTTAACCATAATACATGTATCTATTTATTTCTTATTGGTTAGCGAGATCAAACCAATTGGCATGCCTAGTTCATCACGAGGTAGCCAAGGATGGACTGCTTGGAGTTAACGAGACCTCCCAAGCCGGCGCGTGGGAAAGATTTCTCATCAACACGCTTCTTGGCACGCCCGGTGGGACCATCGACTCGGTTAGAGCGCTTCGACAAGGCGACGTGATGGTTAACGTCAAGAGCCCCGAAATCGGCGAGGAAGACACGATTCTGTTAAGATGGAACAATTGTTGGCGAGCGGTTGGCCGACTACGGGAAGATGGTGGAGGAAGCTGCAGGCCAAGCACATCGCAATATTTTGCCCAAACCAGGTGCAGGGCCATCCACTAGAAATACAAATTCAGCATGGACGACTTCAAGGCATCCTCCTCGGGACGATACAAAAGGAAAACACAAGATGGAGGAGCCGAAGCAAGAACAAAACGATTTGGGCGCACACTTTGCAAGACCAAATCGATTCATTGTGCAACATGCACTCGTCAATCAAAATGGCATCTTGGTCAATTCCAAGATTGTCGATCAGTGCAGCGGGGGCCAACCTACTTTATAGACGGCCGGTTCCCCAATTACGGGGTCTTGGCAACCCGAGGCCGGCCGATCCCGCCTCGATACAGCCGGGGCCACTAGGAGGAGTCCTCAATCGTGGCTGTCGCCGCATCGGCTTCAAGACCATCGCCCGTCGTTCTAAATCGGCAACAACCCCCTTCCCGGGAAGCGGCTAGCGGTATGTTCAACTTCAATCGCGCGCGAGGAGTGCCAATCTCGTTCAAGGGGCACGGTACAATCTTTGGTGGCGACGGCTCTTCCCGGATCTGCCGACACCCCGGCGAATCGGCCGCCTCGCCGGCAACCCACTTCAGTATCGAGTACCGGGAGGCCATCAAGACTAGCATTATCGGCCTCGGACGCCACCTCGGTATCGGCAAGCACCCATGCAATATGATACAACGGAGTTCAAGACAACAAGATTTGGGCGATTTGATTGTCGACGTCATGCGCGATCAATTCGGCCTCAAACCAAAAGATTACGGCCATATGTATCGGTATCCATAGCTAGATTATTTTGAGAGGGTGCCCTTTGCCCAACCGATACAAAATCCCAGATTTCTCCAAGTTCTCGGGCGGGACACGTTAGCCGATTCTGGCACAATGCGGGCGGCATCGGCTACGGACGCCACGAGGGTTAGCTTATTCCCGCTCTCGCTATTGGGATCGGCCTTTACATGGTTTTCTTCACGCCTTACAATTCCATCCGGAGTGGGCTGATCTTGAGAAACAGTTCCACAACTACTTCTACACCGACAATCATTAAATGAAGTTGTCGGACACGACAAACATCGGGCGAAGCATGAGGAATCGGTTCGGGACTACATTCAAAGATTCGAGAGAGATGTGGGCGATGTTATAGCCTGGTGTTGTCCGATTCCCGTTAGCCGATTTGGTTTTCATGAACTGCTACCACCAATCCGTGAAAGGTTTTCGGCTCAAGACTTTGGAGTTTAGCTCATGCGGTGCGGTGGGTGACGGCCCACGAGCAAAGATTTCAGGAATCAAGGAAGGCCGTCAAGAAGGTTGCTCACGTCATCGTCGAAACGGCTCGAAACAAGCGACGATGACGCGAAGTTGCTACGGCCGAATGGACCAAAAATAAAAAGGTCATCGTCGCACAATGGCTGCGAAAATGGCTAAGGAGGAAAAGTACGACTTTGACATCATCAAGGCTGATAGGATTTTTGACTTGTTCTTTGAAGGAGAAGCAAATTCAGCTCCCTAACAACCACACGATCCCATCGGGCGACGAACTCAAAAGAAGAAAATACGTAAGTGGCACAACTCCACCTCCCATAGTACTAACGATTGCAAGGTTTTCGGACGGCATATTCGTCGGCTATTGAATCGGGAAGCTCAAGTTTGCCGATTCACCTCGGCCAGATGAAAGTAGATGGTAATCCTTTCTGGTCAACATGGTTCAAGCCGGCCCGGGCGGGCGATCGGCGAGAACGAGAATGACGTACGGCTTAGCCTGAAACTCTCAAGGGGTCAAGGCGAAAAGAGCCCGGCGGGAGACCAAGCCACGCCAATCAACATGGTACGTCCCATTGGCTGATCGGGCGGCCGACGCGACCGATCCGCATGGACGGCCGCGCCGCTTCGGCATCGGTTTTGGCGGGGAGGAAGAAGCCCGGCGCAGGCCTTATGTGAGGGCAGGGTTACTGAGCTTCCAATACATTAGGCATCACGCGACGTGATGCACGCAGCGGTGCGAGTTTTTTGATTTTGTTGGGAATCGGGGATGAAGCTGCCGACGATAGACAACTGCCCGGCCTGCAGTGAATATCGTGAGGACGAGTACAGGGACCCACCAATGCGCAGCCCTGCTCAATTCGTCCCCGGGGCCATGCGGCTAAACCAACGGTGACGGTCGGTGCACGATCGGCTCGGGCGATTCACTAGGACTTCTTCGAAGATCATGAAGACATTGATGAAGAATACGATGAAGAAGCAGTAGATAACGAGCAATCGGCCAACCCCATTGGTGCCCTACGATCACGTTCACCAAGACGCAAAAAATAAGAATTCAAAGGCGAAAGCGAAGAGGCGGAAGAAAAGGTCAGGCGGATGATTCCGCATCGGCGCCATCGGCGGCGGGAGAAGCAGTGGAGACCCAAGAGGAAAACGCCTCGGCGGCGCAAACCCAGCCGATGAGAGCGCAACCGACCAAGCCGAAAGGCGGCTAAAGGAAAAGGAAAAGCACGCATCGAGTCAATATGGTTTTCATATTGCCGCCGAAGTCGATCTTTGCGAGGCCGATGCGAGATAATGTCGAAGACGCTTTTGCGAAACTAGCATTTTCCGAGCGAGCCATTTTTGAAAAATCGAAGGGGCCGACAATCGGCACCTTAAACCACTTTGTACATAAAAGGATTCGTTCACGGGAAGCCGATGTCAAAGATGCTAGTTGATGGAGGTGCAACGATCAACCTCATGCTCTATGCCACTTTTCGGAAGGCTGGGCAATGCGGTCGAAGACCTAATCAAGACTAACATGGTGCTCAAAGACTTCAGCGGCAACCCATCGGAGGCCAAGGGTCATTAAATGTTGAGGCGGCCGTCGGCAGCAAAGCGTGCCACGGCATTTTTGTCATCGACGGGAAGGGATCTTACGGCCCTACTACTTGGGAGGGCGGATTCACGCAAATTGCTTGTGTCCCTTCCACCATGCATCAAAGTCGATCCAATGGCAAGGCGACAAGATTGAAATCGTGCCGGTGACGGGTCGGTGAGCGTTGCTAACGCCGATTTGCCACGTGGGAAATCGATGGTATTGATTGTCACGTCAGGCAAAATCGGCAAGCCGATTTTCTAAAGGTGTCAGATTACGCCATACGCCTATTGGAGACAAAGAGCCTCAATTATTACTTTGAGGGCGTCGTGGAGGGCTCGGCGTCTACGGCAAGGACACCGTGAGACGACGACAATGGCAAGCTTGGGCGGGGTTTTATGTCGGTCGACGAGCTAGAAGAGATAGATATCGGCTACGGGAGATAGGCCTAGGCCGACATACATTAGTAAAAATTTGTCTTCTCATTGTAGATCCCAGCTCATCAATTTATTAAGGGAATATAAAGATTGTTTTGCTCGGGAGTATTTCGAGATGCTGGTCTTAGCCCATCTATTGTTGTGCATCTTTGCCTATCAAGCCGGGGTATCGGCCGTACAAACAGTCTCTAAGAGATTTAAGGCCGATATGTATGATGCGATCAAAGCGAAATCACTCGGCTATATGACGCTGGATTCATTCGGCCTGCCGATATGTCGAGTGTGTCTCGAATATTGTTACTGATAATGAAAAAGAATGGTAAACTTAGGGTGTGTATCAATTTCAAGGACTTAAACAAGGCTACCCCTAAGGGACGAGTACCCAATGCCCATAGCCGATTTAGTTGTGGATGCCGCTAGGCCACGGGATAATAAGTTTCATGGACGGTAATGCGAGGTTACAATCAAATTTTTATGGCCGAAGAAGACATTCACAAGGCGCTTTCAAATGTCCGAGGAGCAATCGGCTTGTATTAATGGGTTGTCATGACATTTGGGTTGAAGAATCTTTGGAGCAACATATCGAGAGGGCCATGAATTATATTTTCCATGACATGATCAGCTCCACTGGTGGAAATCTATATTGACGATGTTGTTGTCAAGTCCGGGAAACGAGAGAATCATATAGCGGATCTTAGACGAGTGTTGGAGCGTACAAGGAAATATGGTCTCAAGATGAATCCACTAAAGTGCGCGTTCGGCGTGTCGGTCGAACAATTTTTAGGTTTTCTTGTTCATGAGAGAGGGATTGAGGTTACACCAAGGAGCATCAATGCTATCAAAACAATACAGCCTACGAAGGACAAGAAGCAAATTGCAATCTTTGATCGGCAAAATCAACTTCATCGGGCGATTCATTGCCAATCTTTCGAAAAGATGGAGCCGTTCACACCATTGCTTCGGGTGAAGGCCGATCAAGCGTTCACTTGGGGGCGAGCAACATAAGACATTAGATAATATCAAGGATTATTTAAGCTCACCTCCGAGTCTTGATTTCTCCACAAAAAGAGATACCATTCAAGCTATACCTATCGGCCAGATGATAAGTTAATCGGTTCGAGTCCTAATCCAAGAGGTTGAAGGGAAGGAAAAGACCATCTTTTATCTCGTCGACGACTATTGGACGAGAAACAAGGTATTCACCAGTGGAGAAATTATGTTTATGCTGTATTTTTCATGGACAAAGCTGAGGCATTATTTGTTATCCAATGAGTGCACAGTGGTATGCAAGGCCGATGTAGTCAAATATATGCTATCGGCTCCGGTGCTAAAAGGACGAATTGGAAAATGGATTTTTGCCTTAACAAAGTTCGATTTAAGATAGCAGGCGCCCAAGGCGGTTAAAGGACAAGCTATAGCTGATTTTATAGTGGAGCATAGAGATGACTCCATCGGCTCGGTAGAGATCATGCCTTGGACTTTGACATTTGATAAACTAGTACGCACAAGTGGATGCGGTATCGGCTTGGTCATCATATCCCCAAGGGGAGCAAGTTTTGAGTTTGCCTTCTCAATCAGCCCCACGCCACAAACAACCAAGCCGAATACGAAGCAATACTTAAAGGATTGCATCTTCTCAAGGAAGTTGAAGCGACGCCGTCGAGATAATGGGGATTCTCTGTTGGTCATCAGCCGGTTGTCGGGAGAATATGAGTGCAAAAATGATGCGGCGATGGTCTATTATCAACGATGCGGAGAATTGATGGACAAGTTTCGGCTAGTTACATTGAAGCATCCCGGGGAGCGAGAATGCGAAGCCAATGACTTAGCTCAAGGGTTATCGGGCTACGGGCCGATGACAAAAGATGTTGAGATAGAAGTTGCTGCCATGACAGCCGTGTTGATGAGAAATTTCTCTCACGCGCTGGCGCTGGAAGATCGCTTAACTCTAGTGAAGGTCCTTCTCGGCTACCTATGTTGTTCAAGGCGTGCCGATTGGTTTGATACGTTAACCAACAAGAAAAACAGAGATATATGCGTTAAGTATTAAGTTAGATCCCTCTTTGGATCGGTCAGGGAGTCAATTTACATATATATGCTATTCCAAAGTGTATTTAAACCAAGTACTGGAATAGATTGGCCACAGAGACAATATTAGTCACCTAATCCAAATATACAACGAGAATAATACATATATGCTTTAACAATCTTAGCCGATGTCATAAGTCCAAGCGTGAATCGGCTAATACTCCGATTTATCTTATGAAAAGATATTGATTTGAGCTAAATGCGCTAAACCTAGATCGATCAGTGCATCATTGTAGGCGACAAGCGATTCGCTTAGGGCATTTAACTAGAGCAAGATCTTAATATAAGAAGCGGTTTTATAATACGGACAACAAATATCAAATGAACATTAAAAATGAGATAAGGTCGGTGAAACCACAGCGCTTGTCTCTAAGCAAAATACATCTAGTGAACAGGATCATGAAAGCTCTAAAACGACTTAATAGTTCAACACGATGCAACATTAAGTATAAAAGAGCACTACGATCTACTATAGCTGATGTAAGTACTGAGCGGTGGATATCGCATATAATCTAGGTCAACCTTTAGATCTAGCTCTATCGGCTGCTGATTCTGACAGAAGTGAGCCGATGACGAGACAAATCTAAACATTGTTCTAGATTATATGCAATATATGATAACTAGCGCAACATAAATCATCAAATTTAAAGTGTCATAGTGATGGAAGCACTAAATTCGACGAGAAACACCACTAATGACAAACATTTACCGAACTTGGGGATCGAAACGATGTAGCCCAAAGCCGAATCGGTTGTTCGTTTGAAGAAAAGGAGGTGATGCGTCGAAGGTTGTATTTATTGTGATTGAATCATGTTTACGGGGGCCTTGGGTCCTATTTATACCCAAGTACGACAAAGACCGCGTTACACACGGTTACAACTAACTACTATATCTATTCGACAAAAGCGCGCGAAGCAATCTTTTGCCACCTTTACAATAGGGTTATCCCTAAACAAATCTCTAATTTACATACATTCGCCGTTATGGGACTTTATCCCTAGATGGCAATATCTCTTAACGCGCAATTTGGAAACAGAATCTTCTATTTTATCTCCAAATATCGCATCGAAACGACTTCAACTTCTACGAACGGAATCGGCTATCGGTTGTTCTTGTCCGATTCAACCTTAGCGACAGAGACTTCACGGCCGATCGCACCTAAGTCATGGCCGACCACGGATAATGCCTGGATCGGGTGGTACAAGAGAGTGCAATCGGGTAAACAAACCCAGTGGGAGGAATCGGGGATAGCCCGGTGTTTAGCTCTGTCCACGACCAATATGGAAAAACGAGCCCCTCATGTCGGCCGCAACTTACTTTTGGAATGACACTTTCAATGCCTTTATGTTTCGGCAAGGCCCCATGACTATAACCTTAGCCGATGTAGTTATGACAACCGGGCTGGACATCTTGACATCGGCTAATCTTGGAGACACAGAGAAAGGGCCAACATCGGTTCAAAACAAAGGCCATTGGTGGATGGAGTGGCTACATCGCCCAGAACATGAAGGACGGATCAGTCGGCCATAGGGAACACGTCGCATTCCTTATGATGTGGCTGGAAAAGTTTGTGTTTTGCGGCTCAAGGCGTGGGCCGACCGGCCAAGCGGCGAGGTTGTAGCGAATCCCTAGCCGAAGGAAAGAAGCTTGCTCTGGGCAAATACCTTCTCGGCTATACATACCAGGACTCTTCATCGGGCCATCGCGAAGATAGCCGCCAACGCTTCCGTCAACACTTTGGTGGCCCTGCTGGTTTCTTCAAATCGCTCGTGTTGATGGCCTAGAAGATAGCCGGTCGGCTACCCACGACCAAAGCCCGCTTCCCGCTTGGAGCCGATCGAAGATGATGACGGCAGCGAGATCACCACCACCGGATGCATGAGCTATGGAGAAGCGGCGCCACGCACGCGGGTTCAAGGCAATCGGTGATCTGCTGGGTGAGTGGTTCATCTCTCTGTACGACGGGCTCTCCCACGATAACCGCAGTTGGTACTTCTACCGGGACCGAGCGCGTTCGAGCTGCCAATCGACTTCAACTTGGAGGAGATCAACTCGGCCGACAACCCCAAGTGCGAGAGAGTTGTTCATTGCACGCTCTCACCCCTTGCATTACGCCGACTAGGATTCATCAAGGCCGATCGGTGGCCAAGAGTTATGAGTTCTATTACCCCGTGTCATTGCCGGGTAGTTTGGGTTTGGGCAGCGCCCATCGGCTGCTATTACGCCGATAAGATTGAGACCGGGGGTTCGTGGACCGAGGCCCTCATCACGCATCGACTTCGAACATAGGCGGTACCCCCTCGACGGTATTGGTGAGATGGTGCTGGTGTACAAGAAGAGCGCAACCTACGGCCGGCGGTGGACCGAGATCAAACGGCACAACTTCCATCACGGTCCTCCTACTACGTCGACTCGCTGCTTCCTAGAAGAAATCCCTTCGGTGAGTTTTGAACTCCAAATCATTCTTCTTCTCACATCATCGGCTAACTTAGTCGGCTAACACTTGTCTTCTTTTGTTCGCGAGAAGCCGAAATAGAACGGCCAACGGTGAGTAACTCCGGGATTCCGTCGAGTACCGCCTAGGCATTACGCGGACGAAGCGGCCTTGCCCCGTCGGCGATTGGCTGGGACGCACGAAAGTGGTGTCCTTACTACATGGCCAAACACGCGAGCCGATAGCCCAGGAAGAAAAGAGCTATGCCCCCGCAAAGCCATCGGCGCGCCCTGCCCCAAAGAAGAAGAAACGGCGATCGCGCTTACCGCGGCCTCCCTCCGGTGGATCCGAGCGTCGAGCAATACCTTTAGGAAGCCGTGGCCGACGAAGAGATGCCGGTGGCCGTCGGGCGTGGCCGACTGCAGAAGTTCAAATCATCAATCATCGACCCTCCGGCCAATAATCCGTCGGCTCCAACTCCTCCCACGGAGAAACAGCGGTAGGTCTTCACCTTATCGAGCTTGTCTTTAATATGATATTACTCCGTACTCGAGTCGAATGTGTCTTTTCCAGGTTAAGAAATTGGCTGGCCGCATTCCGCGTCGCGCTCCATCGATAATTACCTCTTTCGGCTTGCGCCTCGGCCCACAATTTCAGCCGACTTAGCGCTAATACTTGTCTTTCTTCTGCGGCCTCCTCGATCTCCATCATTTGCGCCCCAAGCGTCGGCGAGCGCACAACGTCGGCCGTGGGTGACCAAGGAGTTGGAGACACCCGGAACCGGCCGAAGGCGATGCGAGCCGACCCGGTGCAATGGCGAAGGTAAGTTCACCCTTGCCCTCTTTCTTGCAATATTTTAAGCAATCGGCCATTTGATCTAATCTTGTTGTTCCTTTTGCGCAATCTCTGCGAGATCTGCTTTCCTTCGACATCAAGGAGTTCCTTGGTGAAGATGAGGGGAGGCGGCTAGTCCTAGCGAGGCCCCAAGCGACGAGCTTAAGGAAAGGCTCGAAGATATACGCCGTCATTGGACATCAAGATCGATAGGCTCATGGAGGAATGTGGATCGGCCGGGAGCCGATTCTTCGAGATCGAGGGCCAACTCCCGGATGACCTAGCTGCCAAGATCTCGGCCACGATGCATTGATATACATCGGTCAAGGCTTGGACGCGCCATGCGGCGTATGGTTGAAAGGCTCGTCCAAGCCGACATAGCGCCAAGATCCGAGACACGGTCAAGGCGTGGAGCGAAAAGGCAAATTGAATGAGTGGAAGCCGGCCCAAGCACCTTCAGTCCGGATCACTAACAAGAAGGAGAAAGAGGCTAACTTGATGAAGTAAGCGGAGGACTGCCACGTCGAGATCGCCGCCGAGGAGAAAGCACTGGCCGACTTGCCCAAGACTATCGAAGATCAAAAGGGCGGGGCGGCCACGATCAAGCATTTGAAAAAACTCCACAAATCGGCTAAAGTGCTCCCGGCGACGTGCTGAAAATCAAGCCATCGTCGACGAAGTCATTGCAATAAAGGCCGTGGCAATATCGGCCATAGACACGTTTTGGCTCAATAGCCGATGTAATGGATAGCTTGAAACTTTTATAATCGGCTTTGGCCTTACATGAATACTTACCAACTTTTGTAATCGGTGTCGACTCTTTGAACACTTAATATAATTTGTTAACTTAAACGGTGTTTGTGAATGAAATCGGCTTCGGCCTTATATATCGTCTTTAATCTAACCATTGGCTCCAAAACCACTTATACAGAAACTTAGGGATTTCGTCCTTGTGCGTTAGATCATGTTTGCCGATTCCAAAATTGCACCGCGGCTATCATTCCCAACACTTGCATTACGGCGCCGATCCCAAGTACTCACAAAATTCTTAAGTACGCACATCTTGTCTTCTCATGACCGGCTTAGATCTTGTACTCAACTGATGCCAGTGATCTCAAAAATGTTTGAGAAACCCTTATTATTCCGATTATGATGACCGTCGACAATGACACTCAAAAAAATCTGATTCCTATAATAATGCCAATTACAAAGCACTGAAAATTTTTGACGTCGACCTTTACGTAACGGCTCAAATCTTGTGTGTGTATATGCCCCCTAATTTTGTTGATGTCTTCGATGTCGACAAAATTATGAACAAGTCAAATTTCACCTCGTTGTAGTCGCTATCGGCCAATAGCAACCGATTATAGAAATTGGAGGAAAAACGTGCCATAAAAATGGCCTAAAGGTGATGCTGATCGAAACGGGACATCGGCTAGCACGAATCATGAGTTGATCCATACGCTTGGGTAGTATTTTTTCAAATATTTGCCATTAAGAGCCCTTCCAAACACTTCTTCGTCTAAACCTTCTAGCATATAAGCTCCTTTTAGAGATGCATCGTGGATCTTGAAAGGCCCTTCCCAATTTGGTGACCACTTGCCGAATTTATCTCTCTGGATCCAATCGGCGGTATCAATTTCCCGGACGAGTTCGCCCTATTCAAAAGATTTAGGCACAACTTTTTATTATAATGTCGGCTACTCGTTCTTTATCCCTTGTAACTTTTTCCAAGGCCCTCATCTGGACAAAACTAAGTCTTCGATTCGTCCACCATCAAGTGATAATAATCATCGGGTGTGAGTTGGTCTGTAGTTGAATGCGCCTTGAGCGATGAGCTTTCCCATGGTAGCCTTGCCTCATGCCCGTAGACTAGCTTGTATGGAGGGACTTGAATTGATCCATGGCATGCCATCCGATATGCCTGATGATTCGGCTAATCGGGTGTGCCATTGCACAGGGTACTCGGAGATATTTCTTTTAATCAATTTAATCAAACTTTTATTTGAAGCTTTGGCTTGCCAGTTGCTTTGTCGTAGTACGGCGAAGAATTAAGTAGCTTGATCCTCATGCCGTCGACAAAGCGAACAAATTCGTCCAGTTATGAATATAGATCCCACAGTCCGTTGTAATTGTTTGTGGGACGCCAAATCGGTAGATAATGTGTTCTTTAATAAACTCGATTGTGTACGTAGAGTCAAATTTCTTTAAGGAGCTGCTTTTACCCATTTTGTAAAATGATACATTTGCCACCGGAATAAACTTATGCCCTTTGCTTGAGGGTGGATTGATACGGCCGATCATGTCAATGTCCCATCCTACGAATGTCCAAGGCTTGATGATTGGATTCATAGCCGATGCTGGTGCTCGTTATGCGGTGCTGAATTTCGACAATCACAGGAACCCTTGTAATACTTGAAAGCAGTCCTCCGGCATTGTCGGCCAAAAATATCCGCTTCGCCAGTAGCCACTTCATCTTATGGGCGATTGATGCATGCTTGCAAATCCCTTCATGCACTTCTCCGATAGCCACTTTGGCTTGATCGGCTCCCAAACACTTAAGCGGCACACCATCAATCGTCGATAATACGAGATCTTCATCAAGCAAAACATATCTCGGTGCCTTGTATCGCAGTTTTCTTGTAGCCGATTGAGAGGGTTCTTGAGATAGTTGTAGACTTCAAACCTCCAATCATGTAATGGCAGCAACTTCGATTTCAATATCTTTTATCATCGGCTGTGGCGGATGCCCCTTGAGCTAAATCGGTGGCCTCAATATTCTGTTCCTTGGGGATATGCTTCAACGTGACTAGCCGAAAACTTTCCATCAATTCCGGCATTGTTGATAGTAGATCATCAGCGCATCATTTTGCATTAGTACTCTCCGACAACTAGCGATGACCAACGGTGAATCTCTCATTATTTCATTGGCGTCGGCTTCAACTTCCTTGAGTAGATGCAATCCTTTAAGTACGGCTTCGTATTCGGCTTGGTTGTTTGTAGCATGGGGTTTAATAGCGAAAGCAAATTGAAAACTTGCCCCCTAGGTGAAATAATGACCAAGCCGATGCCGCAGCCATTGGTGCAAACCGAGCCATCAAATGTCAATGTCCAAGGCATGATTTCTCTTCGAGTCGATTGAGTCATTCCTGTGCTCTACGATAAAATCGGCTATAGCTTGTCCTTTGACGCACAGGTGCCGATACCTCAAATCAAACTCTGTTATAGCAAAAATCCACTTCCCAATTCTCCCTTTCAATGGAGCCGATAGCATGTACTTAACTACATCGGCTTTACAGTTATTGTGCACTCGTTGGATAGTGAGATAATGCCTTAACTTGGTACACGAGAAATATAGGCATAGGCATAGCTTCTCCTTTGGTGAATACCTTGTTTCTGCGTCTAGTAGCCGTCGGTGAGATAGAAGATAGTTGTTTCCTTGCCCTCAACCTCTTGGATTAAAAGCGGCCGATTGAGTTATCATCGGTGATAGTCTACTTGAATGATATCCCTTTTTGTGGAGGCATTAAAGCGGAGGAGCTTAGATAATCCTTGATATTGTCCAAAGCCTTTTGTTGCTCGCCCCCATGTGAATGCTTGATCGGCCTTCAACAAGTAGTGGTGTGAACGACTCCATCTTTTACGAAAGATTGGCTATGAACCGCTGATGAAGTTGATTTTGCCGATCAATGATTGAAGCTGCTTCTTGTCCTTGAGAGGTTGTATCGTTTTGATAGCATTGATGCTTCTTGGTGTGACCTCAATTCCTCTTTCATGAACAAGAAACCCTAGAAATTGCCCGCGTACGCCGAACGCACACTTCAACGGATTCATCTTCGAGGCCATATTTTCTTGTCCGCTCCAAAACGCCTCGGATCGGCTATATGGTCCTCTATCTCCCTGGACTTGACAATGACATCGTTGATGTAGATCTCCACCGGTGAGCCGATCATATCATGAAAAATGTAGTTCATGGCCCGTTGATATGTTGCCCCAGCATTTTAGCCGAACATCATAACGACCCATTCATACAAGCCGATTGCCGGGACATCGAAAGGTAGTTTTATGAATGTCCTCTTTGGCCATGAAGATTTGATTGTAGTTTGCATTGCCATCCATAAAGGCGATAATTTTGTGGCTGTGCGGCGTCTATGAGCAAATGGCTATGGGCATTGGGTATTCATCTTTGCGGGTAGCCTTATTCGGAGTCTCGAAGTCGATGCATACCACGAGTTTGCCATTCTTTTTCAACACTTGAGACCATGTTTGAGACCCGCTCGACGTATCGGCAACGCCGAATGAATCCAGCATCGTATAGCCGAGTTATTTCGGCTTTGATCGCGTCGTACATATCAGCTTTGAACCTCCCGGGAGGTTGTTTGAGCGAGCCAATAGCTGCCTTGATTGGCAATTGATGAGCGACAATGGATCGGCTAAGACCGGGCATCTCGAAGTACTCCCAAGCAAAACAATCTTTATATTCTTTTAACAAATCAATGAGTTGGGATCTACAATGAGAAGGTAGATTTTTGCTAATATACGTCGGCCTCGGCTTGTCACTAGAGCGAGATGTCAATTTCTTCTAATTCATGGCCGACGTAAAACCTTGCACAGAGCTTGCCATCGTCTTCGTCCGCGGTGTCCATGCCGAAGATGCTTGAGCCCTCCACCATGTCTTGTTCAAAGCAGCGGTGCGGCTCGTCATCTCCAATCGGCTGCGGTGAGTACGATCTTGATCTTGTCGCCGTCCCATTGGATCGAGGCCACGATGCGGTGTAGAAGGAACACAACAATTGGCATGTATCCGAGTCCCTTTCGAGCGACGAGCCATAAGACCCCTTCCGTCGATGACAAAGAATGTTGTGGGCACGGTCTTATTGCCGATGGTCGGTTCCGACGTTCGGGATGCCCTTGGTTTCGACGGGTTGCCGCCGAAGTCCTTGAGCACCATATTGGTCTTGATCAGGTCTTCGGCTCCTTTCCTAGTTTTACGAATGTTGCATAGGGCATTAGGTTGACTACGGCTCCCCGTCGACTAGCATCTTGGACATCGGCTTGCCGTTGTGAATCCTTTAACATACAACGGATTTAGGTGCCGATTTTCGGTCCCCTCGGGTTTGTCAAAAATAGCTTGGTTCGGGAGAGTGCTAGTTTCGCCAAGTCGTCTTCGATAGTGTACGCATCGGCCGGGAGCACCGAACTCGGTGGCAATATGAATACCATGTTGATTGATGCGAAACTTTGCCTTTCCCCTTGGCTGCCCTCACGGCTTGATCGTTGAACTCTCCTTGGCACGCTCCTTGTCGTTGTGGTGGTTTTCTCTTTGGGGATCCATCGCCTTTTGATCTTACCGGCGGGCCGGTGTTGTTCTTTGATCATTTGTCAAACTTCTTCTTCCCTTCCTTCATGCTTTAGCCTTTGAATTCTTCATTTCGTGTTTTGGTGAAGAGGTCGAGGAGGGACACCATTGGGGTTGGCCGATTCTTCATCATCGGCCTCGTTTTCATCGAAGAAGTCTTGATGGATCGGCCCTAGCCGATCGTGACGGGTGTCGGTGCCGGTTGAGCTGAATGGGCCTTGGGACGAACCAAGTTGGGTGGTGATCGGCCGGCTTTGTGTTTGTCCTCGGGGTACTCGCGCAAGCCGGGCGGTTTTCTAGTGTCGGCGATCTCATCCCGGTTTCCCGGCGGTGCCTAAAAAATTCACAATGCCAATGGGGATCGGCACCGCTGTGATTTCCTTACGTCTGCAGCCTCGTGTTTCGGTTCTTGCCGACAAAACCTTTCAAACCGAGCCCCTTCCCGCCAAGATTGCTGGTTGATGCGGCATCGGCTGTTCGTGTTGATCGGCCGTCGATCGATCGATCAAGCAACGGGGCGCACCATGTTGATTGGCATGGCTTGGCTTCCGATCGGCTCACCTTACGCATTGACCCCTCTCAATGTTTCGGCTAAGTTGTACGTCATTTTGCGTTGCCGATCAGCTTGCCTAGGGCTGATTTGAACCATGTTGATTGGGAAGGGGTGGCCATCTACCTTCATCGGTCGAGCAAAATTGGCGAACTTGAGTTTCAGGCCTCTATTGCCCAGCATGGATCTGCACTTTGAAGACTTTGCGGTCGTTGGTGGCATGAGATATAGAGTTGTGCCACTTGAAGTACTTTTTCTTCTTTAATTCTTCGGCCGATGGGATCACGTGGTTCTCGGGAATTTGGATCTGTTGCTCCTTGAGTAGTAAAGCAAAAATTCTATCGGCCTTGGTGATGTCGAAGTCATATCTTTCCTCTTTGGCCATCTTCGGCGGCCATGGCGAGCGATGGCCTTTTTGTTCTTGGCCCATTGGTTTTAGTGACCTCTGTGTTATCATCGTTGCAATCGAGTCGACTCAATGATGACTTGAGTTATGTTTTGCGGCCTTCTGGTGTCACTGAAATCTTTGTTCATGGGCCGTCACCTTATGTGCCGAGATGTGCTAGGCGCCGAAGTCTTGAGCGGAAAGCGCTCGCGGATCGGCGCGATCGAGGCCATGGAAGGCCAAATCGGCTATTGGGCATCCGACGGCACCAGGTTGTAGCATCAGTTCCTCATCTCTACGAAGCATTGGATGTATTCTTGAACCAACTCGTTGTGCTTTTGCACGATGCGGTGAGGTCAGACAACTTCATTTCGTGGTTGTCGGTGTAAAAGTAATTTGTGAAATTGTTTTTGAGATCGGCCCAGCTACGGAATTGAGTTGTAAGGCAATGAAGAGAACCGGGTAAAAGCTGATCCCGAAAGAGACGAGAGGATCAAACGGACTCTTAAGGCGTACGTAGCCGATGCTTCGCCGCACTACGCCAGAATCGGGCGACATGCTCGTAGGTTGACACATTGTATTGCCCGAGAATTTTGGAAAATCTGGGATTTTGTATCGGTTGGGCAACGAGAATCCGCTCAAAATGTTCCGGATAAGGATACCGATACATGTTCCCTGAATCCTTTGGTTTGAGGCCGAGTGGTCGCGCATGACGTC
>JAIFGZ020000700.1:0-84945 GCA_019925245.2 Oryza australiensis
CCATAGGACTCTATCCGATCGGATCCCTATCCGATCGAGCCGTATCCGAGTCCAACTCGAATATCTATTCTATCCCCTTAAGCGTGCGACCCGTAGGTTCAGGTATACTCGGTTTCGGCTATAGTCTAACTTAGCCGATCGTCGGCTCGAGTCCAACTCAGCCGACCTGTCAATGCGGCGCCTAGCAAGACATATTGACACCATAGTATACAAGAATATAATATCGGCTCCGAACCTGTAATGTGTACACAAATCCTCTTTGCCTCATGATACCGTTAAGCTATAGGCAAGATGTGTGCCATCCCTTCAATAGCTTAACCATTCACTCGAACCGTATTGGATTATCTGCGTTGATTGACTCCTCAATCAACTTAGCATGGCCATGCATTTCCATAATCCATTACCTCGAGGGGCCTGAGATATCTCTCCAAAGGAGGGGCAAATTCCATCTTGATCACTCACATCCCACTCCATGTTTCATAGCAAACCTGAAAACTACCTTTATAACTATCCATTACGGAATAGCGTTTGGTAGTCCCAAAGTAGGCTACTACACATGTTGGAATCCATGGTGATCTCAGGTCTAAGGACTTTGTACCAACACTACCCGAGACCAACTAATGGCACATTAATTCCTGTAGTGTCTCATGGTGGGTCTATCCAACAATGTGTTCTCTAACACATATGTCCATGTTTATTGATTTGGTATCTCCATACCCATGATCTATGAGACATGATCATCAATCAATAAACATGCCGATCTTAGAATCATATTTGTTCCAACAATATGACATATGATCAGGATCGTTTAGAAATAGATTCATACATATCGAGTCTCATAAATAAGTCACGTACTTATTGATCAATACAAGATGTCTATTTCATGGAACCGAATAACACTTTATTCATTTATACATAAACATTGACGTGATATCCAACATCTCCATGTTGCCTCTAGGGCATATCACTAACAATCTCCCACTTGCACTAGAGTCAATCATGTAAGTATCTAATACCCATTGCTCTTGTGTGCGCCTCATGCTTCGGTTGAGGGAGAGGTTTTGTCGCGGATCGGCTATGTTGAGATCCGTGTGCACTTTGCATATCTTGACATCACCTCTCGTCCACAATCTCGCGGATGAGATGATATCGCCGAAGTATGTGTTTGGACTTCGATGTGACCTCGGCTCCTTGGCTTGCGCAATGGCTCCACTATTGTCACAATAGAGAGACATTGGACCAGTCGTACTAGTCATCACACCAAGCTCGAAACGAATTTCTTGATCCAAACAGCCTCCTTTGCAGCTTCCGAAGCAGCAATGTACTCGGCCTTCGTTGTAGAATCGCAACAGTATCCCGCTTGGAACTCTTCCACCGACGCGCGCTCCGTTCAGTGCGTAACACGAACCGCATTGCGATCTATAATCATCCTTGTCCGTTTGGAAGCTAGCATCGGTGTTACCACTTACAACGAGCTCTCTTCTCACCTCCATAGACTAGGAACATATCCTTAGTTCTTCTCAAGTACTTAAGGATATTCTTTACTAAATCCAGTGACCTTCACCGGATCTCGACTGTATCTCGCTCGTAGCACTCAAAGCGTACGAGACATCTGGGCGTGTACAAAGCATGGCATACATGATGGATCCAATTGCCGAAGCATATGGAACCATACCCATCTTATTCCGCTCATCATGTGTCTGAGGACACTGATTCTTGCTAAGATTAATGCCATGTGACATGGGCAAGAAACCTTTCTTGGAATCATGCATGTTGAACCTTTTCAACACCTTGTCAATGTATGTACTTTGGCTTAATCCAATTAGCCTCTTGGATCTATCTCTATAGATCCGAATGCCCAATATGTATGCTGCCTCCCCTAAGTCTTTCATGGAAAACTATTTTTCAATGAAGACTTGACGGATTCAAGCATAGGGATATCATTTCCAATCAACAATATGTCATCCACATATAAGATTAGAAATACAATTGCGCTCCCACTGACCTTTTTGTAAACACAGGCCTCTTCTTAATTTTTGATGAAACCAAACTCTTTGATTACTTCATCAAAACGAATATTCCAACTCCGAGATGCTTGCTTCAATCCATAAATGGATTTCGTAGCTTGCATATCTTTCCAGCGATTCGGATTGACAAAACCCCGAGGTTGTATCATGTATACATCCTCGCTTAGGTTTCCATTTAGAAAGCCGTTTTGACATCCATCCGCCATATCTCATAATCGAAATATGCAAGCAATCACTAGGATAATCCGAATAGATTTAAGCATTGCGACGGATGAGAAGGTTTCATCATAATCAACTCCTTGAATCCGTTTAAAACCTTTCGCCACCAATCGCGCCTTATAGATGTGAACATTTCCATCCATATCGGCCTTTTTCTTAAAACCCATTTACACTCAATGGTTTTGACACCATCAGTGGATCAACCAAGTTCCAAACTTGATTGTCGTACATGGATTCTATTTCGGATTTCTATGGCTCCAAGCCACTTGTTGGAATCGGGTCCCACCATCGCTTCCTCATAGGTCTTAGGTTCATCGTTGTCCAACAACAATATATCACGTTGTTCCGCACTGTGACTGTCGCGCACGACGTGATCTTTCGTCTCCGTGGGCCGGTGTGTATCTACAACCGGTGGCGCAACACTTTGCTCCTCCCGTTGTGGTTCGTGGTGCGAAACATTTTCTCGGTGTTTCTTGAACTTCTTCAAGATACACCCTGCTCCCACTAACCCTTCTTGAAAGAAACTCTTTCTCCAAGAAGACACCGTGTCGGGCAACAAACACTTTGCCTTGTTCCCGATTATAAAAGTAATATCCCTTAGTTTCCTTAGGATATCCCACAAAGAAGGACTTGTCGATTTGGGTGTGAGCTTGTCGATCGTAAACGTTTTACATAAGCTTCGCATCCCCAAATTTTGAGAAAAGACAAACTAGGGGGTTGCCCCTGTCCATATCTCATATGGTGTCTTTTCAATCGACTTAGATGGAACTCTATTTAGTGTGAGCGCAATGCTTCAAGAGCATATCCCCAAAGGATAATGGAAGATCACTTTGGCTCATCATCGACCGCACCATGTCCAACAAGGTGCGATTTCTCCGCTCGGACACCCCATTCCATTGTGGAGTTCTGGCGGAGTCAACGTGGAACAATTCCACAATCTTTCGATGATTATCAAACTCTTGGCTCAAGTATTCTCCTCCACGATCCGATCGTAGAAACTTGATTGTTTTCCCTAAATGATTCTGTACTTCATTCGGAATTCTTTGAACTTTTCAAAGGATTCGACTTATGCCTCATTAAGTAGATATAACCATATCTACTAAAGTCATCGGTAAAGGTAATGAAGTACCGATAACCACCTCGGCCGTTGAGCTCATTGGTCCACATACATCGCATGTACGAGTGCCAATAAGTCACTTGCTCTCTCACTATGTCCTGTGAAAGGTGCCTTTGTCATCTTACCAAGTAAACAAGACTCACATGTCTCAAATGATTCAAAATCAAAAGAGTGAAGCAATCCATCCTTATGGAGCTTCTCCATGCGTTTCTTATTTATATGGCCTAAGCGACAATGCCGATAAACGTGGGGTTTATATCATTAGAGAGTTGCCTTTCGTATTAATGTTATAGATGGGAGACGCTTCAAGATTCAAAACGTATAATCCATTCACCAATGGAGCATGAAAATATAACATATCTCTAAGATATATTGAACAACCATTGTCCATTGATCTAAAATCATATCCTTCCGCTTGCAACAATGAAGCGGAAATAACGTTTTGACATAGTGTTGGAACACAATAACAATTATTCAATTCCAAAACTAATCCTGAAGGTAGATGAAGTGGTATCGTGCCGACAAGAACCGTAGCAACGCTTGCTCCATTGCCGACGCGCAGTTCACCTCGCCCTTCTCAATCCTCTACTTCTTCTCATTCCCCGCAACGATTTGCAAATATGAGCTACGATCCGGTATCAAATACCCAAGAGTCAGAGGTGAAGTAGCAAGATTAATGTCTATAACATTAATACCGAGCGTAAGTCGTACTTTGCTTCTTTTTGAGATCCTCCATGTACTTCTTGAGTTCCTCTTCCAATGGCCTGTCTCCTTGCAATAGAAGCAAACGGCATCCGATGCCGCCGACCCCTTCTTGCCCTTCTTTGCATTGGAGGCACTCGCGATCTCATCGGGAGTTAACTTCCTCCTTGTGCAAAGTTTCTTGACAGTGGTTTGCGCTTAGCCTTCGCATCATCATTACATGATGACCATTCTTCGGATACTCTCCTCACTGTCTTAAGCATCCCATGCAATTCAGCCAAGGTCCTATCCATATTGTTCATGTGATAATTTAATATGAATGGCTCGAAGCTCTGAGGGAGCGACCGGAGAATCACATCGTAGCCAACTCTTGGCTAAGGGGAAAACCCGAGTTTTCGCACTCTCAATGTAGCCAATCATCTTTATCACATGCGGACTCGACGGGATTCCCTCAACAAGCCCGCACGCAAACAAGGACTTTGAGGTGTTGAACCTCTCGGCCCGAGCTTGGTTCTCAAACATGCCACGCAGTCCCCGAATAATAGTGTGAGCATCGCGCTCTCATATTGCTTCGAAGCTCGGGGACATTGTAGCAAGCATGAGAACTTATATCTAGGGCATCATTAGTGTGCTTCTCATAAGCCCTCCGTGCGCTGCAGTGGCATTAGTTGGCAAATCCTCGGATAGGGTACTTCAAGAACGTACTCCTTAGGCTCTTGCTTGAGAACAATTCTCAAGTTGCGATACCAATCCATAAAGTTTGTTCCATTTAATTTTTCCTTTTTGAGAATAGATCGCAAATTAAAGGTACCGGGCGTAGTATTAGCCGCCATTTATTCTACAAAGAAAAAGCAAAGTTTAGCACAATGTTTATGCTATGTCTATTGTTAAACAATTTAACATTAGACTCCCATTTCGTATTTTCCACCTTCCCTCTAGGTTACGTATTGGGTCAAGATCCACATGTTAATTAATTTTCAAGTGAGCTTTGGCATCACCGCTAGAATATTAATAACATCGGTAAGCAACTCCTTGCTAATCACATCTCTATGTGACTCTTGTTGTTGGTGTGGCATCTCCATGCCCCGGCGCCAACCTATGCCCCAAGGCCCAAAACTGTTTTGATAGCCTTGTTAAGTAAACCAAATGCTCCCCGCATGTATATATGTCCGACATATACCCCCTCATGTTATGATAGAGAATGGCACTCTGCTTTGCGCACTCCACCATTGACGAGCATAACGTGACGGGTGCAACATTTGGAAGGGCATCATTACTACTTAATTTTGAGAGGGATGCTATCCTATCAAACAAACATATCACATATGAAAGCAAGAAGAATAGCATATAATGAAATAGTATGGCCCCCTTCACATGGTGATCTCCATCTCCATGTCCGCGCCGAGGATCTCCATCTTCGCACCATCTTCCAAGTGTCGAATGCTTGATATCTTCAAACTAAGCTACTACTATAGAAGCTCTAATTGAAGATTACATCGACTCGCAGGTCGTGAAAGAATATTACAAGCATTGCACGTATGAAAGAATATTACAGGGATTGCACATATGAAAGAATATTACATGCATCACTTGCATCTCATACATACAATAGGGCCATATCATCTCAAAGCATTCTCTCGCAAAAACAAGTTAGGCGTAGAAACGTTTTCTACCTATCGCAGAAACGGCATCGAGACGACCTATGGGGGTGCACACGGCGGTCCCGCTAGCCGGTTAGCGGGCGGGGTGTCGAGGGGAAGCCGCCCTCGCGGGCTTCGGGCAGCGCCCGAACACCACATGAAATTCATAGATCCAATCTATGAAGTCGCTTTGAAACCATGTCGGCATAATCATATTGTGCCGTCCCGATACACTATCAAGGGAGATGGTTTGCGTAGGCGCGAGGCAAGCAACAAAGTCGGACTACGAGATAGCTTCGTATAATCACATTATACCGTTCCGATACACTATCAAGGAACGCTATCTCGAACTCCAACTCAAACCGAGTTATTTGGAAATTGCTTCGACGTAATCACATTACGTCGTTCCGATACACTATCAAGGAACGCAATTACCATCTACTCTCCTCAACGTATCCCGTAAAACCGATTGATCTAATCAACCCGTGCGCAAAACTTGTTCCGATCCAATCTAAAACCCGAACTAAGCAAGATTAGCTCGATACCACCGAAGGGTTACGCGGAGGCTACGCTAGCCAAAAACAAAAACTTTTACCGCGCAAACCAGAACACTTGCAAGTAAGGGCCGATAGATCGTTACCGATTGGAGTAGAGTGCAGCGGAATAACCAATCAGGGCAATCCGATCCGAACAGTGTAGCCGATTCCCGGAGACAGCCGATTCGCCAATCAGCCCGATTCGAGTCGTCCGGCCACGTTCTCACGCCTCGCTCCGATGCGCCCGACCGCAGCCGATTCCACCACAGCCGATCGCTCCGATTGCGCCGATCCGGGCCGATCAAAGCGCGCAACGTAGCAGCGCCTCTACCGGTATCCACACGTTCGGGGACGAACGCCGTACACCCGTGTGCTAGCACGCGATGCAAGGCTAGGGTTTGGCTCGAAAGTGGGGAGGGTTTCCGTGGAGATTGATCTCGACGACTTCGTTGCACGCGATGCAATTGAGTGTCTCAGCTCTCCACCCCTCCCTCCTTTATATAGAGTTGGCCGATCGGGACTAGTGGCCGATTAGGACTCTATTTTGAATCGGATCCTATCCGAATCTCATAGAGTTGGCCGCCCATACGTTGTAAGCCCATAGGACTCTATCCGATCGGATCCCTATCCGATCGAGCCGTATCCGAGTCCAACTCGAATATCTATTCTATCCCCTTAAGCGTGCGACCCAGTAGGTTCAGGTATACTCGGTTTGGCTATAGTCTAACTTAGCCGACCGTCGGCTCGAGTCCAACTCAGCCGACTTGTCACAAAGTGGCGCCTAGAAGCACATATTGACACCATAGTATACAAGAATATAATATCGGCTCGAACCCGTAATGTGTACACAAATCCCTTTGCCTCACGATACTAGTTAAGCTATAGGCAAGATGTGTGCCATCCCTTCAATAGCATAACCATTCACTCGAACCGTATTGGATTATCTATCTCTTGATTGACTCCTCAATCAACTTAGCATGGCCATGCATTTCCATAATCCATTACCTCGAGGGGCCGAGATATCTCTCCAAAGGAGGGGCAAATTCCATCTTGATCACTCACATCCCACTCCATGTTTCATAGCAAACCCGAAAACTACCTTTATAACTACCCGCCATTGAAATAGCGTTTGGTAGTCCCAAAGTAGGCTACTACACATGTTGGAATCCATGGTGATCTCGGTCTAAGGACTTTGTACCAACACTACCCGAGACCAACTAATGGCACATTGATTCCCGTAGTGTCTCATGGTGGGTCTATCCAACAATGTGTTCTCTAACACATATGTCCATGTTTATTGATTTGGTATCTCCATACCCATGATCTATGAGACATGATCATCAATCAATAAACATGCCGATCTTAGAATCATATTTGTTCCAACAATATGACATATGATCAGGATCGTTTAGAAATAGATTCATACATATAGAGTCTCATAAATAAGTCACGTACTTATTGATCAATACAAGATGTCTATTTCATGGAACCGAATAACACTTTATTCATAAATACATAAACATTGATGTGATATCCAACATCTCCATGTTGCCTCTAGGGCATATCACTAACAAAAGCTCACTAGAAATTAATTAACATGTGGATCTTGACCCAGTACGTAAGCTAGAGGGAGGGTGTATAATACGTAATGGGAGTCTAATGTTAAATTGTTTAACAATAGCATAGCATAAACATTGTGCTAAACATTGCTTTTTCTGTTGTAGAATAAATGATGGCTAATACTACACCCAGTGCTTTTAATTTGCGATCTATTCTCGAGAAAGAAAAATTAAACGGAACAAACTTTATGGATTGGTATCGCAACTTGAGAATTGTTCTCAAGCAAGAGAGTAAGGAGTACGTTCTTGAAGTACTTTATCCGGATGATTTGGCTAACAATGCTACTGAAATTGCACGGAGGGCTTACGATGCCCTAGATATAAGTTGTCTCATGCTTGATACAATGTACCCTGAGCTTCAGAAGCAATATGAGAGCAGCGATGCTCACGCTATTATTCGGGGACTGCGTGGCATGTTTGAGAACCAAGCTCGGCCGAGAGGTTCAACACCTCAAAGTCCTTGTTTGCGTGCAGCTTGTTGAGGGAATCCCATCGTCCGCATGTGATAAAGATGATTGGCTATGTCGAGAGTCTTGAGAAACTAGGTTTCCCTCTTAGCCAAGAGTTGGCTACGAGACTTGATTCTCCGGTCGCTCCCTCCGAGCTTCGAGCCATTCATATTAAATTATCACATGAACAATATCGATAGAACCTTGGCTGAAGTGCATGGGATGCTAAAGACACCTGAGGAGAGTATCCAAAAAAACGGTCATCATGTGATGATGATGTGGAAGGCTAAGCGCAAACCACTGTCAAGAAACTTTGCACTAAGAGGAAGTTAACTCCCGATGAGATCGTGAGTGCCTCTAATGCAAAGAAGGGCAAAGGGGTCGGCGACATCGATGTCGTTTGCTTCTATTGCAAGGAGACAGCCCTTGGAAAAGGAACGCAAGAAGTACATGAAGGATCTCAAAAATAAGCAAAGTACGACTTCGCTTCGGTATTAATGTTATAGACATTAATCTTGCTACTTCACCTACGACTATTGGGTATTTGATACCGGATTAGTAGCTCATATTTGCAAATCGTTGCGGGAATGAGAAGAAGTAGAGGCTTAAGAAGGGGCGAGGTGAACTGCGCGTCGCAATGGAGCAAGCGTTGCTACGTTCTTGCCGTCGGCACGATACCACTTCATCTACTTTCAGGATTAGTTTTGGAATTAAATAATTGTTATTGTGTTCCAACACTATGTCAAAACGTTATTTCCGCTTCATGTTTGCAAGTGGAAGCATATGATTTTAGATCAATGGACAATGGTTGTTCAATATATCTCAGAGATATGTTCTATTCTCATGCTCCATTGCTGAATTGATTATACGTTTTGAATCTTGAAGCATCTCCCATCTATAACATTAATACAGAAAGGCAACTCTCTAATGATGCAAACCCTACGTTTATCTGGCATTGTCGCTTAGGCCATATAAATAAGAAACGCATGGAGAAGCTCCATAAGGATGGATTGCTTCACTCTTTTGATTTTGAATCATTTGAGACATGTGAGTCTTGTTTACTTGGTAAGATGACAAAGGCACCTTTCACGGGACACGTGAGAGAGCAAGTGACTTGTTGGCACTCGTACATACCGATGTATGTGGACCAATGAGCTCAACGGCCGAGGTGGTTATCGTACTTCATTACCTTTTCGATGACTTTAGTAGATATGGTTATATCTACTTAATGAGGCATAAGCCCGAATCCTTTGAAAAGTTCAAAGAATTCCAGAATGAAGTACGGAATCATTTAGGGAAAACAATCAAGTTTCTACGATCGGATCGTGGAGGGGAATACTTGAGCCAAGAGTTTGGTAATCATCTCGAAAGATTGTGGAATTGTTCCACGCTGACTCCGCCAGAACTCCACAATGGAACGGAGTGTCCGACGGAGAAACCGCACCTTGTTGGACATGGTGCGGTCGATGATGAGCCAAAGTGATCTTCCGTTATCCTTGGGGATATGCTCTTGAAACACTGCGCTCACACTAAATAGAGTTCCATCTAAGTCGGTTGAAAAGACATCGTATGAGATATGGACAGGGGTTGCACAACCCCCGTTTGTCTTTTCTCAAAATTTGGGGATGCGAAGCTTATGTAAAACGTTTGATCGACAAGCTCACACCCAAATCGACAAGTGCTTCTTTGTGGGATATCCTAAGGAAACTAAGAGATATTACTTTTATAATCGGGAACAAGGCAAAGTGTTTGTCGCCCGACACGGTGTCTTCTTGGAGAAAGAGTTTCTTTCAAGAAGGGTTAGTGGAAGCAGGGTGCATCTTGAAGAATTTCAAGAAACACCGGAAAATGTTTCGCGACCACAGAACCACAACGGGAGGAGCAAAGTGTTGCGCCACCGGTTTGTAGATACACCAGCGCCACGGAGGTCTAAAAGATCACGTCGTGCGCACACGCAGTACACAGTGCGGAACAACGTGATATATTGTTGTTGGACAACGATGAGCCTAAAACCTATGAGGAAGCGATGGTGGGACCCGATTCCAACAAGTGGCTTAGAGCCATGAAATCCAAAATAGAATCCATGTACGACAATCAAGTTTGGAACTTGGTTGATCTACCTGATGGTGTCAAAACCATTGAGTGTAAATGAGTTTTAAGAAAAGGCCGATATGGATGGAAATGTTCACATCTATAAGGCGCGATTGGTGGCGAAAGGTTTTAAACAGATTCAAGGAGTTGATTATGATGAAACTTTCTCGCCCGTCACAATGCTTAAATCTATTCGGATTATCCTAGCGATTGCTGCATATTTTGATTATGAGATATGGCAGATGGATGTCAAAACGGCTTTCCTAAATGGAAACCTAAGCGAGGATGTATACATGATACAACCTCAAGGTTTTGTCGATCCACAATCGTGTGGAAAGATATGCAAGCTACATAAATCCATTTATGGATTGAAGCAAGCATCTCGGAGTTGGAATATTTTTTTTGATGAAGTAATTAAAGGGTTTGGTTTCATCAAAAACGAAGAGGAGGCCTGTGTTTACAAAAAGGTCAATGGGAGCGCAATTGTATTTCTAATCTTATATGTGGATGACATATTGTTGATTGGAAATGATATCCCTATGCAAGAATCCGTCAAGTCTTCATTGTAAAATAGTTTTTCCATGAAAGACTTAGGGGAGGCAGCATACATATTGGGCATTCGGATCTATAGAGATAGATCCAAGAGGCTAATTGGATTAAGCCAAAGTACATACATTGACAAGGTGTTGAAAAGGTTCAACATGCATGATTCCAAGAAAGGTTTCTTGCCCATGTCACATGGCATTAATCTTAGCAAGAATCAGTGTCCTCGACACATGATGAGCGGAATAAGATGGGTATGGTTCCATATGCTTCGGCAATTGGATCCATCATGTATGCCATGCTTTGTACACGTCTAGATGTCTCGACGCTTTGAGTGCTACGAGCAGATACCGATCGATCCAGGTGAAGGTCACTGGATCGCGTAAAGAATATCCTTAAGTACTTGAGAAGAACTAAGGATATGTTCCTAGTCTATGGAGATGAAGAAGAGCTCATTGTAAGTGGTTACACCGATGCTAGTTTCCAAACGGACAAAGATGATTATAGATCGTAATCTGGGTTCGTGTTCTGCCTGAACGGAGGCGCAGTCAGCTGGAAGAGTTCCAAGCAGGATACTGTTGCTGATTCTACAACGGAGGCCGAGTACATTGCTGCTTTGGAAGCTGCAAAGGAGGCTGTTTGGATCAAGAAATTCGTTTCTGAGCTTGGTGTGATGACTAGTACGACTGGTCCAATGTCTCTCTATGTGATAATAGTGGAGCCATTGCACAAGCCAAGGAGCAGAGGTCACATCAGAAGTCCAAACACATACTTCGGCAATATCATCTCATCCCGCAAAATAGTGGACAGAGGTGATGTCAAGATATGCAAAGTGCACACGGATCTCAACATGGCCGATCCGCTGATAAAACCTCTCCCTTAGCCGAAACATGAGGCGCACACAAGGGCAATGGGTATTAGATACTTACATGATTGACTCTAGTCCAAGTGGGAGACTGTTAATGATATGCCCTAGAGGCAACATGGAGATGTTGGATATCATTGTCAATGTTTATGTATAAATGAATAAAGTGTTATTCAGTTCCATGAAATAGACATCTTGTATTGATCATAAGTACGTGACTTATTTATGAGACTCTACATGTATGAATCTATTTCTAAATGATCCGTGATCATATATCATATTATTGGAACTAATATGATTTTAAGATCGGCATGTTTATTGATTGATGATCATGTCTCATAGATCATGTGTTTGGAGATACCAAATAAATAAACATGGACATATGTGTTAGAGAACACATTGCTGGATAGATCCACCATGAGACACTACAGGAATTAATGTGCCATTAGTTAGTCTCAGGTAGTGTTGGTACAAAGTCCTTAGACCCGAGATCACCATGGATTCCAACATGTGTAGTAGCCTACTTTGGGACTACCAAACGCTATTCCGTAATCGGGTAGTTATAAAGGTAGTTTTCGGGTTTGCTATGAAACATGGAGTGGGATGTGAGTGATCAAGATGGAATTTGCCCCTCCTTTGGGAGAGATATCTCCGGGCCCCTCGAGGTAATGGATTATGGAAATGCATGGCCATGCTAAGTTGATTGAGGAGTCAATCAATGATAGATAATCCAATATGGTTCGAGTGAATTGTTAAGCTATTGAAGGGATGGCACATATCTTGCCTATAGCTTAATTGGTATCGTGAGGCAAAGGGATTTGTGTACACATTACAGGTTCGAGCCGATATTATATTCTTGTATACTATGGTGTCAATATGTGCTTGCTAGGCGCCGTGCATGTCGGCTGAGTTTGACTCGAGCCGACGATCGGCTAAGTTAGACTATAGCCGAAACCGAGTATACCTGAACCTACTGGTCGCATGCTTAAGGGGATAAGAACAGGCATTCAAGTTGGACTCGGATTCGGCTCGATCGGATAGAATCGTATCGGCTTACGACTTATGGGCGGCCAACTCTATGAGACACGGATGAGATCCGATTCAAAATAGAGTCCGATTGGCCACTAGTCCCAGAGGCCAACTCTATATAAAAGGGTGAGGGGTGGAGAGATGCGGTACATCAGTTGAATCGAATTGCACCGAAATCAATCTGATTTGGCGCTCAATTTCCACGGAAACCCTCCCCACTTTCGAGCCAAACCGCCTTGCATCGCGTGCTAGCACACAAGTGTTCTTTGTTCGTCCCCGGACGTGTGGATACCGGTAGAGGCGCGCTACATTGCGCGCTCGTTGATCGGCTAGAAATTGGCTGCAATCGGAGCGAGGCGATGGGCGATTGGTGACGAGAACGCGGCTGACGACTCGGATCGGCCTGTGACATCGGAGCAATCGAGTGCAGCCTTGGTCGGGCCTATCCATGATCTGCCAAATGGAATCATATCCGGTAGCAGTTTTGGGTAGTCCTACTATAAAGTCCATGCCTATTTCATCCCATTTCCACTCGGGATTTTGAGTGGTTGCAGCAATCCTATCGGTCCGCCGATGCTCGGCCTTAACTCGTTGGCATACATCGCATACGGCCACGTATTCCGCTACGTCTCTTTTCATGTTGGGCCACCGGTATTCCGTTTTCAAATCCCGATACATTCTAGTGCTGCTCGGGTGTAGCGAGTATGCCGACTCATGGGCTTCCTTCAAGATTAGGTTCCTCAATCCGCCTTTCTCGGTACGTAAATCCTTTTCGATACCATAGGGTTCCGCGTCGTCGTGAATTCCTTGGCTAGTCCTTTAGCCATGCGTTCCTTGATTAGCCGGACTTCCTCACAATCCTTCCGGGCTCCCTTAATCGACTTCGTAGGAGAGGTTGTATCTCCAGCAAACTCGGTTGTCCTTGAGGAATCAAGCTGCAGGTTAAGCCGAGCTATCTCTTCTTGAAGCTCGTTGGCCACGTATTCCATCCTTAGTTGGTTGCACTGGGCTTTGTGGCTCAAAGCGTCAGCCATGACATTGGCCTTGCCAGGGTGGTAATGGATTCCTAAGTCATAGTCCTTGATCAGTTCCAGCCACCTTCTCTGGCGTAGGTTAAGATCTGCGGGTAAAGAAATACTTCAAGCTCTTGTGGTCCATGTATATGTTGCGGTGGTTTCCGATCGGGTAGTGCCTCCAAATTTTCGGGGCATGCACTACTGCGGCCAATTCAAAGTCATTGGTGGGATAGTTCTCCTCATGAGGTCGCAGTTGTCTTGAGGCATAAGCCACAACCTTTCCTTCTTGCATCAACACACCTCCTAATCCTTGTCGAGATGCATCGCAATATATAACGAAGTCTTTCCGGTTGTCCGGTAGGACTAAGATCGGGGCGGTGGTTAACTTTTCTTTGAGCTAGTCAAATGCCGGTTGACACTGCTTAGTCCATGCATACTTCTTTTCCTTCTTCAATAGTTGGGTCAGGGGTCGGGCTATCTTAGAAAATCCTTCTATAAACCGTCGGTAATATCCAGCCAATTCCAAGAAACTTCTAACCTCTGTTACCGACTAGGGTGCTTTCCATTTGGTAACAGCTTCGACCTTGGTGGGGTCTATTGCTACGACTCCTGCTGAGATCACATGTCCAAGAAAAGCTACTTCCTTAAGCCAAAATTCACACTTGCTGAATTTGGCATATAGTTGATGCTCTCGCAGCTTCTCTAGTACCAAGCGCAGGTGTTCTGCGTGTTCTTCATCATCCTTGGAATAGATGAGGATATCATCAATGAACACTACCATGAACTTGTCCAGATATTCCATAAACACTTTGTTCATGAGGTTCATGAAGTAGGCCGGGGCATTGGTCAATCCGAAAGACATTACTGTAAACTCATACAAGCCGTAGCGTGTAGAGAACGCAGTCTTGGGTATATCCTCAGTCCTAATCTTTAGCTGATGGTATCCGGATCGAAGATCGATCTTTGAGAACACTCGGGCTCCCTTGAGTTGATCGAACAGGTCGTCAATTCGAGGTAACGGGTACTTGTTCTTAATGGTAACCTCATTCAATGACCGATAGTCTATGCACATTCTCATGCTTCCGTCCTTTTTCTTAACAAACAATACTGGGGCTTCCCACGGTGAAGAACTAGGGTGTACGAATCCTTTCTCTTGCAGTTCCCTTATCTGCTTCTTAAGTTCCTCCAATTCATTCATCGGCATCCGGTAGGGTCTCTTAGCTATGGGGGCGGTACCAGGCATGAGGTCAATACTGAACTCTATGTCTCGGTCTAGGGGCATTCCTGGTAATTCTTCAGGAAATACATCCGGGTAGTCCTGGATTATTGGCATTCCATCTATGGGTAGCATGGTGAATATTCCCATAGCTCTGTCATAGAGCATAGGGTCTTGGTCCATGACTACTGTCTTTGGTGATCCCCATGGGGTAGATAGGGTAACTTCTCTTCGTCCACAGTCTAGTACCCCTTGGTTCTTGGTTAACCAATCCATTCCTAGTATAATGTCCAAGGTTTGGGGCGGCAAAACTATAAGGTTGGACAGGAATACCACGTCCTTGATCCGAATGGGCACATTGATGCACGCATGGGGTATGGTCACATCTCACCCGGGTGAGTGTACTACCATGGGTTTCTTAAGGTCTACTCGATGCAAATTGTACTCTTTGCTTATCCTCGACGATATAAATGAATGCGAAGCTCCAGAATCAAACAAAACCTTAACTAGTGCGGAATGGATAGAAAACATACCCATTAGCACGCTTTGGTCCTCCCGGGCTTCCTCAGCACGCACATGGTTGACTTGACCATGGCGGAATCCGGTTGCAGCTTCCTTTGGTTGGGGCGTTCTGAACAAACTATGTCCAGGTACTGGAGCAGGGGTTCCTCGTACTGCAACGGCATTGGCTCCGGTGCGGTTGGGGTGTTACGCGGCATAGGGCAGCTGTTGGCATAATGCCCAAGCTCTCCGCAATTGAAGCAGTTGACATTCCCGGCTCCTAGGGCTGCCAAGGTAGGTCCGGAGTGCGAGACGGGGTTGCGGTGGTCTCGCCGACATTGCCAGGTATGGCAGGGCGATGGGTTGCTACAATGGCGGGCTTCCAACCTGACAGGGTTGCTCCTTTGGGTCGCTGGGGCGTTCCTTGAATCGGGCGGGCCATTGCAAGCCTTCTCTTCCGGTTGTTTTCAACCGTTCTTTGGTCATGCTCAAGCCTTACGACCTTGTTGATGAAGCTCTGGAAGCTAGCGTGGTCCTAACCGATCATCGGTCCTCTTAACTCGTCATTCAGCCCTTCAATAAACTTGTCCATCTTTTCCTCTTCGTCTGCCAGATCGCTTGTGCCGTAACGGGCAAGCTGCGTGAACTTGTTAAGGTACTCTTGTACCGTGGTGTTGCCTTGGCGTAGCCTACGAAACTCGTTCTTCTTCATCCTCATAACCACAGCAGGTATGAAGTTTTAACGAAAAGCAGCCGTGAACTCTTCCCACGTGGGTTCACCGGCATCTTCAGCCCGTGTCTCCTTGTAGGTGTCCCACTAGTCACTTGCGGGTCCTTCTAGCTGATTGGTGGCGAAGACGACTATGTCAGTTTCCCGTATTCGGACGAGAGTCAACTTCTTATCTATTACCCTCAGCCAATCTTTGGCATCCATGGGTTCAACTGCCGAGGAGAACGTCGGCGGCTTTGCCCTCATAAATTCGTCGAGGTTTGATCCTCCGTGATGTCCTTGGTTATTGGCGATAGCTTGCAGCAATTGAGCTTGCAAAGCCATGACTTCTGCTACGGTGGAAGGGTTAGGCTCTGGCGGGTTCTCAGGAGCTGTTAGGGCTCTGCGATGATGCGCCATCTGAACAATGGGGATAAGGTAAGAGACTCGCTTTGCTTACGTCGTGATACTAAGGAATTTTCTTTGAGTTGTTTGAAGTGATCTTTCAAAGCAAGCTTGGTGGATTAAACTCATTTTGGAAATAACATATAACTTCATTATCAGTTCTTAAATGTTACATCACAGGGATACATTGGAATTGTATAGTCCATACGACACAATACAACATTACTGACTTCGTTCTAGGGTCTCATACATAAAAGGGTAGGGGGGCTTGGCCATTGCTGTCTTAACTCCATCCAAAGCAAGACCAGGGCTGCTGCTGGTATCCAACTAGTCATCCAGCCATCCGCATGATCCAGGTGCTGGCAGGGGGTGATCCTTGGTCTACTGATGTTGAAGGTCATGCAGTCGTCTTGAGACTGAGGGCTTGGGCAGTGGGCAACTTTTCGCCTCATGCCCTATTCTGCCACAGTTGAAGCAACATCGGTCTTCTTTTGCCAGTCTCGGGAGAGGGCATTTATTGAAAAAGTTTCCCAACTTACGACAGTTGAAACAGACCATATCCAATTTGTTACGGGGTGCACTCTTCTGGGTATGCAACATTCCTTTGGCACCACTATTGGCCCTTACCGGGGTTGGGGCTGTCTTAGAATCTGGAACATCTCCTTTATTAGTGGCACCTTCCAAGAGTTGATTTGCGGATTGTATGAACATCCTTTGATCCTTCCTCAGCTGGTCAAACATTTTCATCAATTGACAGTCCTTAGGTACATGGTCTGTCCCTTCACACATGAAGCATGTCACGTCTCTCATGGGGCATTCTTCTGGCATGTGGGTGTCCTCACCGCAGCTACAAAGGTAGTTGCACATTCTTGCATAATACCCAATTTCCCCACATCGAGTACATGCCATGGGTTTCAGCTCTCCTTCACTCTCACTTTCCATGTCCTCTTCTTCATTATCCTCAGAGGATGTTTCCTCTCGTATGTCGTCTTCTGGTTTGGGTGGTCCATAAAGCTGGAGATGTCGGGTTAACTGACGCGCACCACGGAAGGTGTTATTCCTTAGTGTCGGGGAATTCTAGCGGCATCCTCGGGTGTAAACACCGTGCTTGTGACGATCATTTTGCGATCACAACTTATATCCCAGCCTAGCGACTTTCTCTTATTGCTCGGGTATACCCATCCCTTATTCCATTTATGATCATGGCATGCCATCTGCTTTTGAAGGTAGCATAGGGTCAGAGAGGGATAATATCAAAACAATTTGAGCAAAGGAGATGGGGATAAGAATATGAGGGAAAGAAGATTTGTTTTGTGAAAATAGTTTGTATTTGCAAAAATAGTCCTACGTAGGGATATTTTCCTTTAGCCGGCTAGTCGGGGTAGGACGCCGCTGGTCTTTTCCTACGTCGCCGCTCGATACCGCTCTGTCGACCCTCGTTTTTGAGAACGGGAATCATTCGTGTTCATAGTACCATATCCCTGGATCGAGTAGTTTGGCACCTACGAATACAGTTCTGAATTACCAGGTGCAAAGTGCACGAATAGTCTTACACTGAACTTATTACAATAATAGGCCCGAAGGCAATATCCAATACATACAGGACCTACTGGTCCGAATTCAACCAAATCAGAGTTTAGATGAGATTAGCAGACGGAAAGTAGTGACATGTCGATTGCCACAGGCAACGACTGGGGACAAGGACATAGCGCACTCCATTGTCTTCATTCCTCCTGATCGTAAGCATAGGGGTCCTCCAGTTCTTCGTTTCCTTCATCTGAAGTTTGTGCGTATAGCAAGGGTGAGTACCCAACGTACTCAGCAAGCCGACACGGAATGATGCACATGGTAGGGTCATTCAAAGGATGGCTAAGGTTCATTTGCACAATCATAGCATCTAGCCAGTCAAGTTTTAGTTCCAGAATATATTAAATCGGCCATGGTTCTGTCTGCCATCCATCGTGATACCAAGGATGGTTTCCCGTCTCCGGTTCGTCATGGTTTTCTGGGGAGTCTATCCCTTCTCGCAGGTCGAGAAGTTAAGTCCACCAGCTAACAAAATCATTATGCAAACCAACCCATCATTTTAGAATTTATGAGTCTAGCCACGGAAGAAACTTGTCACGTCGCTCATTAACCGCGAGCACGGCTATTCGAATAGATTGATTGACTCACACTGCGGTGGATGTACACTTTACCCGTACTCCGCAACTACTCATTGAATGAGCTTGCATCCCTCTATATGGGACGGTCACGTCAAAGCCTTTCGATAACCTCACTTTGGCAGTACCCGCTCCATGAACTTAAGTCCTCATGCACTCTAGCCGTCATTTCCTAGTAGTGAGAGGAGTTCTGGCGTTCCCGAGGTAAGAGAGAAAACTCACTTAATCTTTAAGTCATCATTATGTTCAGGTTAACATTCACATAAAGGCCTTTCGTCTCATCATAATCATGGGCACACTACCCTTGGTAGGTCCCAAACTAACCACTTACACCTGAACCACCGTAACATCCCGAAAATCGAAGAAACGAAATCGGAACATAAAAATCAAAACTTGCAAAAACTTTCGCTTGTTGCTTTTTCCTCGGGTTTGTCGCTTCTTATTTGCCAGCTCAGTTGCATAAATTTAGTTGTGATCAATTCCTTTCGGTGTTTGTGAAAGATTTGGAGGTTGTTGGGAAGGAAATTTGAAATGCAGAATTAGAGATTTTAAAAAAAGTCGAAGAAGAGATGCGGATTTATGAAAATACGATTTGAGAAAAAAGGTATTAATTGTTGATGGTGGAAGATTAATTAGGATATAAAGTAGACAATTAAATATTTGGGAATTCACATGAAATCTAGAGAATTTTTGGAATTTAAAAATGGAGAATTATGAAAATTAGGAAAAAGAATTTAAATAAATATGAAAAATATATGTGGAAAAATAAAAGTGGAGAAAAAGTTGAAAATATAGTATTAAAAATTATTCTAGGAACATTGGAATTTATTTTGAATTTTTAGAAGGAGGAAAATGGAAATAGAAAATTAGAAATTGAAAATCGGGAAAAATATAAAAGGCTACTGTTTCTCGCGGATGAGGTGCTCGACGCCGTACTCGGCCCGGTGCGCGTCCGCCGCGTCGCCCGCCGCCGTACGCGCGCGCGCCGCAGCGCCACGCGCCGCGCAAGCCCGCGCCCGCGCCGACTCGCCGCGCCCGCGCCCGCCCGCAGCCCGCGCGCCCGTACCTGGCCTCGCGCCCGCGCGCCGCCGTCGCGCCACGCGCCGCCACCGCGCCGACCCCGCCCACGATTCGCGCCCTCGCGCGCCCGCGCCCGCCCGACTCCCGCTCGCACCTCGTGCACTCGCCACGCGTCCGATGCCGTACGTGGCCCGCTCGCGCCGCGCCCTCTCGCCACGCCGCACCGCGCGTGCCCGGCCCGGCCTCCCGCGCCGCCGCATGGCGACCGCCGTACCTTAAGGGTTACGCGGAGGCTACGCTAGCCGAAAACAAAAACTTTTACCGCGCAAACCGGAACACTTGCAAGTAAGGGCCGATAGATCGTTACCGATTGGAGTGTGCAGCTGAAAAGCCAATCGGGGCTATCCGATCGGAACGTGCCGCCAATTCCCGCAAGCCGAAGCGATACTCCGGGACACCGATTCGCCAATCAGCCAATCGCTCCGATTGCGCCCGATCCGGCCGATCAACGGCGCGCAACGTAGCAGCGCCTCTACCGGTATCCACACGTCCGGGACGAACGCCGAACACCCGTGTGCTAGCACGCGATGCAAGGCTTGGCTCGAAGGTGGGGAGGGTTTCGTGGAGATTGATCTCGACGACTTCTAAAGCCGCGTGTGATCGGATTGATTTCGGCGCAATCAATTGACTTGATTTCCTACGCAGCTCTCCACCCTCACCCCTTTATATAGAGTAGGCCGACGGGACTCGTGGCCGATCAGGACTCTATTTTGAATCGGATCCCATCCGAATCTCATAGAGTTGGCCGCCCATACGTCGTAAGCCCATAGGACTCTATCCGATCGGATCCGTATTCGAGTCCAACTCGAATGCCTGTTCTTATCCCCTTAAGCGTGCGACCCTGTAGGTTCAGGTATACTCGGTTTCGGCTATAGTCTAGCAAGATGTGTGTCATCCCTTCAATAGCTTAACCATTCACTCGAACCGTATTGGATTATCTGTCTGTTGATTGACTCCTCAATCAACTTAGCATGGCCATGCATTTCCATAATCCAGAACCTCGAGGAGCCCAGAGATATCTCTCCAAAGGAGGGGCAAATTCCATCTTGATCACTCACATCCCACTCCATGTTTCATAGCAAACCCGAAAACTACCTTTATAACTACCCAGTTACGGAATAATGTTTGGTAGTCCCAAAGTAGGCTACTACACATGTTGGAATCCATGGTGATCTCAGGTCTAAAGACTTTGTACCAACACTACCCGAGACCAACTAATGGCACATTAATTCTGTAGTGTCTCATGGTGGGTCTATCCAACAATGTGTTCTCCAACACATGTGTCCATGTTTATTGATTTGGTATCTCCATACCCATGATCTATGAGACATGATCATCAATTAATAAACATGCCGATCTTAGAATCATATTCGTTCCAACAATATGATATATGATCGGGATCATTTAGAAATAGATTCAGACATAAAGAGTCTCATAAATAAGTCACGTACTTATTGATCAGTACAAGATGTCTATTTCATGGAACCGAATAACACTTTATTCATAAATACATAAACATTGACGTGATATCCAACATCTCCATGTTGCCTCTAGGGCATATCACTAACAATCTCCCACTTGCACTAGAGTCAATCATGTAAGTATCTAATACCCATTGCTCTTGTGTGCGCCTCATGCTTGCGAGGAGAGGTTTTGTCGCGGATCGGCTATGTTGAGATCCGTGTGCACTTTGCATATCTTGACATCACCTCGTCCACAATATCGCGGATGAGATGATATCGCCGAAGTATGTGTTTGGACTTCGATGTGACCTCGGCTCCTTGGCTTGCGCAATGGCTCCACTATTGTCACAATAGAGAGACATTGGACCGCCGCACTAGTCATCACACCAAGCTCGAAACGAATTTCTTCATCCAAACAGCCTCCTTTGCAGCTTCGAAGCGGCAATGTACTCGGCCTCCGTTGTAGAATCAGCAACAGTATCCCTCTTGCAACTCTTCCAGTGACGCGCCTCCGTTCGAGGCAAAACACGAACCCCATTGCGATCTATAATCATCCTTGTCTGTTTGGAAGCTAGCATCGGTGTAACCACTTACAACGAGCTCTTCTTCACCTCCATAGACTAGGAACATTCCTTAGTTCTTCTCAAGTACTTAAGGATATTCTTTACGGCATCCAGTGACCTTCACCTGGATCTCGGTCTCGCTCGTAGCACTCAAAGCGTACGAGACATCGGTCGTGTACAAAGCATGGCATACATGATGGATCCAATTGCCGAAGCATATGGAACCATACCCATCTTATTCCGCTCATCATGTGTCCGAGGACACCGATTCTTGCTAAGATTAATGCCATGTGACATGGGCAAGAAACCTTTCTTGGAATCATGCATGTTGAACCTTTTCAACACCTTGTCAATGTATGTACTTTGGCTTAATCCAATTAGCCTCTTGGATCTATCTCTATAGATCCGAATGCCTAATATGTATCTTGCCTCCCTAAGTCTTTCATGGAAAAACTATTTTTCAATGAAGACTTGACGGATTCTAGCATAGGGATATCATTTCCAATCAACAATATGTCATCCACATATAAGATTAGAAATAAAATTGCGCTCCCATTGACCTTTTTGAAAACACAGGCCTCTTCTTCGTTTTTGATGAAACCAAACCCTTTGATTACTTCATCAAAACGAATATTCCAACTCCAAAATGCTTGCTTCAATCCATAAATGGATTTCGTAGCTTGCATATCTTTCCGAGCGATTCGGATCAACAAAACCCCGAGGTTGTATCATGTATACATCCTCGCTTAGGTTTCCATTCAGGAAAGCCGTTTTGACATCCATCTCGCCATATCTCATAATCGAAATATGCAGCAATCGCTAGGATAATCCGAATAGATTTAAGCATTGCGACGGGCGAGAAGGTTTCATCATAATCAACTCCTTGAATCTGTTTAAAACCTTTCGCCACCAATCGCGCCTTATAGATGTGAACATTTCCATCCATATCGGCCTTTTTCTTAAAAACCCATTTACACTCAATGGTTTTGACACCATCGGTGGATCAACCAAGTTCCAAACTTGATTGTCGTACATGGATTCTATTTCGGATTTCATGGCTCCAAGCCACTTGTTGGAATCGGGTCCCACCATCGCTTCCTCATAGGTCTTAGGTTCATCGTTGTCCAACAACAATATATCACGTTGTTCCGCACTGTGTACTGTCGGGTGCACGACGTGATCTTTCGACCTCCAGGGGGTGTATCTACAACCGGTGGCGCAACACTTTGCTCCTCCTCTGTTGTGGTTCTGTGGTCGCTGAAACATTTTCTGGTGTTTCTTGAACTTCTTCAAGATGCACCCTGCTCCCACTAACCCTTCTTGAAAGAAACTCTTTCTCCAAGAAGACACCATGTCGGGCGACAAACACTTTGCCTTGTTCCCGATTATAAAAGTAATATCCCGATCACTTTGGCTCATCATCGACCACACCATGTCCAACAAGGTGCGATTTCTCCGTTCGGACACTCCGTTCCATTGTGGAGTTCTGGCGGAGTCAAGCGTGGAACAATTTCACAATCTTTTAGATGATTACCAAACTCTTGGCTCAAGTATTCCCTCCACGATCCGATCGTAGAAACTTGATTGTTTTCCCTAAATGATTCTGTACTTCATTCTGGAATTCTTTGAACTTTTCAAAGGATTCGGACTTATGCCTCATTAAGTAGATATAACCATATCTACTAAAGTCATCGGTAAAGGTAATGAAGTACTGATAACCACCTCTGGCCGTTGAGCTCATTGGTCCACATACATCAGTATGTATGAGTGCCAACAAGTCACTTGCTCTTTCACTGTGTCCCGTGAAAGGTGCCTTTGTCATCTTACCAAGTAAACAAGACTCACATGTCTCAAATGATTCAAAATCAAAAGAGTGAAGCAATCCATCCTTATGGAGCTTCTCCATGCGTTTCTTATTTATATGGCCTAAGCGACAATGCAAGATAAACGTGGGGTTTATATCATTAGAGAGTTGCCTTTCTGTATTAATGTTATAGATGGGAGACGTTTCATGATTCAAAACGTATAATCCATTCACCAATGGAGCATGAAAATAAAACATATCTCTGAGATATATTGAACAACCATTGTTCATTGATCTAAAATCATATCCTTCCGCTTGCAAACACGAAGCGGAAATAACGTTTTGACATAGTGTTGGAACACAATAACAATTATTTAATTCCAAAACTAATCCTGAAGGTAGATGAAGTGGTATCGTGCCGACAAAGAAGCGTAGCAACGCTTGCTCCATTGCCGACGCGCAGTTCACCTCGCCCCTTCTCAATCCTCTACTTCTTCTCAATCCCTGCAACGACTTGCAAATATGAGCTACTAATCCGATATCAAATACCCAAGAGTCGAGTAGGTGAAGTAGCAAGATTAATGTCTATAACATTAATACACTGGCGAAGTCGTACTTTGCTTCTTTTTGAGATCCTCCATGTACTTCTTGCAGTTCCTCTTCCAGTGGCTGTCTCCTTGCAATAGAAGCAAACGACATCTGATGCCGCCGACCCCTTCTTGCCCTTCTTTGCATTGGAGGCACTCGCGATCTCATCGGGAGTTAACTTCCTCTTGGTGCAAAGCTTCTTGACAGGTGGTTTGCGCTTAGCCTTCTGCATCATCATCACATGATGACCGTTTATCTGGATACTCTCCTCAGCTGTCTTTAGCATCCCATGCAATTCAGCCAAGGTTCTATCCATATTGTTCATATGATAATTTAATATGAATGGCTCGAAGCTCGGAGGGAGCGACTGGAGAATCACGTCAGTAGCCAACTCTTGGCTAAGAGGGAAACCTAGTTTCTCAAGACTCTCGATATAGCCAATCATCTTTATCACATGCGGTGATGGGATTCCCTCAACAAGCTCGCACGCAAACAAGGACTTTGAGGTGTTGAACCTCTCGGCCCGAGCTTGGTTCTCAAACATGCCACGCAGCCCCTGAATAATAGTGTGAGCATCGCTGCTCTCATATTGCTTCTGAAGCTCAGGAGACATTGTAGCAAGCATGAGACAGCTTATGTCTAGGGCATCATTAGTGTGCTTCTCGTAAGCCCTCCGTGCAGTCGCAGTGGCATTATTAGGCAAATCCTCAGGATAGGGTACTTCAAGAACGTACTCCTTACGCATGTAGAATAGCATGAAATAGTATGGCCCCCTTCACATGGTGATCTCTATCTCCATGCCGGTGTAGAGGATCTCCATCTTCATCACCGTTCTTCCGAGTGCCGAATGTTTGATATCTTCAAACTAAGCTACTACTATAGAAGCTCTAATTGAAGATTACATCGACTCGCAGGTCGTGAAAGAATATTACAAGCATTGCACGTATGAAAGAATATTACAGGGATTGCACATATGAAAGAATATTACATGCATCACATGCATGTCATACATACAATAGGGCCATACCATCTTAAAGCATTCTCTGCAAAAACAAGTTAGGCGTAGAAACGTTTTCTACCTATCGCAGAGAAACGGCATCGAGATGACCTATAAGGGGTACGCACACGAGGCAGCAAACAAGATCGGACTACGAGATAGCTTCGTTATAATCACATTATACCGTTCCGATACACTATCAAGGAACGCTATCCCAAACCCTACTCAAACCGAGTTCTATGGATATTGCTTCGACGTAATCACATTACACCGTTCCGATACACTATCAAGGAACGCAATTACCATGAACTCTCCTCAACAAATCCCGTAAAACCGATTGATCTAATCAACCCGTGCGAAAAACTTGTTCTAGATCCAATCTAAAACCCGAACTAAGCACGATTAGCTCTGCTACCACTGAAGGGTTACGCGGAGGCTACGCTAGCCGAAAACAAAAACTTTTACGCGCAAACCAAGAACACTTGCAAGTAAGGGCCGATAGATCGTTACCGATTGGAGTGTGTGCAAAGCTGAAATAACCAATCGTGGCTATCCGATCCGGAACTCGTGCCGCCGATTCCGCAAGCCGACGCCCGATACCCGGGAAACCGATTCGCCAATCAGCCAATCGCTCCGATTGCAGCCGATCCGAAGCCGATCAACAGCGCGCAACGTAGCAGCGCCTCTACCGGTATCCACACGTCCGGGGACAGAACGCCGAACACCCGTGTGCTAGCACGCGATGCTAGGCTAGGCTCGAAGGTGGGGAGGGTTTCTGTGGAGATTGATCTCGACGACTTCTAAAGCCGCGTGTGATAAGATTGATTTCGACGCAATCAATTGACTTGATTTTCTACGCAGCTCTCCACCCCTCACCCCTTTATATAGAGTTGGCCGACTGGGACTCGTGGCCGATCAGGACTCTATTTTGAATCGGATCCCATCCGAATCTCATAGAGTTGGCCGCCCATACGTCGTAAGCCCATAGGACTCTATCCGATCGGATCCGTATCGAGTCCAACTCGAATGCCTGTTCTTATCCCCTTCAGCGTGCGACCCTGTAGGTTCAGGTATACTCGGTTTCGGCTATAGTCTAGCTTAGCCGATCGTCGGCTCGAGTCCAACTCAGCCGACCCACAGCGGCGCCTAGCAGCACATATTGACACCATAGTATACAAGAATAATACCGGCTCGAACTCGTAATGTGTACACAAATCCCTTTGCCTCACGATACCAGTTAAGCTATAGGCAAGATGTGTGCCATCCCTTCAATAGCTTAACCATTCACTCGAACCATATTGGATTATCTGTCTGTTGATTGACTCCTCAATCAACTCAGCATGGCCATGCATTTCCATAATCCAGTACCTCGAGGGGCCCAGAGATATCTCTCCAAAGGAGGGGCAAATTCCATCTTGATCACTCACATCCCACTCCATGTTTCATAGCAAACCCGAAAACTACCTTTATAACTACCTAGTTACGGAATAGTGTTTGGTATTCCCAAAGTAGGCTACTACACATGTTGGAATCCATGGTGATCTCAGGTCTAAGGAATTTGTACCAACACTACCTGAGACCAACTAATGGCACATTAATTCCTGTAGTGTCTCATGGTGGGTCTATCCAACAATGTGTTCTCCAACACATGTGTCCATGTTTATTGATTTGGTATCTCCATACCCATGATCTATGAGACATGATCATCAATCAATAAACATGCCGATCTTAGAATCATATTCGTTCAAACATATATGATATATGATCAGGGATCATTTAGAAATAGATTCATACATAAAGAGTCTCATAAATAAGTCACGTACTTATTGATCAATACAAGATGTCTATTTCATGGAACTGAATAACACTTTATTCATAAATATATAAACATTGACGTGATATCCAACATCTCCATGTTGCCTCTAGGGCATATCACTAACAGTACCGCGCTCGCGCCGGCCCCCCTTCTCTCTCCCGCCCCCTCCCTCGGCCTCTGCTATTGAAAGGGGGCCAAGCCACCCCGAGCCCTCACCTCGCCGCCGTTCCCCATCTCCCCTCTCTCTCCGGCCCCCTTCTCCCCCCGAAGCGCCGCCGCCCTAAGCCGCCGTCGCCGCCGTTGCCGTACGCCGCCGACGCCCGCGCCCCCGCCGCCCTAGACGCCGTGAGCCGCCGTCGCCGGTAAGCCCCGCCGTCGCCCTTTTCCCCCATGCGCTAGCGCCGGCCGCCGCCTCTGTTTCTGCCAGGCCCCGGTCGAGCACCTTGCGGGCGATGAATAGTGCGCAGAGAAAAGAAAAAGAGAAAAGAAAAAGAAAAAGAAAAAGAAAAAAAGGAGGGAAAAGAGAAAAAGAAAAATAGGGAAAAATTGAGAAAAATTTTGGGAAATTTGGAAAAATATTTTGTGAGGACTTGAGTAAAATTTTGGGCAAAAATAAATTATTTTCTTGCATGATTTCTCGGTGAAAAATTTAAAAATCAAAATGTGACTTTTCCGAAATATTGTTTCGCGCCGTTTTCAAATCCGGGTTTCGTTTAATGCTTTCTCGCCGTTTAAATGTGCTGCTCTTTTGTGCTCGAATCTTCAAAACCTCGAGCACCAATCCCTCGGCGGATATTTTTCAAATCTAATTTCTCGAACAAATCACGATCGTCGCTTTGCGAAAACCCTAAGTCGTCGACCCCATGTCAAAAATTGGAGTTTTCCCTGTTGATCCTCGTACAAAATCAAGTAGAAATTGAGGCTAAGCGCTTGGAATCATTTTTGTGGCTTTTATGGTTCTTTTCGATCTTTTGGTGTTATATTGAATTCTAATCGAATTCAATTGATCTCGGACGTACGGATAGCACCTGAAGAGGCCGGCATCGACCCCATTGAAGACACCACTCCACAAGCGTGCGAGCGAGGCAAGTCATCACACTCTTTGAACATATTGATCCCAATTGTGAAATGATGTTATTTTAAACTCTAAACATGCATGCTATACAGAGTTACCTATACTTGTTATGCCATACCTTGCTATTGATTACCTTTAGAATTACTCCTTGTAACTCTCGATGTGATACAAACAACCGGAGAGTAACTTCGGTAAATTGCTTAGCCATGCTATACTTAGATTCATGCATACTCATGACTTTATGAAAAGCTTTGTGCTTGGGCAACTACCTTAGGGAAGGTAGTTGAGATGCGGCCTGTGGAGACATGAGCGCCACATGGCCATGAGAATGATGAGCTGAGTTTGATGGAAATTGAAAGTACTACACAAATGTTTTAGACTGGGGCGGCTGGATGATTTGGGTGGATTCTGGAAAAGGCAAGTGCCGACCCTGGTCAATTAAGAACCGAGCCATGAGATAGCCAGGAAACGAGCCAGTACAACCGTACTTCTCGAATGGGTATAGACCTAGCTGATTAGATAGCCGAGCGGAGGCAGTATCCTTGCATAGGTGTTCTTTATGATGTGGTTTGTGTGATAAAGATGAGGCTGCGGCCCATGTTGTGGATGTTGAAATTAAATCGATATTAATTGAACTTAAAGATTGAGGAAGTCTTCCCTTACCCCGGGTGCGCGTAACTCCTCTCACCTGCTAGAAAATGACGGCTAGAGTGCATGAGGGCTTAAGTTCATGGAGCGGGTGCGCCAAAGTGAGGTTATCGAAAGGCTTTGCCGTGACCATCTCATGTGTTGGGACGTAGGCTCATTTGTTGGGTTGTCACGGAGTACGGGTAAAGTGTACATCCACTGCAGTGTGAATGAATCAATCTATTTGAATAGCCGTGTTCGTGGATATTGAGCATCGTGACAAGACTTTCGCTTGGCTAGACTTTAAACTTAAAAATGCTGGGATGGGTTTGCATGATGATTTTATTCGCTGGTGGATCAACTTCTCGAGATGCGAGAAGGGGTGGACTCCCAAAACCATGACGGATCGGAGGCGGGAAGCCATCCTTGGAATCACGATGGATGGTAGACGAACCGTCGCCGAATTAATGAACTATGGAACTAAAACTTGACTTGGCTAGTTGTTAGGCTTGTGAAAAGATTTATGAAAATTGGCCTTACGCAAAAGAGCTCCAGCCATTCCTTGAATAACCCTATCATATGCATCACTTCCGTGTTGGCTTGCTGAGTACGGTTGGTACTCACCCTTGCTATACGCACAAACCTTCAGATGTTGGGAATGAAGAATCGGATGATCCTTATGCCTACTACCAGGAAGGCGAAGAAGCTGGTGGCGCTTACTAGGTCTTAGTCTCCGGTCGTTGCCTGTGGCAACCAACATGCCGCTGCCTTTATTCCGCTGCCTTATCTAGTTTCTGATTTTGTGTTGTATTCGTACCATGAGGTCCTATGTGGTGAACATTGCCTTCGGGCCTGTCATTGTAATAATTTCGTTGTAAGACTATTCGTGCATGTGCACCTGGTTATTCAGTACTGTATTTCGTGGGTACCAACTACTCGATCCAGGGAAATGGTACTAAGAACACGAAAGATTCCTGTTCCAAAAACGGGGGTCCACAGAGCTGGTATCAGAGCCATGCGACCGTAGGATAAGACCAACTGGCGCCCTACCCCTAACTAGTTGGCTAAAGGGAAGTATCCCTACGTAGGACCATTTCGCAAACTATTATTTCTGAAAAGACAAACATACTTTTTCCTATACCTTTATTTCCCTTTCTTTACCCAAATGGTTTTGATGTTATCTCTCTCTCCCTCTAACCCTAAGTTGCTTTCAAAAAGCAGATGTCGGACCATATCGGAGTCTGGGAAATCACCATCCCACGGGATGAGGGATTCGTGGCACAACTTCAGTAATTACTATGGTGTCTAAGGTACCCAGAGCCACCCACTTACCAGATCAGGAGGCACGGCTCCGAGGGATATCCGGTATGGGAAGCCGCAGTCTCAGTGGAAGCCCGCATGGGGAGTGAGACACCTTTTTGCTTCCACACCCGTTACCACCGAGATTTAGTGGAAGCAGCTATTCAAGACGCGGCCCGAGAAGCATTCCTTCGCCTCAATGCTATTCACCGTGCTGAACTCACAGTGACTGAGTTTGTGCACCACCCCTATCGCGAGGAAGGCAATCCGGTCTGCACCGTGGAAGCCACCCCCTGCTGCTACAACCCTATGGTCACCCGTCTATCCCGCTGGGCAGAGACGGCAGATGACTGCCATGAGGAAGCTTTGCTCGAGATCAACGACCAGCAGCAACGCCTTAATGATCTGGTCGAGGAACACCAGAGCTACGGGGATCAGATCAACGTGCTGCAGACTCAGCTACAGGCCAACGGTGCCCAGTATGAGCAGCTCTCGGACCGTTACATGGCCCGTGGAGAAGCCCTGGTGGAGCTGGAGGAGCAGCTCAGGAAGAGCAAGCAACAAGTCAACCAGCTGGAGGAACAGCTGCGCTCCCGTCCTTTCCATGCTGCAGGTACGTCCACCGAAGTTGTACCAACACCTCCTGCCCCCGTGCCCGACCACTACTACCTCATGACTCCAGCATGCTTGAACACTTTTCAAGCCATGATGGAGCAAGCTTTTATGTTGAGCACAGAGTCAGCACCATACCTGATAGACCCCACTGCTGCCACCTCCATGGGACCCACCTCGAACTTCATGGCAGTGCCATCTAAGCCTGGTTCGGGAGAGGAGAACCCCATCCAGATCTACACCGACTCTGAGTCTGAGATGGAGCCTATGGAGATCAAGTGGGAGTCCAGCGACACTGATCCCACAGAGGAGGAAGCTCCCACTCGTCGCCAGACTCACACCGGAGGTCCCCTTACCCGCAAGACCGCTCGGAAGAGTACCCGGCCACCAAGCAGGAAGATCCAGCATGACTCCGAGGCCACCACCTCTGAGCCATGGGGACTTCGATTTGCTTCAGCAGAGGATCACCCCCTTCCTGCACCTGGCTCCTGCGGATGGTTGGATGATTAGGCGAGAGGACCGCCTCAACTGGATCTTGCTTTGGACGGTTTGGCAGCAAGGATCACACCCTTTCCCTCCCCCAATAGCTAAAGGCAGTAGTACGATGTAGCTTTCGCCTCATGGCATGTGGGACTGTACAGTCCATTGTATCCCCTTGGATGTAATTTTATGGACCTATGTATCGTTTTTTGGCATGCTATTAATAAGCTAATTCTACCATGCTTGTTTGGTTGAAGATCATTTAAAAATAACCTGAAGACAAATCACCTAGAGACCATAACCTTAATGGGTCCAATCTCTTAATTCATCTATCTCCTTCAGATGGCGCATCGTCGCAGAGCTGCAACATCCAACGAGAACCCACTGGAACCTAACCCCTCCACTCGCGGAGGTTATGGCTTTGCAAACCCAGTTACTCCAAGCAATCGCCAACAACCAAGGAAATCACGGAGGATCAAGCTTAGGAGAGTTTATGCGAGCTAAGCCGCCTACATTCTCTGCGGCCGAAGAACCAATGGATGCCGAAGACTGGTTGAGGGTGATAGAGAAGAAGTTGACTCTCGTCCGAGTACGAGAAGCTGACAGATCATCTTTGCCACTAACCAGCTGGAAGGTTCCGCAAGTGACTGGTGGGACACCTACAAAGAGACTCGGGTGAAGATGCCGAGAACCGACATGGGAAGAATTCACGGTGCTTTCCGTGAGAATTTCGTACCAGCCGCGGTTATGAGGATGAAGAAAAATGAGTTCCGCGAGCTACGCCAAGGAAACACCTCGGTACAAGAGTACCTAAACAAGTTTACCCAGCTTGCCCGTTACGCCACAAGTGACCTGGCGGACGAAGAAGAAAAGATGGATAAATTTATCGAAGGACTGAACGATGAGCTGAGGGGACCAATGATCGGACAAGACCACACCAGCTTCCAAAGCCTCATCAACAAGGTTGTAAGGCTTGAGCATGACCAAAAGATGGTAGAAAATAACCGCAAGAGGAGGCTTGCTATGGCCCGCCCATTCTAGGGAGCGCCTCGGCGTCCCAAGGAGCCACCCCGTCCGGAAGGAAGCCAACCGTTAGCAACGGTCGTTCCCCCGCACCCGACCACGTCAACGAGGCCAGCTGCGCCCCGTTCCGTACACCGACGCCAACCCTAGCCGCTCCGGGAAGAAGGAATGTGAATTGCTTCAATTGTGGAGAATTCGGGCACTACTCCAACAGCTGCCCCAAGCCACGCAACACTCCCGTGCGTACCGACGCCAATGCAGCGGCCGTCCGAGGAACCCCACTCTGCTGCGGGATGCGGTCTGTTTTGGACCCCGCAACCCAATGAGACCGCCACCGGATTTCGACGTGGCGGGTGAATCATGTGCATGCTGAAGAAGCGCGGGAGGATCGAACGTGCGATGGGTATGTTCTCTATCAACTCTACCCCGTTAAAGTCTTATTTGATTACGGAGCATCGCATTCATTCATATCTTCACAAGTAAGCAAACAACACCACCTACACCAGGTAGAACTTAAGAGACCCATGTTGGTACACTCACGGGGAAGCATAACCGTACCCCATGCTTGCATCAATGTGCCCATACGGATTAGAGACGTGGTATTCCTTTCAAACCTTATGGTACTATCGCCCCAAACCATTGATATCATACTCAAATGGATTGGTTGACCAAGAACAATGGAGTCATAGCTGCGGTCGAAAGGAAATCACGGTATCCACCCCATGGGGATCACCAATGAACATAACTATGGACCAAAACCCGATGCTATGCGAGCAAGCTACGGGAGTATTCACCATGCTACCTCTAAGCGGGATGCCAGTAGTGCAAGAATACCCGGACGTATTCCCCAAGGAATTGCCCGGAATGCCCCCTGATCGCGACATAGAATTCATCATTGACCTAATTCCTGGTACTGCCCCCATATCCAAGAGACCTTACCGAATGCCGGCTAACGAACTAGAAGAACTCAAGAAGCAAATCAGAGAACTACAAGAGAAAGGATTTGTACGCCCCAGTTTTTCTCCCTGGGGAGCCCCAGTACTCTTCGTCAAAAAGTAGGATGGGAGTATGAGGATGTGTGTGGACTACCAATCGTTGAATGAAGTGACTATCAAAAACAAGTACCCACTACCTCGAATCGATGAGCTATTCGATCAACTTAAGGGTGCGCAAGTGTTCTCAAAGATTGATCTTCGGTCGAGATATCATCAGTTGAAGATTAGAGCCGGAGATATTCCCAAAACGGCATTCTCTACACGTTATGGCTTATATGAGTTCACAGTAATGTCCTTTGGATTGACCAATGCCCCGGCATATTTCATGAATCTGATGAACAAGGTATTCGTGGAATATCTGGACAAATTCGTAGTGGTATTTATAGACGATATACTTATCTACTCCAAGGACGATGAGGAGCATGCGGAGCATCTATGACTGGTACTGGAAAAGCTGCGAGAGCACCAGCTGTATGCAAAATTTAGCAAGTGCGAGTTCTGGCTCAAGGAAGTCGCTTTTCTTGGCCATGTAGTCTCAGCCGGAGGAGTAGCGGTAGACCCTGCCAAGGTCAAAGCTGTTACGGAATGGAAGGCACCCAAGTCAGTAACGGAAGTTCGGAGTTTCTTGGGATTGGCCGGATATTACCGAAGGTTCATCGAAGGATTTTCCACAATAGCCCGACCCATGACTCAACTTCTGAAGAAGGAAAAGAAATTTGTATGGAACGAGAAGTGTCAAGAAGCCTTTGACCAACTAAAAGAAAAGTTAACCATCGTCCCAATCTTAACCCTACCTGACAACCGGAAGGATTTCGTGATGTACTCTGATGCGTCTCGGCAAGGACTGGGAGGCGTATTAATGCAAGATGGAAAGGTCGTAGCATATGCCTCGAGACGATTACGACCCCACGAGGAAAACTATCCCACACACGACTTGGAATTAGCGGCGAGTTGTTCATGCATTAAAGATCCGGAGACACTATCTGATCGGGAACCACTGTGATGTATATACTGATCACAAGAGCCTGAAATACTTCTTTACTCAGTCCGATCTCAACCTACGTCAGAGACGGTGGTTGGAATTGATCAAGGATTACGATCTAGGAATCCATTACCACCCCGGCAAGGCAAATGTAGTGGCCGATGCGTTAAGCCGCAAAGCCCAATGCAACCATATGAGATTGGAAGGTATGGCCAGCGAGCTCCAAGAAGAAATGGCTCGACTTAATCTGCACCTGATTCCTCACGGAGAAGTAAACTCACTGGAAATCCAACCCCTTCTGAGGACTCAAATAGAAGAAGCTCAAAAGGGAAATGAGGAAACACAGGAAATCAAAGAGCGCATGGCCGCTGGACGCGCTAAGGAATTTTTGGTAGACGACAAGGGAACCCTGTGGTATAAGAAAAGAATCTGCGTGCCTGAACAGGGTGGTTTGAGGAAGTTTATCTTAAAAGAAGCACACGAATCGGCATACTCGTTACATCCAGGAAGCACGAAAATGTACCAAGACTTGAAGGGAGAATACTGGTGGCCCAATATGAAGAGAGACGTAGCCGAATACGTAGCCGTATGCGATGTATGCCAAAGGGTGAAAGCTGAGCATCAACGACCGACAGGCTTGCTGCAGCCGCACAAGATTCCCCGAATGGAAATGGGACGAGATAGGCATGGATTTCATCGTTGGACTACCCAAAACTGCAACTGGTTATGATTCCATTTGGGTAATAGTAGATCGGCTCACCAAGACCACCAGATTTATTCCCGTAAAGACCAATTACAATAGCGCCAAGCTAGTAGAGCTATACATGAGTAGGATTGTGTGTCTTCATGGTGTACCAAAAAGAATTATATCAGATCACGGTACCCAATTCACGTCCCATTTCTGGGGCAAAGTTCATGAGGCACTCGGAAGTCACCTAGCCTTCAGTACTGCTTACCACCCACAGACCGACGGGCAGACCGAAAGGACAAATCAAGTGCTTGAGGATATGTTGAGAGCCCGTGCATTAGATTTCACCAAGGATTGGGAGAAATGTTTACCGTACGCCGAGTTCTCCTACAACAACAGCTACAAGGCCAGTCTGAAGATGTCATCAAACGAAGCCATATTTGGTCGCCGATGCCGAACCCCATTGATGTGGTCAGAAACCGGTGAACGAGCCGTGTTCGGGCCCGACATAATCAGAGAGGCCGAGGAAAAGGTTCGTCTGATCCGGACCGATTACAGGCTGCCCAATCTCAACAAAAGAGCTACGCGGATACTCGTCGAAGGGAATTATAATTCAATGAAGGCGACTATGTGTATCTAAAAGTCTCACCACTACGAGGAACCCAAAGGTTCAAGGTCAAAGGGAAACTTGCGCCAAGATATGTGGGCCCATTCTTGATAAGCGCTAGAAGAGGTGAAGTGGCCTACCAGCTAGAGTTGCCCGAGAACATCTCCGATGTTCACCCAGTGTTCCATGTGTCGCAGTTGAGGAAATGCCTGCGGGTGCCAGAAGAGCAAGCTCCTTTGGAAACCATCCATATCAACAGTGATCTCACCTACCCGGAACATCCAATAAAGATACTGGACGAGGCAGAAAAGAAGACACGGACTAAGTCATGGCACATGTACAAAGTACAATGGAGCAACCACACTGAAGAGGAGGCCACCTGGGAAAGCGAGGATTTCCTGAAGACTGAATACCCACACCTACTCAACAACCGGTAAGAAATCTCGGGGACGAGATTTATTGTTAGGGGGGTAGGTTTGTAACATCCTGAAAATCGAAGAAACTGAAATCGGAACGTAAAAATTGGAACTTGCAAAAACTTTCGCTTGTTGCTTTTTCCTCGGGTTTGTCGCTTCTTATTTGCTAGCTCAGTTGCATAAATTTAGTTGTGATCAATTCCATTCGGTGTTTGTGAAAGATTTGGAGCTTGCTTGGGAAGGAAATTTCGAAATGCGAGAATTAGAGATTTTAAAAGAAAGTCGGAGAAGAGATGCGGATTTATGAAAATACAGATTTGAGAAAAGGGGTATTAATTGTTGATGGTGGAAGATTAATTAGGATATAAAGTAGACAATAAAATATTTGAGGAATTCACATGAAATCTAGAGAATTTTTGGAATTTAAAAATGGAGAATTATGAAAATTAGGAAAAAGGAATTTAAATAAATATGAAAAATATATGTGGAAAACTAAAAGTGGAGAAAAAGTTGAAAATATAGTATTAAAAATTATTCTAGGAACATTGGAATTTATTTTGAATTTTTAGAAGGAAGGAAAATGGAAATAGGAAATTAGAAATTGAAAATCGGGAAAAATATAAAAGGCTACTTGTTCATTGCGCATGAGGTGCTCGACGCCGTACTCGGCCCGGTGCGCGTCCCGCGCTGGCCGTACGCGCCGCGCCGCAGCGCCACGCGCGCGCACCCACGCGCGCCATGCGCCGCGCGCACTCGCGCTGCACCCCGCCGCGCTCCGCAGCCCCGCACGCCCGTACCCGGCCCCGCGCCCGCGCCGCCGTCGTGCCACGCGTCCGCCGCCGCGGACCCCGCCCGATTCGCGCCCTCGCGCGCCCCGCCCGCCGGACCCCGCCCGCACCCCGTGCGCTCGCCCACGCGTCCGATGCCGTACGCGCCCGCTCGCGCCGCGCCTCTCGCCATGCCGCAACGCGCGCGCCGCCCGGCCTCCCGCGCGCCGCATGGCGACCGCCGTACGCGCTCGCGCCGGCCCCCCTTCTCTCCCGCCCTATCCTCGGCCCTGCTATTTAAAGGGGGCCAAGCCACCCCGAGCCGTCACCTCGCCGCCGTTCCCAATCTCCCATCTCTCTCCGGCCCCCTTCTCCCCCGGCACCGCCGCCCTAAGCCGCCGTCGCCGCCGTTGCCGTACGCCCCCGCCGCCCTAGACGCCATGAGCCGCCGTCGCCGGTAAGCCCCGCCGCCGCCCCTTTTCCCCATGCGCTAGCGCCGGCCGCCCCTGTTTCGCCAGCCCGGTCGAGCACCTTGCGGGCGATGAATAGTGCGCGAGAGAAAAGAAAAGAGAAAGAAAAGAAAAGAAAAAAAAAAAAAAAGGGGAAAAGAGAAAAAGAAAAATAGGGAAAAATTGAGAAAAATTTTGGGAAATTTGGAAAAATATTTTGTGAGGACTTGAGTAAAATTTTGGGCAAAAATAAATTATTTTCTTGCATGATTTCTCGGTGAAAAATTTAAAAATCAAAATGTGACTTTTCCGAAATATCGTTTCGCGCCGTTTTCAAATCCGGGTTTCGTTTAATGCTTTCTCGCCGTTTAAATGTGCTGCTCTTTTGTGCTCGAATCTTCAAAACCTCGAGCACCAATCCCTCCACAGATATTTTTCAAATCTAATTTCTCGAACAAATCGCGATCGTCGCTTTGCAAAAACCCTAAGTCGTCGACCCAATGTCAAAACTTTGAGTTTTCCCTGTCGATCCTCGTACAAACTCAAGTAGAAATTGAGGCTAAGCGCTTGGAATCATTTTCGTGGCTTTTATGGTTCTTTTCGATCTTTTGGTGTTATATTGAATTCTAATCGAATTCAATTGATCTCTCGCACGTACGGATAGCACCTGAAGAGGCCGGCATCGACCCCATTGAAGACACCACTCCACAAGCGTGCGAGCAAGGCAAGTCATCACACTCTTTGAACATATTGATCCCAATTGTGAAATGATGTTATTTTAAACTCTAAACATGCATGCTATATAGAGTTACCTATACTTGTTATGCCATACCTTGCTATTGATTACCTTTAGAATTACTCCTTGTAACTCTCGATGTGATACAAACAACCGGAGAGTAACTTCGGTAAATTGCTTAGCCATGCTATACTTAGATTCATGCATACTCATGACTTTATGAAAAGCTTTGTGCTTGGGCAACTACCTTAGGGAAGGTAGTTGAGATGCGGCTGTGGAGACATGAGCACCACATGGCCATGATAAATTAAGTTTGATGAAAATTGAAAGTACTATACAAATGTTTTAGGCGGCGGCCGGATGATTTGGGTGGATTCCAAAAAAGGCAAGTGCCGACCTGGTCAATTAAGGACCGAGCCATGAGATAGCGGAAACGAGCCAGTACAACCGTACTTCTCGAATGGGTATAGACCTAGCTGATTAGATAGCCGAGCGGAGGCGGTATCCTTGCATAGATGGTTCTTTATGATGTGGTTTGTGTGATGAAGATGAGGCTGCGGCCCATGTTGTGGATGTTGAAATTAAATCGATATTAATTGAACTTAAAGATTGAGGAAGTCTTCCCTTACCCCGGGTGCGCCAGAACTCCTCTCACTGCTAGAAAATGATGGCTAGAGTGCATGAGGGCTTAAGTTCATGGAGCGGGTACTGCCAAAGTGAGGTTATCGAAAGGCTTTGTCGTGACCGTCTCATGTGTTGGGACGTAGGCTCATTTGTTGGGTTGTCACGGAGTACGAGTAAAGTGTACATCCTTGCAGTGTGAATGAATCAATCTATTCGAATAGCCGTGCTCATGAGATATTGAGCATCGTGACAAGACTTTTGCTTGGCTAGACTTTAAACTTAAAAATGCTAGGATGGGTTTGCATGATGATTTTATTCGCTGGTGGATCAACTTCTCGAGATGCGAGAAGGGGTGGACTCCCCAGAAAAACCATGACGGATCGGAGGCGGGAAGCCATCCTTGGAATCACGATGGATGGTAGACAGAACCGTCGCCGAATTAATGAACTATGGAACTAAAACTTGACTTGGCTAGTTGTTAGGCTTGTGAAAAGATTTATGAAAATTGGCCTTACGCAAAAGAGCTCCAGCCATTCCTAGAATAACCCTATCATATGCATCACTTCCGTGTTGGCTTGCGAGTACGGTTGGTACTCACCCATGCTACACGCACAAACCTTCAGATGTTGGGAATGAAGAATCGGAGGATCCTTATGCCTACTACCAGGAAGGCGAAGAAGCTGGTGGCGCTTACTAGGTCTTAGTCCCCGGTCGTTGCCTGTGCCAACCGACATGTCGCTACCTTTATTCCGCTGCCTTATCTAGTTTCTGCTTTTGTGTTGTATCTGGACCATGAGGTCCTATGTGGTGAACATTGCCTTCGGGCCTGTCATTGTAATAATTTCGTTGTAAGACTATTCGTGCATGTGCACCTGGTTATTCAGTACTGTATTTCGTGGGTACCAACTACTCGATCCAGGGAAATGGTACTAAGAACACGAAAGATTTCCGTTCCAAAAATGGGGGTCCACAACCACTATGTAGGGATACTGCCTCCGCTCGGCTATCTACTCTGCTAGGTATATACCATTCGAGAAGTACGGTTGTACTGGTTCGCTCTAAGTTATAAGTCTCATGGCTCGGTCCTTAATTGACCAGGGACGGTACTAGCCTTTCCCGGAAAAACCACCCAAATCCATCCATCCGCCCCAGTATGAAAACATTGGTTTGTATTTTCTTTTTTCCATCAAAACTATCTTCAACATGATCGAGGCAATATGGCGCTCATGTCTCCACCTGCCGTATCTCAACTACCTTCCCGAAGATAGTTGCCCAAGCACGAGGCTTATTTGTAAAATCATGAGTATGCAAGAATCTAGTATAAGAAGGGCTAAGCATTTTACCGAAGATATCCTTCGGTTGTATCACATCGAGGGTTACAAAGAATATTTCTAAGGGTAATCAATATCAAGGCAGGGTATATCAAGTATAGGTGCTCGTTTATGTATAGCATGCAATTTGTAATTGAAAACAACATCATTTCGCAAAGTAGGATCAATATGTTCAAAGGGATGTGTTGACTTGCCTTGCTCGCACACTTGTTGGCCGGGGTCTTCAACGTAGTCAGTGCTTGCTCCTTCGGTTGCTATCCGTACGTGCGAAAGATCAATTGAATTCGATCAAAATTCAATAAAATACCGAGAGTTCGAAAAGAACCATAAAAACGACTCCAAACATTCAGCCTAAAATTCTACTCGAGTTTGGACAAGAGTTGTTAGGATAAAATCCGACTTTGAAAATGAGTTGATGCCCTAGGGTTTTCGCAAAATATCGATCACATTTAATTAAGAAAATAAATTTGGAAATGCTAATCAAGGGGGTTTTGTACACGAGGTTTTGAAGGTTCGAGAACTAAAAGAAACACATTTCTAATGGCGGAAAAGAAATAAACAAAATCCGGATTAGAATGACGCGAAGCGAAATCTCCGAAAACAAATCCGATTGCTATTTCCGAATTTGCTCCGAGAAAACAATATATTTTTGCCCAAATATCTTCCCAAATCTTTCCTAAACACATTTCCTATTTTTCCAAAATTTTCCCCCATTTTTTCCTATTTTTTCCTTCTCTTTTTCTTCTCTTTTCTTTTATTTCTTTCTTTTTCCTCTGCTCACTATTCACTAACCCGCCAAGAGTTCGACCTGTTAGTGATATGCCCTAGAGGCAACATGGAGATATTGGATATCACGTCAATGTTTATGTATTTATGAATAAAGTGTTATTCAGTTCCATGAAATAGACATCTTGTATTGATCAATAAGTACGTGACTTATTTATGAGACTCTATATGTATGAATCTATTTCTAAATGATCCCTGATCATATGTCATATTATTGGAACTAATATGATTCTAAGATCGGCATGTTGATTGATTGATGATCATGTCTCATAGATCATGGGTATGGAGATACCAAATCAATAAACATGGACATATGTGTTAGAGAACACATTGTTGGATAGACCCACCATGAGACACTACGGGAATCAATGTGCCATTAGTTGGTCTCGGTAGTGTTGGTACAAAGTCCTTAGACACGAGATCACCATGGATTCCAACATGTGTAGTAGCCTACTTTGGGACTACCAAACGCTATTCCGTAATCGGGTAGTTATAAAGGTAGTTTTCGGGTTTGCTATGAAACATGGAGTGGGATGTGAGTGATCAAGATGGAATTTGCCCCTCCTTTGGAGAGATATCTGGCCCCTCGAGGTAATGGATTATGGAAATGCATGGCCATGCTAAGTTGATTGAGGAGTCAATCAAAGACGATAATCCAATACGGTTCGAGTGAATGGTTAAGCTATTGAAGGGATGGCACACATCTTGCCTATAGCTTAACCGGTATCGTGAGGCAAAGGGATTTATGTACACATTACAGATTCGAGCCGATATTATATTCTTGTATACTATGGTGTCAATATGTGCTGCTAGGCGCCGCTATTGACAGTCGGCTGAGTTGGACTCGAGCCGACGGTCGGCTAAGTTAGACTATAGCCGAAATCGAGTATACCCGAACCTACGGGTCGCACGCTTAAGGGGATAGAATAGATATTCGAGTTGGACTCGGATACGGCTTGATCGGATAGGGATCCGATCGGATAGAATCCTATGGGCTTACGACGTGTGGGCGGCCAACTCTATGAGATACGGATGAGATCCGATTCAAAATAGAGTCCTAATCGGCCACTAGTCCCGTCGGCCAACTCTATATAAAGGAGGGAGGGGTGGAGAGCTGCTACATGTCAATTGCATCGCGTGCAACGTAAGTCGCCGAGATCAATCTCCACGGAAACCCTCCCCACTTTCAAGCCAAACCCTAGCCTTGCATCGCGTGCTAGCACACGGGTGTACGGCATTCTGTCCTCGGACGTGTGGATACTGGTAGAGGCGCTGCTACGTTGCGCGCCGTTGATCGGCTTCGGATCGGCTGCACGGAGCGATCGGCCGCGTCGGGCGCATCGGAGCGAGGCGTGAGAACGCGGCCGGACGACTCGAATCGGCTGATTGGCGAATCGGCTGTCTCCGGGAATCGGCTACACTGTTCCGGATCAGATTGCCCTGATTGGCTATTCCGCTGCACTCTACTCCAATCGGTAACGATCTATCGACCCTTACTTGCAAGTGTTCCTGGTTTGCGCGGTAAAATTTTTGTTTTCGGCTAGCGTAGCCTCCGCGTAACCCTTCAGGTTGGGGTATTCTTATGGGTTTCTATTATGGGCTGCGATGTTTGTTTTTGTCGTTGATGCAATGTGTTCATGAATTCTATATGTTCCTGTTTGTCCATACTGCTCCAATTTTAGGGGGGACTATGCTAAAATTTAGAGTGAATTCTTAGACTTGTGTTTTATTTATTTGTTTTGGGTAGCCTCCAGGTTTGGAATAATCCGGGGTGTTACATTTGGTATCAAAGCAAAGGTTTAGAGAGTTCTTCGACTGTTTATGGTGCTAAACAATGTAATATTGAATTTAATTAGGTTGAAACAATTTATGAACTTTAATTGTATTATTTATTTGGTTTTTATTAGTATTTTTTTCTTGTTTTGTGGTCTAGGTTTAGTTTTTCATAGTTTCAGAGGATCATTCGTTTGTTCGTCGGAGAAGTTCTTGATGACGAATTGAAGACTAAGTATTGCAGGGCAAGTCACACAGATCCTAAATACAATTCCTTTGAGCATGTTGATCCTATTTTTAAATTCTCGATTTACTTCAACTGTGCATTTATTTTTAATGACATCAAGATGGTATAATTTTATTCCATTGTTATGGCCAATTTGCATTGATTACCATATACCTTGATACCTTGGGTTATAATTTGACTAGTTAAACTTTATGTAATGGTTTAACTAGAAACTAGGAATAATTGCTTAGCCATGCTTAGAAACTTTAGTGTCATTTCATGTGGGATAATTAATGATTTCACTTTTATCCTCTTAAGGATAATTAATGATAGCTCATTATGGATGATGATGATTAACTAATGAATTAATGGTCAACTCAAATTTGATCAATGGTGGGCTATGGGTGCAATGGTTTTGGATAGTCGTGCCCATGACAATTAAGGATCGGTTCGCGGAAAACCCTAGAAGAAATACCGTGCATACCACAAGCCAACATGGGTAATGGTTGGATTTGTGGTGTACTTGTATCTAGCTGACGTACCCTAGCGAGGGTGGGCATGATGGAGTTGGGTCAACGTTGGTTAAAAGGGTTGATCTGCTACCGGATTCACCACGGCACTCGGGAGAGGGGGGCTGCCCACTGCCCTGATGGGAGTGGGGCGAAACCTTAGTGTGGTACGATTGGTTAGAGGGAGTTATGCGAAGGGTCCTGCCACAGTCCCTTTTCGGGGTATCATGTGGTACACCAGCACGGGGAAACGTGTCGTGGGGCTGTGTCTTATGGGTATATATGTACACCTCTGGCCAGAGTTAAAAACTATTTGAATAGCCTTGCCCGCAGTTATGGGCGATCAACTAGATTCTCCGTGATTAGTCCCACATTACTCATTAATGATGATAATTTGGTGATGACAACTTGTTAGCTCCTATCATGGAGTTTAGATCTGTACAACGTGGATTGGTTGTTCAGAAATAGTTGGGCTTGTACAACATTCAGATGCTGTCTAGTGTTGATTAATATTGATGACTAATTATTGTACTGTTTTACAAATTCTTAAATTCTTGCTAAATGCTGCCTTTGCAAATGAAAGGCTTTCCTTCATATCCTTGTGCTATTACATACTTGCTCTGTGACTTATTGAGTATTTCATGTACTCATTCTAGCAATAACCAATTAACCTCAGTTGAAGAAGGCTTTCGAAGGAGAAGACCTTTTGGCTTAGATCCCTGTTGATCTGCCTGTGGGATTGGAGTTGAAGCTTCGCTAGATTTTCTTTTTCCGTCATAGTTTTCTTCGTGGGGAGGACTAAGTACCTCTTTTGTAAGTATTTATCACATTAGTTTATTTTATGAATATGTATATTAAATTGTCGATTTGTGTACCTCGGCTGATTCCTGGACGAGGACTGTTTGCACAAATTAGTTCGAAAATTACTAGTGAATTTCCGGGTGTGACATGCATGAAGCGAAAATACATCATGATTCAAATTATTATTCAAGGCCCCAAAGCAACATAGCAACGACACTGATGTGTACCTAAGACCATTGGTTGAAGATCTGAAACTGCTGTGGATGAAATAAGGTGTTCTCGTGTGGGATGAGGACAAACAGAAGCAATTTAACATACGAACGTTGCTGTTTGTAAGCATCAACGATTGCCTGCACTTAGCAACCTATCCGGACAGTCTAACAAGGGGTGTAAGGCTTGCACCCACTGTATGGATGAAACTAAAAGTATGTATTTGAAACTTTGTAAGAAGGTTATGTACATGGGCCATCGTCGATTTGTTGTTGCAAGCTACTATGTCCGGAAGAAAGGTAAACATTTCGAACAAAAGGTAGACCACCGTACTAAGCCAAAACATCGTAACGAAAAAGCCGTGTTTGCTATGGTGAAAGATCTAAAAGTAGTATTTGTAAAGGGACTTGGCAGCCAACCTATAGCAAGTGAAGATGGTCACGCGACGATGTGAAAGAAGAAGTTTATTTTTTGGGAGTTACCCTATTGGAAGTCTTGGACGTCTGCCATGTAATTGATGTGATGCACCTCATTAAGAATCTTTGCATCAACCTGCTGGGCTTCCTAGGTGTATATGGGAAGTCGAAAGATACACTTAAAGCATGTAATGATTTTAAGCATATGCAACAACACGAAGGCCTTCACCCGGTACCAAAGGAGAAAGCAAGCCATTACCTGAGCCCAGCCAGCTACAGTCTGAGTAAAACAGAGAAGGAAAGCATGTTCCAATGCTTGGACAACATCAAGGTACCATCTGGATACTTCTCGAATATGAAGGAAATAATAAGCATGAAGGAGAAGAAGTTCACAAACCTAAAGTCTCATGACTGCCACATGCTTATGACACAATTACTTTATGTTATAATTTGAGGTATCCTTCTAAAGGGTTACGCGGAGGCTACGCTAGCCGAAAACAAAAACTTTTAACCGCGCAAACCAGGAACACTTGCAAGTAAGGGCCGATAGATCATTACCGATTGGAGTATGTAGCGGAAATAGCCAATCAGGGCTATCCGATCCGAAACAGTGTAGCCGATTCCGGGGACGGCCGATTCACCAATCGCCCGATTCGCGGATGTAGCCGATTCGTTGAGTCGTCGACCGCGTTCGCGCCTCGCTCCGATGCGCTCGACCGCGCACTCCGATTCCACCACGCCCGATCCGTAGCCGATCAACGGCGCGCAACGTAGCGCCGCCTCTACCGGTATCCACACGTCCGGGGACAGAACGCCGAACACCGTGTGCTAGCACGCGATGCAAGGCTAGGGTTTGGCTCGAAAGTGGGGAGGGTTTTCATGGAGTTTGATCTCGGCGACTTCTGTTGCGGATTCGGTTTAAAGCGATCCAACTGATGTGTATCAGCTTCCAGATCCAATCTAAAACCCATGATCTATGAGACATGATCATCAATCGATAAACATGCCGATCTTTGAATCATATTTGTTCCAATAATATGATATATGATCAGGGATCATTTAGAAATAGATTCATACATATCGAGTCTCATAAATAAGTCACGTACTTATTGATCAATACAATATGTCTATTTAATGGGACTGAATAACATTTTATTCATTAATACATAAACATTGACGTGATATCCAACATCTCCATGTTGCCTCTAGGGCATATCACTAACACCTTCCTGATAATATCCGGCCAAATAACAAAGTTATGTGCTTTCATGAACATAATTTCTGTAACAGTCTCAAAATTGTACCTTCAAATATAAATAAAAAGGTGAAGAGAATTTTGCAAATCAAACTTGTATTATGTTCACTATGAAGTATTTAAAATCCCCTAAATACTCATAAGATTTTCTTTAAATCTAAGATAGAAAATAAAATAAAATTATTGATTGATTGTTATTTTTGAAAAATCTTAATTTCGTTTTTAAATTAAGAAAATTCATAAAAGTTAAAATTTAAAAATTAATTTTAAATCCTAAATAAAATTCTATCAAATCTTTTCCTAAAAATTTTCCTTTTTCTTTTAATTTTCTTTTTCCTATTTCTTTCTTTTTCTCTTTCCTTTTCTTTTTCTTTCCTTCCTCTTCTTCTTCTTTCCCAGCCTTCTTCTTCCTCCGGTCTCAGCCAAACCACGGGTGCTTCATTCCACAGCCGACGGCCTATGGGCATCAGCTTCCGCTATCAACACCATGACTCAATCCTCATGAACTGACCTAAGCCAAACAAGGTGCTAGCAAGCAACCGACTTATTCACAGTAACAAATCCATTCTTATCCAGCCGACCGTCTTTACCTACGGCCGCCGGAGTTTGGCCGCCTCATCCCGAGCTGGTCTTGCCCATTGGAGACAAACTAACACCTGTGAACCGATCCCCAACTGTGCACATGTAAACACTAGATTGGCTCGGCCACGACATCGTTTTTATCCTTAGAGAACCGACTAAAAACGAACCGCCATAGCCGATAGCTCTATCCTCAAAAGAAACCGACATTAACAACTATAAATAGACGTCGATAGCTCAATCTTTGTACATCAATTTTGATCGTTATCTTTCTCTCTCTAATACCCCTCAAGAATCCCTAGCCACCATAGCCTGCACTCTGATAATTTTGAGAAAGATCAAGGTTAGGTTCGGAAGAACCTTAGAACGGCCGCAGCAAGGAAATTTCAAATTTGGCAATCCTCGGCCGATTAATCTTCAAATTTGAGGTACGTTAATAATATACATACCCTAAGCTTACTTCTCCCCAAATTCTTCATGTCTCTAAGCCACCAGGAGGTGCCGCTGACGGGAACCGCCAGCCATCCCCTGTTCCCCGCCGGCGCGCACACAACATCAGCTTTCCCCAGTACAAATCCCACTCAACTAGCCCCATAATTAGGATCTCTAGAACCTGTAGATGCTAATAGACTCCCCATTCTAATCAAAACCTCACCGAAACATGCCGGCGACGAGCCTCACCACTGCCGAAACCACTGCGTCGCCGCCAGCTCGTCTCTGAGCTTCGCCGGCCTGTTCAAGTCCAAAAATGGAACCGTAGCAAGTCCTAGATGAAGAAAAACCCTCTAAACCCTAGACCTTAGCTCTCCTGGTCCGTGCGCAACATCCCCACAAATTACGGGCTTCAGGAAAGAGAGAGAAGAGCAAAGGAAGAAGGAGATGAATAGTAAGGAGAGGAAAGAAAGGAGAAAAGAATATAGGGGGGAAAAAGTAAGAAACGCATGTGTATTCAAGAGGAAAGAGAGAGGGGATAGAAAGGGGAGGTCTTGTGTTCGAACCAGCCTTCACCCTTTTTTTTTCTTTTTTTCTTTTTCTGTTTTAAATTTTTTTAAAGAGATAGAAGAAAGAGAAAAAAATAGAGAACCCTAGAAAAAGCCCCTAGAAAATAGTTTGATCTTTTCAACCTCATTTTCAAATCTTTATATCTTTTCAATCTTATTTATTTATTATTATTATTTTTATCATTTTTAAAACCCTTTTAAAATAATTTTCTCAAATTCCTTTTACTTGCATTTTTGTAAAGATTTAAAATTTTAAACCAAAAGAATAATATCTTCTAAAAATTTATCCATTCTAAAAATATTCTTACTTTTATAGTGATTTTTGATTTTTATTTGAATTTATTCGGTAATTTCCTTCATTTACTTATCGATAGATTGCGACGTTGAATCCTTAGAGGAGTTAGAACTCGACCCAAAGGTCGGTGTAAACGCTCTTGTTGCCCTCCAACCAAATACAAGTTTTGAGACCGTTGACACTCAAGGCAAGTCAAACTGTCCTTGACCATTCATAAAATTTAAAATAGTAAGTTATCATGTTTTAAATAATAAAATTTAGGTAAGAATATTTTATGGGATGGGTTAGGTAATCATCATCTATCATTTCATACATTCTTCAAATTATACCTGTTAATATTTCATATAGACATAAGGAACATCTTAGTTATTATAGAATGATATTTTATGCCATAAGAACACCTTATTATTTCATGTATAAGAATCTTTTAGTTCATATAGGTTATTATTTTATGCATTAGAAATAGCTTGTTATTTCATGTATAGAAAATGAGAAGTTTATTATTTCATATGGTTATATATATTCTCCTTCTCCTTAAAAAAATACCTTGATAACTTGAACTAGGTATAAAATATCAACATGATAGGATAAGCATTATCACATACTGTAGTATTTCATTCATACTCATTGGAAATAATTTCATGTGATTGAATAGAAAAATAATCTATTATTTTATGTGATAGGTAAATATAAATCCTATTGTTCTATGTAATATGAGAATGGTCATATGGAACTATAGTATTATTTCATACAGTAGAATGAAATGGTCAGTAGAATGAAATGGTCATATGGAACCAGCCTTCACCCTTTTTTTCTTTTTTTCTTTTTCTGTTTTAAATTTTTTTAAAGAGATAGAAGAAAGAGAAAAAAATAGAGAACCCTAGAAAAAGCCCCTAGAAAATAGTTTGATCTTTTCAACCTCATTTTCAAATCTTTATATCTTTTCAATCTTATTTATTTATTATTATTATTTTTATCATTTTTAAAACCCTTTTAAAATAATTTTCTCAAATTCCTTTTACTTGCATTTTTGTAAAGATTTAAAATTTTAAATCAAAAGAATAATATCTTCTAAAAATTTATCCATTCTAAAAAGTATTCTTACTTTTATAGTGATTTTTGATTTTTATTTGAATTTATTCGGTAATTTCCTTCATTTACTTATCGATAGATTGCGACGTTGAATCCTTAGAGGAGTTAGAACTCGACCCAAAGGTCGGTGTAAACGCTCTTGTTGCCCTCCAACCAAATACAAGTTTTGAGACCGTTGACACTCAAGACAAGTCAAACTGTCCTTGACCATTCATAAAATTTAAAATAGTAAGTTATCATGTTTTAAATAATAAAATTTAGGTAAGAATATTTTATGGGATGGGTTAGGTAATCATCATCTATCATTTCATACATTCTTCAAATTATACCTGTTAATATTTCATATAGACATAAGGAACATCTTAGTTCTTATAGAATGATATTTTATGCCATAAGAACACCTTATTATTTCATGTATAAGAATCTTTTAGTTCATATAGGTTATTATTTTATGCATTAGAAACAGCTTGTTATTTCATGTATAGAAAATGAGAAGTTTATTATTTCATATGGTTATATATATTCTCCTTCTCCTTAAAAAAATACCTTGATAACTTGAACTAGGTATAAAACTATCAACATGATAGGATAAGCATTATCACATACTGTAGTATTTCATTCATACTCATTGGAAATAATTTCATGTGATTTAATAGAAAAATAATCTATTATTTTATGTGATAGGTAAATATAAATCCTATTGTTTTATGTAATATGAGAATGGTCATATGGAACTATATTATTATTTCATACAGTAGAATGAAATGATCCATTATTTTATATGATAGGCAAATATAAGTCCTGTCATCTCATGTGATATGAGGATAATTTTGGCTATATGCTAGAAAATATAATTCATATGACCTAAATGGTTTTGGATGTATGCCAGAAAATATAAAAACTCTTGTGCCAGAATAAGGACATAGTTTTGTCCATCCGATGGACCGGTTATACCGGCACGACAATTATATATTTCTCTCTGATCTCCCTAGGGACTTAGGAGTTTTATTCATGCGACTCTATGCATGGGAGATTTGTAGTGTTGTTTTTGTTGAAGTCTCATTGGTGGACAGCTATGTAAACAGCGGGTAACAACGCCGATAGTAACCAGATCGGTACCGTCTATTAAGATAGAGATCGAGGTTCCACCAAGCCAGGAAAAGTGTGTGACGAATAGCTATTAAATAGGGGTCTGGACACCAATTACTGGTTAGAGTTGGTGCCCGTATTAAGATAGCCCTCAGGTCTCGTTTATACATCAGAAAAGGTTAGAACTATATAAATGCCATGTTACCCTTTAGTCTGGCTAACTAAGGTTAATCCTCAGGTAAAGCTGGGCAGACGCTGTAGTCGATTTATATTCGAATACTCTGTACTCCCAGTTAATCGAGTTGTGTCTATGGGTGAATCCAGTTTAATGGCATAAGTAACTTTTCTAAAATGTCATTTTAAAATGTTATCATTTATGTATAAGCATTTATAGGAAAATTTAGAACCTAGAATAATATTAAGGCTAGGCTCATATTTTTCTTTAAAGAAATCATACCTACCCATATGGTATAGAATAATGTTAAAGTTAGGCGTAGTTTATCTCTCTTTAGGACATCATGTATACCTACTCATGTATAATATGGAATCACATTAAGATTAAGCTTAAATCATATTATTCATATTCATATGGCATAAGATCACACTAAGGCTAAGATTACATTATTCTTTTTAAGATATCTTGCATATTTATAAGAAAGGGTAGAGTATAGGATTAGACTGAAGTTAAGTTTATAATTCGTATCCTTAAAATGTTCACATAAAATATTTTAGAAAGAAGAATAGGATACATCTTCATGCTAGAAACATATTTATAATGTATTTCTCTTGTCAATATAGTATGTTTAATTTAAATAGAATTGTATTCAGTTTGGCTTGCTGAGTACCATTGATACTCACTCTTGCATATAATAACTTCAGGAAATCCCAAAGCTAAGGAAGAACACGAACTTTAGGTCGAATCTACACTCGGGCTATCCCTGTGGAAGTGTTGTCACGCTCGAAAATTCATCCAAAATTTCTAGACTATTTTGCGTATTAAATCCTGTCCAGAATCAACCAGGGTACACAAAATGACAAATTAATACACAGATCCAAACGTAAAACAAAGCATGAATAAAAATACTTACTGAAGAGGCTCTTAGTCCTCACACCCAAAAACAGCAGTGGAAAAGGAAGACGACACTAGCGGGGCTTCAGCTCCACTCCACAGAAAAACTCAACAAAGGTCTAAGCCTTGATCTTCTAACACCATCTTCAACTTAGAAGCACTACACTTCTGAAAGGGGGAACAATCGCAAGACTGAGTACAACCACCGTACTCAACAAGCCACACCGAGAAATGCAGACGTGCAAAGGGAGGCAAGAGTGGCTTGAGCTATTTTGCATAAATGCGGTTTACAAACATTTAATTGTTTAAAAACAGTAAAACAATTGAGTAATTAAGACAATATTAATCTTCCATTGAACAACATTATCCTCACGTTGGACGGGCCCAACCATTTCACCTGAACTAAACCAGTTCCATTAAATCAAATTTTTTATTAGTGGGACTAATCATAGTGAATCTGGTCAATCGCTCATAACCGCGGGCACGGCTATTCGAATAGTTTTACTCTGATCAGAGGTGTACAACTCAATCCACAAGACACGATTCCACACATGTTACCATGCCCCGAAGTATCACCGCGATACTGCAAAGAGGGAAATCGCGACAAGACCTTTCGCATAACCTCCCCTAACTGTCACTCCCAGAAATTCAGATCCAAATTTCCGAAGCTACATGTGTATTAAAATCCCTGTCCAGGACCAGCCAGGGTACACATACGGCAATTGTTGGTATTACAGTTCCACGTCTTAGAAACATTACAAAAAATTACAAAAGAGCAGCCGAGAAAAAAGAAAAAAAAGAGGCCTAAGCCTAAGCTTGAAGCTGGCCACGTGGCTCCACCCATTCCACATGCATCTTCCAGAGTGCAGGACAAAGCCTACTCAATTTCGTCTTCTTCTTTGGCTTCTTGCTCAGGTTCTGGTGAAGAGGCAAGGATGAGTACTTCCACGTACTCAGTAAGTCACACCGAAAGAGGGAGAGAATGAATGCAGGGAAGAAAAGGGTTGGGCTAAGGTTTGCTTTTGTGCAAACACCAAGGGTTTTCCAAACAATAGGAATTTTGAGCACGATCAAAACAAATAGTAGTTTAAGTAATTAAAACATTTTGCAACCAATACTGTCCAACGTTATCGCCACGTTGCGACAGGCCCAACCCATCCAACTATACTAGTCATGTTCCATTAATCAGGGTTTAATAGTGTGAGACTAATCACTGTGAGTTCGGTTGATCGCCCAATTACCGTGGGCATGTCTATTCGAATAGTTTTACTCTGATCAGAGGGGTGCAACTGTACCCACAAGACACAGCCCCACGACACGGTCTCCTGTGCGCCAGAATACCACAATGGTACCCCGAAAAGGAAACTGTGATAGGACCTTTCGTATAACCCCCCGCTAACCAAGCGAAACCCACCAAGGTTTCGCCCCCACTCCCGGACCCTGGGATGTGGGCAGCCCATTCGAGTGCCTTGGTGAATCCGGCAGCCCAGCAACCGTTATAACAGGGCCGACTGAAACTCCATCCGGCTCACCCTTGCCGATGGGTTCGTCAGCTAGGAGAGACTACACTATGGGACCCACCTTATCCATTTTGGCTTGTGGTTTGCACGGTCATTTTTCCGAGGGTTCTCGTGAACCGGTCCTTAATTGCCATGGGTGCCACTATCCAAAACCATAGCGCCCACAGCCCACCATTTGTCATATTTTAGTTATTAATCCTGTTCACCTAGTTCTCCAATTATTATTCTTCCGAACAGATGTCCAGGAGATGCATATTAAGTGAGAATGACCCATTTAGTGAGCTAGTGAATCTAAGCCAGTCTAAGCTTAACCTAGTCCTGCATCTAGTCATGTTGTTTTCCCAAGTTTAATTAAGAAGTTTGGGGTGTCAAACCTAAGACATAAACTAGATATATGGTGTAATATATCCAATAGGATGACATTATAAATACATGCGATTTAATAGAGTAAAACAAGTGTTTTAGCAAATTGGGGCAATATGATCAATAATATAGTATGACTTGCCTTGCTCTTCAACTTGGGGGACTTCAGCAACAACCTCGAAATAAACCGGGTCGACGGAACTACTGGGATCTACACGGCAAACAAGCAATTCAACAAAACAGGCTAAAAAGCTACTAAAAAGAGAACAAAACTATTTTTAATGGATTCTTGGCATTTTTATGAATTTAATGAAATTTGAATGGGCCAAAACGGAGCTCGGATTGAAAAGATATGATTTTTAGAAGTCTTCTGGTTTTCTTTACTAAAACAGAAAAGTCCTTAATTATTTTATTGCGCAATAAATCCCAGGTGGTGACTTCATCGGCTAGGGCTGACGTCAGTGGCCGAGGGATGACGTCACCGGTCCGCGGGAGCGCCGGTCCATGGTGGACTGGGTTCACGGGCCGGACGGGAGCGGTGCATCATGTGGCGCACACGTGGTGCCGAGGTTGTGGCCATGTGGCGTGCCACGCGGGCGAGCGGGGATAAGACGGTGCCGATCGGCCGGATCCGATCGGACGGCCGAGAAAAAGGGGCGCGGGTGGTACGGTCGGCCGGTGACGATGGCCGGTGGCCGAAGGCCAGCCGACGCCATTCGGGCGGCGGCGCGGGGCGGCGGAGTGCCGCGGCTCACGCGCGGGCGGAGCCGCGCGCACCCGAGAGGGGCGGCACTAGCAGCCGAGAGGACGGGGAGGGGCGGCTTACCGGGGGCGTCGCCGGAGACGAAGAAGAAAACGACGGCGGGATGGAATCGGCGGCGAGAGAGCGCGCGGAGTGGCGGCCGAGGTTGCACGAGCACCGGCGACGAGGAAGGAGGCGGCGGCGGGGCTCGGGGTGGCTCGGGGCGGTGAAAAAACGCGGCGAGACTTGGACGCACAATGCGGGAGCGAGGGAGAGAGGGATGAGCTCGAGTGAGTGTGTGGGGAGCTCGGGGAGGGCGAGAGGGTGCTTAAATAGGTTGCAGGGAGGTCGGTTTTGGCCGGGGGAGGGAGTAATTGCTCGCCGGAGTGAATGACGAGAGAGAATCGGGGGAGTAATGGCTGGCGATTAACTCTGGCCATTAGGGTGTGTGGGAGCGGCGGCCGGGGGGTTTTAACAAAGGCGGGAGAGGCGAGGAGTTAATGCGGCGACGCGCCAAGGTGCGGGGAGGCGGCACGCGAGATCCGCGCGGGCGGTGCGGCCGGAGATGGCACCGGACAGACGGCTCGAGGTGGAAGACAACCTGACAGGTGGGCCCCACCTGTCAGGGTCTCGGGTAAAGTGGGGAGGCAAAGTGGACTTATTCACACGCGCGAGGGGGTGAAACAGGCCGTTGGCCGGCCCACGAGGGAGGGGAGAGAGGGGCGCGCGGCGGGAGGAACTAGGCCGTCGGGGCTCGGCCGGCGGCCCACCCGATTTGGGCGGAAAAGGACGAGGAGAGAGAAAGGAAAACCCGAGATTTATTTATTTCGGTTTTGATTTTAGTTGCTTAAAAATTATTTCTAGTGCTCTAAAAATTCCACTAAAAATCCTGTTAGCGTATTTTGACATGTAGAATTTAAGAAAAATCCTACCATGCCATTTCCATTTAGAATTGAGCTTTTAAAATTATTTGTTTCTCTCAAGTTAATTCCAACGATTTTCCTTTGCGATTTTTCTTTTGCATTTTTAAAAAGGGGAAAACACCTCAGGGTGTTACAAACCTACCCCCCCTTAAACGGAATCCCGTCCCCTAGATTCGGAGGTACTTGCGAAGAGATAGGGATGTGCGGCCTTTAGCTCATCTTCCCTTTCCGAGGTGGCTTCTTCTTCGGAGTGATGAGTCCATTGAACTCGACAGAACTTGATGACCTTGTTCCGAGTTCTCCGCTCACTGGTTTTGAGGATACGTGTTGGCCTTTCCACATAAGTCAAATCTTCCTGGATCTCGATCTGATCCGGACTGGCCTATTCTTTTGGTACTCTCAGACATTTCTTGAGCTGAGAGATGTGGAATATGTCATGGATTTCCGCCATGGTGGGTGGCAATTCGAGCCGGTAGGCTACTTCACCTCGTCGCTCTTGAATCCGATATGGTCCCACATAGCGTGGTGCCAACTTACCCTTGGTTTGGAATCGGTGTACTGCCCGAAGTGGAGTGATACGAAGATATACATAATCTCCAACTTCGAAAGCTAGCTCTCTGTGGCGGTTGTCTGCTTAACTCTTCTGACGAGACTGTGCAACTTTCAGCCTTTCTCTTATGATTTTAACTCTCTCTTCGGCGTCACTTAACACTTTAGTCCCAAAAAACTGACGTTCGTCGGTCTGATCCTAGAAAAGCAGGGTACGACACTTTCGTCCATAAAGCGCTTCGAAAGGTGCCATCTGCAAACTGGCTTGATAATTGTTGTTATAAGAGAACTCCGCATAGGGAAAACTCTTATCCCAAGCTCCTCCAAAATCCAGAGCACAAGCTCGCAACATATCTTCCAAAACCTGGTTCACATGCTCCGTCTGACCATCGGTTTGTGGGTGATAGGCTGTGCTAAAATTCAACCGGGTGCCAAGTTCCTCTTGTAGCTTCTGCCAACACTTGGAGGTGAACTGACCACCATGATTTGATAATATCTTCTTTGGTACCCCATGGAGACACATAATCCTTGCAAGGTACAATTCTGCTAACCTCCTTCCCGTATAGGTGGTGTGTACTAGGATGAAATGAGCCACTTTAGTGAGCGGTCGATGATAACCCAGATAGAATCATGTCCTGATGATGTCCGAGGTAAACCGGTGATGAAATCCATCCTGATTTCCTCCCACTTCCATTCCAGGATTTGGAGTGGTTGGAGTAATCCAGCAAGCCTCTAGTGTTCTGCCTTCACTCGCTGGCATACATCGCCATAGTGCCACGAACTCGGCTATTTCTCTTTTCATCCTAACCCACCAAAACTTCTCCTTAAGGTCCTGGTACATCTTGGTACTTCCCGGGTGGATAGAATACTAACTCTGATGAGCTTCAGTAAGGATTAACTTCTTCAATTCCTTGTCCTCTGGCACACATAACATGTTGCCCATCCATATGGTTCTGTGCTCGTCTTCCATGAAGTCACGAGCTTTTCCAACCCTCATGTTCTTCTTAAGCTCAGTCATGTCAGGATCCGAGGCTTGAGCTATGCGAATTTGGTCTAAGAGTGTGGGTTGGGCTTCAAGAGCGGCCACAAATTCGGGTTCGACAATTCTCAGGTTTAGGCGCTCTAGGTCTTCTTGTAACTGTTCACATCTCCCTTTCATGTGGATAGAGTTGCAATAACTCTTTCGGCTCAAAGCATCAGCTACCACGTTAGCTTTGCCAGGGTGATAGTGTATACTTAGGTCATAATCCTTGATCAACTCCAACCACCTTCACTGACGGAGGTTCAAATCCGGTTGGGTGAAAATGTATTTCAAGCTCTTATGATCCGTATATATTTCACATCGATTACCGACGAGGTAATGTCGCCATATTTTTAAAGCGTGGCCGACTGCCGCTAGTTCCAAGTCATGTGTTGAGTAGTTAGACTCATGAGGTCTCAACTGGCGGGAAGCATAAGCGACCACTTTTCCTTCTTGCATTAACACACAACCTAACCCTTGGTGAGTTGCGTCGCAATAGACATGGAAATCCTTGGTTTGATCTGGCAAGATCAATACTGGTGCGGAACCAGTTTTCTCTTAAGAGTTTCAAAACTCTTGTTGCACTCGGCAGTCCATATAAACTTTTCATCCTTCTTTAACAACTGCGTCATTGGCTTGGCAATCTTTGAGAAGTTCTCGATGAGCCGACGGTAATATCCTGCAAGTCCAAGAAAACACCTGATTTGGGTGACGGTTTTGGGTGGAGTCCACTTGGTTACTTCTTCCACATTGGAAGGATCCACTGCGACTCCTTAGGCATTCACGATGTGTCCGAGGAATTACACCTCCTTCAACCAGAAAACACATTTGCTAAACTTAGCATAGAGCTGGTGGTCTCTTAACTTTTTGAGTACCAACCGGAGATGGTGCTCATGTTCCTCTTTCGACTGGGAATAGATCAAGATGTCGTCGATGAACACTATGACGAACTTGTCCAGAAACTCCATAAACACCTTGTTCATCAAGTTCATGAAAAAGGCTGGGGCATTGGTATGTCCGAAGGACATGACCGTGCACTCATACAAACCGTATCGAGTGATGAAAGCGGTCTTGGGAATGTCCTCATCCCGAATCCTTAGCTGATGATAGCCTGACCGCAAGTCAATCTTAGAGAACACCTTTGCCCCCTTTAGTTGATCAAACAGATCATCAATCCGAGGAAGGGGATACTTATTCTTAATAGTGACCTCGTTGAGTGCGCGATAATCGACGCACATTCTCTTGGTCTTATCCTTTTTTCCACAAATATTACTGGAGCACCCCAGGGCAATGTGCTCGAGCGGATATAGCCTTTCTGTAACTGTTCATCCACTTGTTTCTTGACCTCTGCCAACTCATTGGCTCCCATTCTATAAGGCCTCTTGTGGATCAGAGCCATGCCAGGGACTAGGTCAATCCAAAACTCTATTTCTCTTTCAGGCGGCATCGTGGTTAGGTCCTCCGGGAAGACTTCCGAGTACTCGCAAACCACGGGAATATCTTCTAACTTCGTGAGGTCCTTTCCTTCCTCTTCGGGTTTCTCCTTAGCTGAGATCCGATTGAGACTTGCCACAACCCCCGATGGTTTAGATGAGCGGTAAATCACTTTCTTCCCTTCGCCATTGGTCAAGGTGATCGTGCGGCTTGCGCAATCGATCCGGCCTTTATGACGGGTTAGCCAGTCCATCCCAAGGATGACATCCAGGCCTTTTGATTCCAGAAGGATAAGGTTGGGTAGAAAGCGGGATCCTTGGATTTCTATTGCCACTGAACGGCAAAAGTGGGCGGTGTTCAAATGTTTCCCGAGGGTTTGAACCCGCATGGGTATCTTAAGTTTTAGTACTGACAACCCATGTGTCCCCACAAATGCTGTTGATACGAAAGAATGGGTTGCACCCGAATCAAACAGGATTGATGCGTTAAAGGAGTTCACAGGGAAAATACCCAATATGACATCTGGTGCGTCCTATGCTTCCTCTGCCGAAGCATGATTCACTCTTGCCTGGATGAACCGGGGTGCATGTTTTGGTCTTGGACACTTATCTGCGAAATGTCCAGGTTTTCCACAGTTGAAACAGTTGCCGGGTTTGAATCCCGAGTCCTTTGGCGGTACTGGCTTGGATTGGGGTGGCAGCTGCGCCGTTGGCGAACGTGGAGCCGGGTTTCGCTGCGGCTATCCGGGATGGCTTCCACTGTGTTGGAAATTCCCGGGATGGTATGGACGATGTTGGCGGACGATCATAGTGGTAGGTCCACTTTTACCACCCGAAGTGAAACGCGACCGTTGGGGATTCCCTCGCTGAGGTTGTGGCCTAAACTGAGTGGCCTTCCGCTTTCTGAGCATTTTATTGTGTTGATCTTCTTGACAGATGGCTTTGTTGACTAACTTCTTGAATTTGACATATTCTCCTGAGATGAGTTTGTCTGTTAACTCATCGTCCAGCCTGGCCAAGAACTTTTCTTGATGTTCAGCGTCAGTGCATACGTCCTCTGGATCATATCGCACTAAGCGATTAAACTCGTGCATATACTCGGTGACAGTCCGAGTGCCTTGCTCCAAGGATCTGAAATCCCTCTTTTTCTGAGCTACTATCCCTCCGGGGATGTGCGCCTTTCGAAATTGGTGGCAGAATTCTGCCCAAGTGACAGCAGGTGCATCTGCCCGACGGGTAACCAAGAATTTGTCCCACTAGGCTGAGGCGGGGCCTTGGAGTTGGTGGGTGGCAAAGGACACCTGTTCTTGGTCCGTGCACTGGAGAAGGTCCATCTTCTTTTCTATGGCGGTGATCCAATCATTAGCCTCCATGGGGTTGGTGGTACTGGAGAAGGTTGGGGGTCGGACGCGAAGAAACTCTGACAGTTTTTTTGTGGGGGAGGTGGTGGTGCGAATTGGTCGTGATGATTTTGGTTCGGCTGTTGAAACTATTGCATCAATTGCAACTGCATCTGTTGATGCTGCTGTTGCATTTGCTGCATCATTGTAGCCATCATTTGGGTTTGGTTGGCTAAGACTTGAGCCAAGGTGATGTTCTCGGGTGGAGGAGGTGGGGTGTTGCCATTAGCTCTGGTGTTGTTCTCGGCTGACTCAGTGTTGGTGTTGGTACTGCCGTTCCTGGAGTTCACCATCTGAAGGAGCGGAACGAATATGGCAGGAGAAGGAGTAAAACATATTGGACTGAGAAGCTGAACCTTATTACTTGTTTTCATCTGTTCTTTACTAAAACACTTAAAACACACTCATCATCCTTAATTGGACAACCCATACCCACACTTGATACAGGTTGACCACTACCCTACACACAACACTCCTAACACACAGCAACTAAACAAACAGGAAATCTAGGGAAAACGGTAAACTAAGGTGGCGACACTCTAGGGGTCGGAGCGGCTTCCGCGGTCGATGGAGTCGGAACCACTCCCTTGGGAGTTCCCGTCTTCCTTTTCCTTCGAGCGGCTTCGAGAGCTTGCTAACTCCTCTTTTCTACCTGGGCTCTTGGAGCTGCCACTGCTACTGCCTCTGCTGCTGCTGGACACGGAGATCCATCCTCCTCCTCCGCTCGGAGTGGGGACCAGAGCAGGAGTAGGATTTGGCATTGGGGCGGGAGCTGGGGAAGGTGGCGGAGCAGGAAGGGGAACCCTGGGTGATAGTTGCATCTGCACCGAGACCTTGGTGTTCTTCCGAGGCGTGATCCTGATCCGAAGGATTTTGGGAGGTGGAAGCCCTTTTAGGATGGCGATTTCTCTCTTGAGGCGATCGACTTCATCCTTGAGGCTCTTGATCCATAGGATCTTCTGGTCATTCAGGGCCTTGGCTGCCATATGAAGGTCTGAGTGCATCTTGTCCAGCCCTTCAATCATAGTCCTCATGTGAGAGAAGGTGGTGTCGTTCTCTCCTTCGACAGATTGGAAGGAGTTGACCACTGATGAACTTCCGCGCCAGGGATGGTACCGGTAGGCAGAGTGGCGGAGATGATAGTCATGCATCTCCCTCATCCGAGCTAGCATCAGGTACGCAGCCTCTTGTCAGGCATGCTCATCCGTTCCTCCCGAAGCAATGACCACCATGTTCAGGATGTTGGTGCCGATGAAACCGTGCATCTCCAGACGGACCTGGTGGGGCAACTCGCTGCCGAAAGGTGAGACAACGGTGTACTCGAGAGCATCAGGATAGCCTACTGCCAAAGCAATCCTTGCCAGTTCTGCGATGAAACCCTTCAGACCCTGACCGTTGTGGGTGACGGGACGACCTGCCATCTAGAGAAGAAAAGGTAGGAGATCAATGCATGCTCAAACCCAAGTTAGATAAACGGTAAAGGACTCAAGTAAAGTAAACGAGAAAAGGAGGGTTTTTGAGAAACATTTTTATGAGGCCAAGTAAAGCTTCTAACGACATCCCCTAGATGATGTGCTAATGCTTAGAAATAGATGCTTACTTATAATAAGTATAAAATCAGTGACCATTCCCTCCTATCTTGACTTAGGACTTTGCTCCCATAGAAAAATCCTGACTGACGGTCGAATAAGATTGCAAATGGTTTTTTTTCCAAATTTAGCTTCAAAGTCCTATCACTTGGACTAACCTGGTTTTCAAAATTCTCTGTTTTGAAAGAAGCTCAAAATTCTCCCCAATCCCGAGGAAACAGGGACCCATTTTGCCAAAACAACTCCAAAAGCCAGGACTTATGCCTATGAAAAGGTTCAGAGGGCTCCTAGGGTTTTTCCATTTGGCTTTTCCTATGGTTTGGAATTGGCTCTGATACCAACTTGTCACTCCTAGAAATTCAGATCCGAATTTCTGAAGCTATATGTGTATTAAAATTCCTGTCCAGGACCAGCCAGGGTACACATATGACAACTGTTGATATTACAGTTTCACGTCTTAGAAACAGTACAAAAAGATTACAAAAGAGCAGCGGAAAAAAAGAAAAAAAGGGCCTAAGCCTAAGCTTGAAGCTGGTCACGTGGCTCCACCCATTCCACAGGCAACTTCCAGAGTGCAGGACAAAGCCTACTCAACTTCGTCTTCTTCTTCGGCTTCTTGCTCAGGTTCTGGTCAAGAGGCAAGGATGAGTACTTCCACGTACTCAGCAAGTCACACCAGAAGAGGGAGAGAATGAATGCAAGGAAGACAAGGGTTTGGCTAAGGTTTGCTTTTGTGCAAACACCAAGGGTTTTCCAAACAATAGGAATTTTGAGCACGGTCACAACAGTAGCAGTTTAAGTAATTAAAACATTTTGCAACCAACATTGTCCAACGTTATCCCCACGTTGCGACAGGCCCAACCCATCCAACTATACTAGTCATGTTCCATTAATCAGGGTTTAATAGTGTGAGACTAATCACGGTGAGTTCGGTTGATCGCCCGATTACCGCGGGCACGGCTATTCGAATAGTTTTACTCTGATCAGAGGGGTGCAACTGTACGCACAAGACACAGCCCCACGACCCGGTCTCCCATGCGCCAGAATACCGCCATGGTACCCTGGAAAGGAAACTGTGATAGGAAACTGTGATGGTACCCTGGGACATGGGCAGCCCCCCGAGTGCCTCGGTGAATCCGGTAGCCCAGCAAGCCTTATACCGGGGACGACTGAAACTCCATCCCGCTCACCCTTGTCGATGGGTTCGTCAGCTAGGAGATACTACACTACGGGACCCACCTTACCCATTTTGGCTTGTGGTTTGCACGGTCATTCTTCGGAGGGTTCCCGTGAACCGGTCCTTAATTGCCATGGGCGCCACTATCCAAAACCATAGCGTCCACAGCCCACCATTTCTCATATTTTAGTTATTAATCTGGTTCACCTAGTTCTCCAATTATTATTCTTCCGAACAGATGTCCAGGAGATGCATATTAAGTGAGAATGACCCATTTAGTGAGCTAGTGAATCTAAGCCAGTCTAAGCTTAACCTAGTCCTGCATCTAGTCATGTTGTTTTCCCAAGTTTAATTAAGGAGTTTGGGGTGTCAGATCTAAGGCACAAACTAGATATATGGTGTAATATATCCCATAGGATGACATTATAAAATACATGCAATTTAATAGAGTAAAACATGTGTTTTAACAAATTAGGGGCAATATGATCAATAATATAGTACGACTTGCCTTGCTCTTCGACATGGGGGACTTCACCAACAACCTCGAAATAAACCGGGTCGACGGAACTACCGGGATATACACGGCAAACAAGCAATTCAACAAAACAGGCTAAAAAGCTACTGAAACAGAGAACAAAACTATTTTTAATGGATTCTTGGCATTTTTATGAATTTAATGAAATTTGAATGGGCTAAAACGGAGCTCGGATTGAAAAGATATGATTTTTAGAAGTCTTCTGGTTTTCTTTACTAAAAGAGAAAAGTCCTTAATTATTTTATTGCGCAATAAATGCCAGGTGGTGACGTCATCGGCTAGGGCTGACGTGAGCGGCCAAGGGCTGACGTCAGCGGTCCGTGGGAGCGCCTGTCCACGGTGGACCGGGTCCACGGGTCGGACGGGAGCGGTGCACCATGTGGCGCCGAGGTGGCGGCCACGTGGCGTGCCACACGGCGAGCGGGGATCGGACGGCCGAGAAAAAGGGGCGTGGGTGGCATGGTTGGCTGACGACGGCAGCCGGTGGCCGGAGGCCGGCCGGCGCCATTCGGGCGGCAGCGCGGGGCGGTGGTGCTGCGTCTCACACGCGGGCGGAGCCGCGCGCACCCGAGAGGGGCGGCACAAGCGGCCTAGAGGACGGGGAGGGGCGGCTTACCGTGGGCGTCGCCGGAGACGGAGAAGACGACAATGACGGGGGCGGAATCGGGGGCGGAAGAGCGCACGGAGGGGCGGCCGAGGCGGCACGAGCACCGGCAACAAGGAAGGAGGTGGCAGCGGGGCGCAGGGTTGCTCGGGACGGCGAAAAAACGTGGCCAAAGGCCGGCGACGGGCGGTGGGACTTGGGCACACGATGCGGGAGCGAGGAGAGAGGATGAGCTCGAGTGAGTGTGTGGGGAGCTCAGGGAGGGCGAGAGGGTGCTTAAATAGGTCGCGGGGAGATCGGTTTCGGCCGGGGGAGGGAGTAATTGCTCGCCAGAGTGAATGGGGAGTGAGAATCGGGGGAGTAATGGCCGGTGATTAACTCCGACCATTAGGGTATGCGGGAGCGGCGGTCGGGGGGTTTTAAGGCTGGAGGGAGAGGCGGGGAGTTAAGGCGGCGACACGCCGAGGCGCGGGTAAGGCGGGTGCGCGAGATCCGCGCGGAAGGGGAGGCTGGAGGTGGCACCGGGACGGGCGGCCTAAGGTTGAAGACAACCTAACAGGTGGGCCCCACCTGTCAGGGTATCGGTAAAGAGGGGAGGCAAAGTGGACCTATTCGCGCGCGCGAGGGGGTGAAACGGGCTGTCGGGAGGCCCACGACGGAGGAGAGAGAGGCGCGTGCGGCGGGAGGAACTTGGCCGTCGGCTCGAGCCGGCGGCCCATAGCCGATTTTGGCGGGAAAAGGACGAAAGGAGAGAGAAAAGAAAAACCCAGGATTTATTTATTCCGGTTTTAATTTTAATTGCTTAAAAATTATTTCTAGTGCTCTGAAAATTCCACTAAAAATCCTGTTAGTGTATTTTGACATGTAGAATTTAAGAAAAATCCTACCATGCCATTTCCATTTATAATTTGGCTTTTAAAATTATTTGTTTCTCTCAAGTTAATTCCTACGATTTTCTTTTTGTGATTTTTCTTTTGGATTTTTGAAAAGGGAAAACACCTCAGGGTGTTACACTAACCAAGCAATACCACACCAAGGTTTCGCCCCCATTCCCCGCAGGGTAGCGGGCAGCCCCCTCTTGTGTCACGGTAAATCCTGCAGCCAAACAGAATGTCATGGGGTCCGCCCGAACTCCATCACACTCACCCTCTCTAGGGTACGTTAGCCGTTGCCTATTCTGGCTTGCGGTTTGCATGATAATTCTTACAGGGCTTCCCTTGAACCGGTCCTTAATTGTCATGGGTGCGTCCATCAAAACCATGCACCCACAGCCCACCATTAAGTCATATTTTAGTTGAGATAATTAGGACCAATAAGACATGGCCAGATGTACCGAGCTTGCAGCTCATCAGAGATTAGAATAAATAGTGTAATTATCCCATTTAGTGAGCTAGTGGTAATTAAGCATGGCTAAGCATACAACTCTAGCTAAAATCAACATCATTGACTAAAGCTAGTCAAATTATCACCCAAGTTTAACAAAGGATGGATATCAAGTAAATAAGGCACAAATAAGCAAATAGGTATTCCATCATCTCATGTAATTAGCAAAGGAATGCAATTTTATTTGCAAAAGTAAAACATTTATAAAAATAGGATCAATATGCTTCAAGGGAAGTGTGATTTGCCTTGCGTCTTCAAACAAACTCCTGGACTCTTTTCCTGGCGAGCACAAACTCCAGAAACGGCGGAATCTACACGTTGGCATGCAAAACGAGAAAAAACCCTAATAAAAACCAAATAACAGTACATGAAAAGTAGACAAACATGTAGAGCTCAATTTTATATAAATTTTGCAATTTGAATGGCCCACTTTGGAGTTCATATGAATTAGATATGAATTTTAGAATTTTTGGACCATTTAAATAAATTGTACAAATTAAAATGATTTATTGCACAATTTTTAAGTAATTTTGAACTGGAAAATGATGTTTAAGACGTCAGCCTCGATTGGTCCACAGGATCACAAGGATTTTAGCGGAGTGGCTAGGATTGAACTGGAAGAAAGGATGGATGGCTCAGATTAAACCGAATAAATCTTTAACGATTGTTGGCTTGGATTGAGTTGATCAGGATCTAACGGCTCAGATTGAAATTGGTTTAAGGCTATGATTGGATACACATCAACAGACACGTGGCACAAAGGAGCTAACACGATGCTGAGGTGGCGGCCACGAAAGCATCCACGTAGGCACGACGGCCGGCGTCTCGGAATGGTAGTGGCAACGGCGAACAACGACGCTCTGGTGAAAATAGAGGACACTAATGGAGAGAGTACGGTGAGGCGACACTTACAACAACTTACACGACGACGAGCAGCGACGGGAAACGACCAACGACGAGATGGAAGCGGCGGACGAGCTCGAGTTGACGGCGGCAACGACTTTCCGATGGCTTTCGACGGAGGAGAGGTGGAGGACGGGCTTCCGCTTGCTGCTATGATGCCGAAAGTGGCTTCGGCGAGCTGTGGCAGCGATGGGATCGGCGGCTAGGTGCGGCTGGAGATCGAAACATGGCCGTGGAGCTCGGGTTCATGGTGACGAGGTGATTCTCAAGGCTTTTGGTAGAGGGGAGATGGCTGTTGGGCTTCCTTGTGCTCTTGTGATGCGGAGGGAGGTGACGGCGCAGACCGAGGACGGCCGGGTTGGCGGCTAGAGGTGGCTGGAAAGATGGCCGGCGACGGAGATAGATTGATCTCATGGGGGAGGTGGCTAGAGCACGGGAAAAACACGGGAAAGAGGGGAAACCGAGGAGGAGATCATGGGTGTTCTATTTATAGGCTTGGAAAGGAGAGTCCGGCACCGAGACGAGATAATTTGGCGTTGATTTTTAGGGTTTATCCCGAGTTCGTCGAGATAAGAACGAGGCCGAAATTCGCGCGATTTTGCACGGGATTGAACGGGATTTCTTGGGGGAAACGTAGAGAAGATCGAGAGAATTCCATTCCCGCAAATAATTTGGCAAGAGGACCAACAAGGAGGCCAGATTTGATGGAGGAAAAACAGCTTACGCGGTACTGTTCGGGGAACAGTAGCGGCTAGAGGTTAGGGATTGTAGTAGGGACGTGTAGTAGACTTTTTCTGTCCTAATATCCTTGAATTTTTACAAATACTTCCAATGCTCAAATAATTCCAAGAAAAATACTGAAAATATAAGAACACCTATGGGTGTTTAATAAAAATTTCTCCAGCTCATTTAAATATTAATTAATTAATTTAAATAATTATTGAATTGTTTTTGTATTATTAAAATTATTTTCGGAGCTCCAAAATTTCACGAAACATTTCAGAGAGTATTTTAAGGCATGGAGAATATTTCAAAAGTATTTCCAGCCATGATTTGAAAGGAAAATTTAATTTCCTTAATAGTTTCACTTGATTTACTTTGCTTTTCATTTTATTCATTTTCTAGAAAATGATTTATTAAATGATTTTTAATTTTGAACGAAAATTGGGCTGTGAGAAGTGTCGCGGTTTTTCATGTATTGTATGAATTGTGTTTGAACTTTATAAGTTTGTATTAATACACAAAGTTCATGTATCCGTGTTGTCTAACATATAACTGACTCCTCGGAGGTTATGTGGTATTGTGGGAGTTGACTTTTTTAGAAGACACCACGAGATGGTATCGAGTAGAGCTTGACTGTAGGTTGACCTAGGAAGGTTAGATTGAGTTTGAAACATTATTTTCAAAAAAATTTGAAATGTTTGCAAAAACCTTTATTTATTTCTATCTTGAAGTTATGACCTCTTACCTATTTCTTTTTCTGTATTTTTACTATGATAAAAGAAATTTTGTTTTACTTTTCTATACCCTTTCAAAATATTAGGAAGTATTAAGGTATAATAATGCGTAATAAGATAAGGGTTAGAGTTAGTTAGTCTTTTAGAATAAAGTTACTAATAGATAAGTTGTCCAAAGTCAATTGACGGTTTGTCCGTCAAGATAGAACGATGAGTCATGTAATGTATTTTTTTTGTGATTTCTAGTTATAGCATGGGACTTTCGAGTTCCATAGCAATTAGTGTAGTTCCCTGTTGTTTTAAAAGGTTTTGAAAAGAAAAAAATCTTAAACCCGACTCCGTTTCTCCTCTTTTCTACTTCCTTGCTTCTTATTTTCATGTTAAGTTCTTATCTTATCTTTGAACACTATAATTAATGATTTTATAAATAAACTGTTATGGATCTACCCAAAGAATAAGACAAGATGTTGGAAACAGAAGGAGATTGAGCCGCAGCGTAGCAAGCCACAGAGCACCAAATTATAGAACAATAGACCATGGTCAACTAGGGTAATGTTCTCAGACTCATGGAAACCATGGAGCAGAACTACACCAGCTTATTGGAACAAGTTATTAGTCGTATGGCACAACCCGGAGTAGCTGGTGTAGAAGGATCAGTTATAGGGTCCAGGTAGATCGACTTCCAGAGGACCAAGCCACCAACGTTCGCCACTGCCCCTGAGCCTCTGGCAACGAACGATTGGTTGCTGGATGTTGAGAGGAAGCTAGATATAGCAGATCTTATCCTCCTAGAAATGTGAGGGTTGGATGTGATTTTGAGAATAGATTGGTTACATAAGCATAAGGGGGAAATGGATTGTGAAGATAAGATAATTCGGTAAACAAGTATAGGGGGTAAAGAAGTGGAGTACAGAGCTATGAATTGTCGGAGACACCCGGACCTCTTGTTCTATTTGCAATATGAGCTGAAATGGTTCAGCTCATAAGACAAATAAAACGAGTCATCCGAAGTTCCGAGAGAGGGATAAGAGAGACATTGCTGGGCCTTTAGCCTGCTAGTGAACTTCAGCCTGAATTATGCCCGTCAAACCACTCGAAGGTGACGACCAGATATGTCACACAATCAGGAGACTTGACAAGATGGCTAAAGATCTACAACATCTCAATTATTCCTAACTCATACTCCTATGAGTCTAGCTCCTAGGATGTGTGCTAGATTCACACTTTCATCTCAAGCATGATTACACATAGCGAATACACTTAGATTGAATAAAACTTAAAACATTACAACACTTAGGTAATTACATAGGCCGACCGGCCAAATAAGTATACCAGAGAGCAGCGAACAGCAGTGGCTTACTACCCATTCCACAAGCACACTGACTAGGGGTTTACCCTGTTAAGTTCTCATCCTAAAAGAAACAGTCGATTACCCGCATCATTTAAAAGACTAAGTCTACACCTCCAAGCAAAGTGGATATTCCAGTGGCAAGAGTCAGTATATTAAACAAGTTAATATACTGGCAAGCACCATGACAAGCCTAACACTCTACATGTAGGGCATATAATCAAAGAAGATATAATATGGTTCATTTTACCGTAAAACAAGTTTTATTTGCATCAAACACTTTCCAATAAGTTTTGCTTTCAAAAGAAATTTCAGCAAGCAAGATCTTAGCATATGGGCATCAAAGTTATCATTACTCATGTATAAATATACACCTCATTGCCCTCCATGGCAGCAAGGAGATTATTCACAAGAATCAACATAATTTGAAGGTAAATTTCAGTATTTAGAAGGGAAAACACAAGTCTATACTCAATACATATCCACACGTTGCTCGTGACCGTGAGCACGGCTAATCGATTAGTTTAGACTCTGCAGAGTTTGTACACTTTATTCACATGATGTGAATCGCTCACTTGAAGTGAAGCGCTATAGTTTTGTTTGGTACCCGTCGGTACCACCATACTCTGCATGTTGTAGAGTTTACAACGAAGTGTTTACACTACTTAGTTCCTAGCCTTGCACCAGCACGATACGTGTTCTCCCATCCTGGGCATACTAGAAATATAACCCAGAACCGTTAAGTGGCGGGCCCATGCCTTAACTTAACGACGTTGTGGCGGACACGACGGGAACCCACCCACGTGGCACGATACCGTTGTATTGGACAGACTTAGTCGCCTAAACTACCACGACGGGGTAAATAGGAAGTTCCTCTGGGTTATTCCGAACCCATACACACCGGCCTACCATAATGCAAGGGTAGTCGCTAGGTAGCTTATTTGGCTTAGACCATCCCATACTGGCACATGTGGTTATACTGTATATGAAATGAACATACGTTGAGTGAAGTCCTTAGGTCGGTCTTGACACACACTCCCCCTATCGGTGCACAATTAATCACCATATGTGCAGCACTTGTGGCCCAAACCTAAAATCCATGTTTTTCATCGTTTTATTTTGTTAAAATACCAAGTATACAAGTTATGTTCTGATTATTCAAAAATAAGTCTTTCATGTTTGTGATGAGCCCATAAAGTCAAGGAAAACATTTTAAGCGTGGCTAAGCATCATAGTACCCTAGACATCAAAACTCACATTATAAGGTGATATAGACAAATTTCTCCTAAGGTTAGGAATGAAGGTTATGGAAACATGTGGAGTTAAGGTATTATGCAAGTATTAGGAGTTGGTCGAGCAAGTTTAGCAAGATTTTTACTTTATTAGTGTACAATCAACATGTAAGATTTACAAACATTTTCAATAACCTTCAAAACATGGGATCAAGATGATCAAAGAGAGGGAGGTAGGACTTACCTGAAAATGTCAGCATCCTAATCTTTTCTTCACCGTTCAAGCAATCATCTATATGAAATACACGTTATGCAATTAAACACCGAAATATACGAAAAATCCAAAATGCTCTAAAATGCATGATTTTTACATATTAGGTAGGTACTGATATAAAATGATTTTTGGTGAAAGAATTTTGATTTTATCTCTTCCCATTTAGGTGTTACTTATTTTAGAAGCTTTATCGGGTCGTGGTGGCATAGGATCAGGCGCTGTCTGGACAGGGCCCCTATAATTTGATTTTTGCTAATTTGACTCCACAGGGGTGTGGAGATAGGTTTTCTAAGACTAATACAACTGGTTTCACAATTTTTAGAGGTAATATGAATTTTCTAGACATTTTACAATTTTACAACGGGTTTTGGACCTATAGTGTTATGTATGTGTGGCTATAGGGTTTCAGGTCCAGAATTGTTTTATTTGTTAGGGGTATATAAGTATATGTAATTTACTCACCCAACTTAACTCTAGTTTATTTTTCTAGGGTTTATATTATTCTACCACATACTTTGTAAGCTAAAGGGTGTTCTAATCTATTGTCCCTAGTACATTAATCTAGGATGTGTTATGTGAGCTAAGAGTTCTATGTTTTGGTAACTAGGGATGGATTTCCTAAAGTCTCACTGGTCCATCAGCTTTTACCTTGATTTATTTTGTTCTAGGCACATTTTATACATATATCTATGCATATATACTTATAGGGCTTAGTCTATCTATTGTGATTAGTACCTAGGTTAACTATTTGAGGTTTTCCTATGTTTTTAGTGCATGAGTTGCCATATTTTATTTATCCTAATTGAATTTAATTAGTTGCCGATGTAATAGAAATTTAGTTTACTTTAAAAGGATTAAAAGTGAATTTACTACAATTTTACAAGTTATAGTGGACTTTTGAGTTGTGTATTCCTTATATAAATTTTTATGGAATAATATTGTACAGGGGGCATATGTTTTTATTTTACATTTTGAAAACGTGTATATTGAGTCCTACAGAGCTCGGGTTTGCTAAAAAAGGATTTAGGATGAATTTTATACAAATTCCTAAATTTAAGCCTACACATAGTACACCATTTTAACATAATTAATTTTGAAGAGTATTTGGTACAAAGTAACTATATGTTTTTATTTTTCCTAAATAGAGGGTGTGTGTTGAGGAATCTACAGAATTTGAGTTTTCCCAAAAACAAGTTAATTTGAATTTTCTATGTATTTTAGAAGTTTATGCTAACCCTATGGGTGATTTTCCCTTATTTTAATTTTAGAGGAAAAGTTTGTACAATGTGGGCCATGTTTTATATTCCTACGTTAAAGTTCAAAATCTAGGGAGTTCATAGAAATTTGTTCCACCCAAAAATGAGTTAATTTGGATGTTATATAAATTTTATAAGTCTAGTGAGTTTTTCTGTTCAAAATCTAAAAGTTTAGGCACAGGTCTATTTCTTTTTTTACATTAGAGTCCCCGAGTTTTAATTGATATACATGAGAGTTCCACTAGTCTGTGTCTGGCTGGCTTGCAAAAAGGACCCTGGGATCTAGGAAAATAGACCCTGTGGTCCTCAGCACGTGTTCAATCAAAGTCCATTAAGAGTCCTCGACGTTTTCACATTTTTCAGATAGGTCCTGGGTCCACATGTCACACTAGTAGTTTTTACAGAAAAGACCTTGCAATTTTTTATACTTCTACTAATTGATTTTTGTAGCGCTTAACCACGTGGGTCCCGCTTGTCGGTGAGGATGTGCCCGGGGAAGGCAGAGCTCGTCGGCCGGTCGAGGTTCATGGCGACGCTACCGGCAAACGGCGACTCGGATGCGGGAGCAACCAAAATAAGATAGGTGCGGAAGATCCGCGCGCACATGTTGGTGGTGGTCTTGTCGATAGCAATGGCCGGAATCCATGGCGATGAGGTCGCGAGTGGCGGTGGCTTTCACGGTGCTGTTGCAAACCACCCCAGAGCCCGATCCTATGCAATGTGAAGCATGTATGCGGTCCCTTCGGTTGCTAGGAGACTCACCGAGTGGTCGACAAAGGTTTGCGAAGCCCGTTGGCATTGGCATCTTGAGGAATGGCTCGGCGGCGGCGGATGGCATCGGCTTCATGGCGGTGGCCCGCTCCATTCAATGCGCGGCTATGAGAAAACGTCCAGGAGCTTAGTGGGGTCCCATATGAGAAGTATGCACAAGGAATTGGATGGAAGCTCACCGAGGCAACTGGAATCGACGTCGGTGCTCGCCGGCCGGGGTTGAGGAAGAAAACGGCCGATCTCCTTGCTCGCTGCGCCATCAGCCAGGGTTATTGAGGCATTTTGTAGTGGAGACTGAGGCGAGAGTGATGGCGAGTAGGCCCAGCTTGTCTTGGTTCCAAACGATGGCGACGGTAGTGGCGTCTAGGCGGCGGCGTTCTGGGCACCGAAGACCATCATGGCCGCGCTCCGGTTACTTCGATCTGTGCGAAGTGAGGAGGAGAGGTACGATCGTGTTAGGCATTGCAAGGGAATCACGTTCCCGTGATCGGCTCGCGGTGAAACTCACCAGATCGACGGTGAACGTCATCAAACACTTGCGGGTGTCGGCATAAGGTGCTTGTTTCTGGCGTGTCTGAGTGAACTCTCTTGCTTCTCTTCGGGGAACGTAATGGGGGAGCGAGGAGGAGCACGATGGTGTAGAGAGTTTTTTAAATGGTGCCAGGTGAGCTGGCGGTGGCGACCACGATAGACTTGGAGCCATGCTGGCGCGTGTCACCGCCCTTCCTCCGTTTCCCAGTAAGTTCTTGAGCGGTTGTCACCTTGTACTTGAGTGGAGTAAGCCCCAGTGGCTGGCAAGTGGGGCCATTGCGTGGAAGGCTAGGCAAATGAGAGAGATATGGGTAAGGACTTGGGTGCTCTTGAATTTTGTAGTTATTTTCGAATTAATTCTCACCCCTAACTCTGCAGCTTGATAAGTTAAAGTGTGGACCTGGTAAATTTGTGAAAATTTTACTGGAGGTATTTGGAAATCCCTAGGTTCCATTTTTTTTGTTGCACTCAAAAATAATTTATGGTTTGTCCCCAGGAATTAATCAAATTGAGGGTGTTTGGAGGCTTATTTGAATTTTTAGATGGCCAAGACAGAAAAGAAAAATTTTAGAAAAATTATATTTAATTAGATTAGTTAACCTAGTATTTGATTAAATTATTTTTGGTATATACTTATGTGCATTTTAATGACCTTTTGGGTAAGTTGGCATTCTAGCCGATTAAAGTTATTAGTTGTCCTATTATAGTACTGTTTTGTTTAATTTGTTTGGGGCATTAATACTAGTTATTAAATTTCACTAAAATGAGGTTGAGTTGTCCATAATGTTTAGTGCCTCCATGAATTTTTCCATGATTTTATCCTATATGATTTAGTGTAGAAAATTTTGGTAGCCTTCCTAGGTTTATACGTCTACGCTAGGTTCACGCGACTATTTTATTCTTCAGATTCAAATTAACTTTCCTCCTGGGATGAGGAAATGATCTTTGGATTAAATTTTTAAGTCTACATGCTTGCATCCAAAATTATTTGTAGATTCGCTTGGTAAACTTAACTCGGATAGGCTACGCGTATATGTCCTATAATGAGTTGCACTTTTCTAAAAATCTGAATATACGCGTATAACCTAGGTCAGAGCGGTCTTTATGTCAGTATGCATGCTTACGCATGAGATCACATTTTTGTCCTAGGTTATAAATGAGAAAGTTTTTACTTTGTTCTCAGAAATTTCCTTCATACAAAAGTCTAGGTTGGTCCCACCAGGTTGGTAAAAGAAAATTTTTGGCTCACAAAAATTGAGAAACCTTAGTTTTATTTTATCCCGAAAAAAAATTTGTTGGCCCTATAATTTGGGTAAGTCACAGCCCGGAAGCTTTGAATGTCGTAGTAGCATAAGGAGTTGAGAAAATACCGATCGTCAGAGAATTTCCGGATGTATTCCAAACAGATCTCCCTGGAATGCTACCGGAAGGAGACGTTTGTTAGTGATATGCCCTAGAGGCAACATGGAGATGTTGGATAACACGTCAATGTTTATATATTTATGAATAAAGTGTTATTCAGTTCCATGAAATAGACATCTTGTATTGATCAATAAGTACGTGACTTATTTATGAGACTATTTATGTATGAATCTATTTCTAAACGATCCCGATTATATGTCATATTGTTGGAACAAATATGATTCTAAGATCGGCATGTTTATTGATTGATGATCATGTCTCATAGATCATGGGTATGGAGATACCAAATCAATAAACATGGACATATGTGTTAGAGAACACATTGTTGGATAGACCCACCATGAGACACTACAGAATTAATGTGCCATTAGTTGGTTTCGGTAGTGTTGGTACAAAGTCCTTAGACTGAGATCACCATGGATTCCAACATGTGTAGTAGCCTACTTTGGGACTACCAAACGCTATTCCGTAACCGGGTAGTTATAAAGGTAGTTTTCGGGTTTGCTATGAAACATGGAGTGGGATGTGAGTGATCAACGACGAGATAATCCAATACGGTTTGAGTGAATGGTTAAGCTATAGAAGGGATGGCACACATCTTGCCTATAGCTTAAGCGTATCGTGAGGCAAAGGGATTTGTGTACACATTACGGAGTTCAAAGCCGATATTATTCTTGTATACTATGATGTCAATATGTGCTGCTAGGCGCCGCGTTGACGGTCGGTGAGTTGGACTCGAGCCGACGATCGGCTAAGTTAGACTATAGCCGAAACCAAGTATACTTGAGCCTACGGGGTCGCACGCTTAAGGGGATAGAATAGATATTCGAGTTGGACTCGGATACGGCTCGATCGGATAGGGATCCGATCGGATAGAGTCCTATGGGCTTACGACGTGTGGGCGGCCAACTCTATGAGATACGGATGAGATCCGATTCAAAATAGAGTCCGATCGGCCACTAGTCCCAGTCGGCCAACTCTATATAAAGGGCGAGGGTGGAGAGTTTGGTATCGCGTTGAACCGAATCCGCAACAAAAGTCGCCGAGATCAATCTCCACGGAAACCCTCCCCACTTTCGAGCCAAACCCTAGCCTTGCATCGCGTGCTAGCACACGGGTGTACGGCGTTTTGTCCCCGGACGTGTGGATACCGGTAGAGGCGCCGCTACGTTGCGCTGTTGATCGGCCGGATCGGCTGCTGTCGGGCGCATCGGAGCAAGGCGCAAGAACATGACCTTACGACTCGCGAATCGGTGATTGGCGAATCGGTGTCCCCGGGAATCGGTGTCGGCTTGCGGGAATCAGCTACACGGTTCCGGATCGGATAGCCACGATTGGCTATTTCATTGCATACTTCAATCGGTAACGATCTATCGGCCCTTACTTGCAAGTGTTCTGGTTTGCGCGGTTAAAAGTTTTTGTTTTTCGGCTAGTGTAGCCTCCGCGTAACCCTTCAGTGGTATCAGAGCTAATCTTGCTTAGTTCGGGTTTTAGATTGGATCTGGAACAAGTTTTGCGCACGGGTTGATTAGATCAATCGGTTTTACGGGATTTGTTGAGGAGAGTTCATGGTAATTGCGTTCCTTGATAGTGTATCGGAACGGCGTAATGTGATTACGTCGAAGCAATATTCATAGAACTCGGTTTGAGTCGGCTTCGAGATAGCGTTCCTTGATAGTGTATCGGAACGGTATAATGTGATTATGCCGAAGCTATCTCGTAGTCCGATCTTGTTAGCTGCCTCGCGCCTACGCAAACCATCTCCCTTGATAGTGTATCGGGACGGCATAATATGATTACGCCGATATGGTTTCCGTAAGCGATTTCATAGATTGGATCTATGAATTTCGTGTGGTGTTCGGCGCTGCCGAAGCCGCGCGGGGCGGCTTCCCCTCGACCCCCGCCCGCTAACCGTTTAGCGGGACCGCCGTGTGCACCCCCTTTATAGATCGTCTCGATGCCGTTTCTGCGATAGGTAGAAAACGTTTCTACGCCTAACTTGTTTTTGCGAGAGAATGCTTTGAGATGGTATGGCCCTATTGTATGTATGAGATGCATGTGATGCATGTAATATTCTTTCATATGTGCAATCCTGTAATATTCTTTCATACGTGCAATGCTTGTAATATTCTTTCACGACCTGCAAGTCGATGTAATCTTCAATTAGAGCTTCTATAGTAGTAGCTTAGTTTGAAGAAATCAAGCATCATGCACATTGGAAGATGGTGCCGAAGATGGAGATCCTCGGCGCGACATGGAGATGGAGATCATCATGTGAAGGGGGCCATACTATTTCATTATATGCTATTCTACCTGCTTTCATATATGTGATATGTTTGTTTGATAGGATAGCATCCTCGCAAAATTAAGTAGTAATGATGCCCTTCCAAATGTTGCACCCGTCACCGTTATGCTCGTTAATGGTGGGTCTACCAAAAACGAGTGCCATTCTCTATCATAACACGAGGGGTATATGTCGGACATATACGGCAGGAGCATTTGGTTTACTTAACAAGGCTATCAAAACAGTTTTGGGCCTTGGGGCATAGGTTGGGGCCGGGGCATGGAGATGCCACACCAACAACAAGAGTCACATCGAGATGTGATTAGCAAGGAGTTGCTTACGATGTTATTAATTTTCTAGCGGTGATGCCAAAGCTCCTAGAAAATTAATTAACATGTGGATCTTGACCCAATATGTAACCTAGAGGGAAGGTGTAAAATACGTAACGGGAGTATAATGTTAAATTGTTTAACAATAGACATAGCATAAACATTGTGCTAAACTTTGCTTTTTCTCGTTGTAGAATAAATGGCGGCTAATACTACACCCAGTACCTTTAATTTGCGATCTATTCTCGAAAAGGAAAAATTAAATGGAACAAACTTTATGGATTGGTATCACAACTTGAGAATTGTTCTCAAGCAAGAGCGTAAGGAGTACGTTCTTGAAGTACCCTATCCCGAGGATTTGCCAAATAATGCCACCGCAACCGCACGGAGGGTTTACGAGAAGCACACTAATGATGCCCTAGATATAAGTTGTCTCATGCTAGCTACAATGTCCCCCGAGCTTCGAAGCAATATGAGAGCAGCGATGCTCACACTATTATTCGGGGACTGCGTGGCATGTTTGAGAATCAAGCTCGGGCCGAGAGGTTCAACACCTCAAAGTCCTTGTTTGTGTGCGAGCTTGTTGAGGGGAATCCCGTCGATCCGCATGTGATAAAGATGATTGGCTATATCGAGAGTCTTGAGAAACTAGGTTTCCCTCTTAGCCAAGAGTTGGCTACGACGTGATTCTCCGGTCGCTCCCTCCGAGCTTCGAGCCATTCATATTAAATTATCACGTGAACAATATGGATAGGACTATGGCTGAATTGCATGGGATGCTAAAGACGGTGAGGAGAGTATCCGGAAAAACGGTCATCATGTGATGATGATGCAGAAGGCTAAGCGCAAACCACCCTGTCAAGAAGCTTTGCACCAAGAGAAAGTTAACTCCCGATGAGATCGCGAGTGCCTCCAATGCAAAGAAGGGCAACAAGGGGCCGGCGGCATCGATGCCGTTTGCTTCTATTGCAAGGAGACAGAGCCACTGGAAGAGGAACTGCAAGAAGTACATGGATGATCTCAAAAAGAAGCAAAGTACGACTTCGCGGTATTAATGTTATAGACATTAATCTTGCTACTTCACCTACGACTCTTGGGTATTTGATACCGGATCGGTAGCTCATATTTCCAAATCGTTGCGGGGAATGAGAAGAAGTGGAGGATTGAGAAGGGGCGAGGTGAACTGCGCGTCGGCAATGGAGCAAGCGTTGCTACGTTCTTTGTCGGCACGAGTACCACTTCATCTACCTTCGGGATTAGTTTTGGAATTGAATAATTGTTATTGTGTTCCAACACTATGTCAAAACGTTATTTCCGCTTCATGTTTGCAAGCGGAAGGATATGATTTTAGATCAATGGACAATGGTTGTTCAATATATCTTAGAGATATGTTCTATTTTCATGCTCCATTGGTGAATGGATTATACGTTTTGAATCTTGAAGCGTCTCCCATCTATAACATTAATACGAAAGGCAACTCTCTAATGATATAAACCCCACGTTTATCCGGCATTGTCGCTTAGGCCATATAAATAAGAAACGCATGGTGAAGCTCCATAAGGATGGATTGCTTCACTCTTTTGATTTTGAATCATTTGAGACATGTGAGTCTTGTTTACTTGGTAAGATGACAAAGGCACCTTTCACGGGACATAGTGAGAGAGCAAGTGACTTATTGGCACTCGTACATACCGATGTATGTGGACCAATGAGCTCAACGGCCGAGGTGGTTATCGTACTTCATTACCTTTACCGATGACTTTAGTAGATATGGTTATATCTACTTAATGAGGCATAAGTCCGAATCCTTTGAAAAGTTCAAAGAATTCCCGAATGACGTATAGAATCATTTAGGGAAAACAATCAAGTTTCTACGATCAGATCGTGGAGGAGAATACTTGAGCCAAGAGTTTGGTAATCATCGAAAGATTGTGAAATTGTTCTACGGTTGACTCCGCCGGGAACTCCACAATGGAATGGGGTGTCCGAACGGAGAAATCGCACCTTGTTGGACATGGTGCGGTCGATGATGAGCCAAAGTGATCTTCCGTTATCCTTTTGGGGATATGCTCTTGAAACACTGCGCTCACACTAAATAGAGTTCCATCTAAGTCGGTTGAAAAGACACCATATGAGATATGGACAGGGCAACCCCTAGTTTGTCTTTTCTCAAAATTTGGGGATGCGAAGCTTATGTAAAACGTTTGATCGACAAGCTCACACCCAAATCGACAAGTGCTTCTTTGTGGGATATCCTAAGGAAACCAAGGGATATTACTTTTATAATCGGGAACAAGGCAAAGTGTTTGTCGCCCGACACGGTGTATTCTTGGAGAAAGAGTTTCTTTCAAGAAGGGTTTGTGGGAGCAGGGTGCATCTTGAAGAAGTTCAAGAAACACCGAAAATGTTTCACGACCACGGAACCACAACGGGAGGAGCAAAGTGTTGCGCCACCGGTTGTAGATACACCAGCCCCACGGAGGTCGAAAGATCACGTCGTGCGCTGAAAGGTACACAGTGCGGAACAACGTGATATATTGTTGTTGGACAACGATGAGCCTAAGACCTATGAGGAAGCAATGGTGGGACCCGATTCCAACAAGTGCTTGGAGCCATGAAATCCGAAATAGAATCCATGTATGACAATCAAGTTTGGAACTTGGTTGATCCACCGATGGTGTCAAAACCATTGAGTGCAAATGGGTTTTTAAGAAAAGGCCGATATGGATGGAAATGTTCACATCTATAAGGCGCGATTGGTGGCGAAAGGTTTTAAACAAATTCAAGGAGTTGATTATGATGAAACCTTCTCGCCCGTCGCAATGCTTAAATCTATTCGGATTATCCTAGCGATTGCTGCATATTTCGATTATGAGATATAGCGAGATGGATGTCAAAACGGCTTTCCTAAATGGAAGCCTAAGCGAGGATGTATACATGATACAACCTCGGGGTTTTGTCGATCCAGAATCGCTGAAAAGATATGCAAGCTACGAAATCCATTTATGGATTGAAGCAAGCATCTCGGAGTTGGAATATTCGTTTTGATGAAGTAATCAATGGGTTTGGTTTCATCAAAACGAAGAGGAGGCCTGTGTTTACAAAAGGTCAGTGGGAGCGCAATTGTATTTCTAATCTTATATGTGGATGACATATTGTTGATTGGAAATGATATCCCTATGCTAGAATCCGTCAAGTCTTCATTGAAAAATAATTTTTCCATGAAAGACTTAGGGAGGCAACATACATATTGGGCATTCGGATCTATAGAGATAGATCCAAGAGGCTAATTGGATCAAGCCAAAGTACATACATTGACAAGGTGTTGAAAAGGTTCAACATGCATGATTCCAAGAAAGGTTTCTTGCCCATGTCACATGGCATTAATCTTAGGAAGAATCGGTGTCCGAGACGCATGATGAGCGGAATAAGATGGGTATGGTTCCATATGCTTCGGCAATTGGATCCATCATGTATGCCATGCTTTGTACACATCCGGATGTCTCGTACACTTTGAGTGCTATGAGCAGATACCGATCGAGATCCAGTGAAGGTCACTGGATCTGCGTAAAGAATATCCTTAAGTACTTGAGAAGAACTAAGGATATGTTCCTAGTCTATGGAGGTGAAGAAGAGCTCGTTGTAAGTGGTTACACCGATGCTAGCTTCCAAACAGACAAGGATGATTATAGATCGCAATCTGGGTTCGTGTTCGCCCGAACGGAGCGCAGTCACTGGAAGAGTTCCAAGCGGGATATTGTTGTTGATTCTACAACGAGAGGTCGAGTACATTCCGCTTCGGAAGCGCAAAGGAGGCTGTTTGGATCAAGAAATTCGTTTCGAGCTTGGTGTGATGACTAGTGCGACGGTCCAATGTCTCTCTATTGTGACAATAGTGGAGCCATTGCGCAAGCCAAGGAGCCGAGGTCACATCGAAGTCCAAACACATACTTCGGCGATATCATCTCATCCGCGAGATAGTGGACAGAGGTGATGTCAAGATATGCAAAGTGCACACGGATCTCAACATAGCCGATCCGTTGACAAAACCTCTCTCTCACCGAAGCATGAGGCGCACACAAGAGCAATGGGTATTAGATACTTACATGATTGACTCTAGTGCAAGTGGGAGATTGTTAGTGATATGCCCTAGAGGCAACATGGAGATGTTGGATATCACGTCAATGTTTATATATTTATGAATAAAGTGTTATTCGGTTCCATGAAATAGACATCTTGTATTGATCAATAAGTACGTGACTTATTTATGAGACTCTTTATGTATGAATCTATTTCTAAACGATCCCGATCATATGTCATATTGTTGGAACAAATATGATTCTAAGATCGGCATGTTTATTGATTGATGATCATGTCTCATAGATCATGGGTATGGAGATAACAAATCAATAAACATGGACATATGTGTTAGAGAACACATTGTTGGATAGACCCACCATGAGACACTACAGAATTAATGTGCCATTAGTTGGTTTCGTGTAGTGTTGGTACAAAGTCCTTAGACCGAGATCACCATGGATTCCAACATGTGTAGTAGCCTACTTTGGGACTACCAAACGCTATTCCGTAATTGGGTAGTTATAAAGGTAGTTTTCGGGTTTGCTATGAAACATGGAGTGGGATGTGAGTGATCAAGATGGAATTTGCCCCTTCTTTGGAGAGATATCTCTGGGCCCCTCGAGGTAATGGAATATGGAAATGCATGGCCATGCTAAGTTGATTGAGGAGTCAATCAACGAGACGGATAATCCAATACGGTTCGAGTGAATGGTTAAGCTATTGAAGGGATGGCACACATCTTGCCTATAGCTTACGGGATCGTGAGGCAAAGGGATTTGTGTACACATTACGGGTTGAGCCGATATTATTCTTGTATACTATGGTGTCAATATGTGCTGCTAGGCGCCGCGTTGATGGGTCGGCTAAGTTGGACTCGAGCCGACGATCGGCTAAGTTAGACTATAGCCGAAACCGAGAATACCTGAACCTACAGTGGTCGCACGCTTAAGGGGATAGAATAGATATTCGAGTTGGACTCGGATACGGCTCGATCGGATAGAGATCCGATCGGATAGAGTCCTATGGGCTTACGATGTGTGGACGGCCAACTCTATGAGATACGGATGAGATCCGACTCAAAATAGAGTCCTGATCGGCCACTAGTCCCGTCGGCCAACTCGTATAAAGGGGCGAGGGTGGAGAGTTTCGGTATCGCGTTGAACCGAATCCGCAACAAAAGTCGCCGAGATCAATCTCCACGGAAACCCTCCCCACTTTCGAGCCAAACCCTAGTCTTGCATCGCGTGCTAGCACACGGGTGTACGGCGTTTTGTCCCCGGACGTGTGGATACCGGTAGAGGCGCTGCTACGTTGCCGCGTTGATCGGCCGGATCGGGCGCTGTCGGGCGCATCGGAGCAAGGCGCAAGAACGTGACCGGACGACTCCGCGAATCAGCGATTGGCGAATCGGCTTCCCCGGGAATCGGTGCCGGCTTGCGGGAATCGGCTACACGGTTCCGGATCGGATAGCCCCGATTGGCTATTTCGCTGCATACTCCAATCGGTAACGATCTATCGGCCCTTACTTGCAAGTGTTCCTGGTTTGCGCGGTAGAAAAGTTTTTGTTTTCGGCTAGCGTATCTTCCGCGTAACCCTTCAACGTTGAGTTTTTAATTAAGTTGAGATCCGGTAATAAACCCATAGCAAAGGCCATGTATAGGATGTCTGCACCGGAGTTAGCAAAGCTGAAAAGACAAATAGATAAGTTTAAGAAGAAAGGTTTATAAGGCCAAGTGTTTCAGAATCGACAACCCTAGTGTGTTTGCAAAGAAGAAGGATGGGACATTAAGAATGTGCATAAACTACGGGGCATTAAATGAAGTTACCATCAAGAATAAGTTTCCCCTGCCAAGGATTGACGATCTATTTGATCAATTAAGGGGAGCAATAGTGTTTTCAAAGATAGATCTGAGATCCGGGTATCATTAATTAAGGGTTAGAAGGAAAGATATACCAAAACAACGTTTATTACCAGATATGGGCTGTATGAGTTCACAGTAATGCCCTTTGGAGTAACGAATGCACCGGCTATTTTCATAAATGTTATGAATAAAATATACATGGAATACCTGGAGAAGTTTGTGGTGGTATTCATAGATGATGTCCTCATCTATTCCTCCAGTACAGAAGAACATGAGGAATATTTAAAACGGGCTCTAGAGAAATTAAGAGAACAACAACTGTACACTAAGTTCTCAAAATATGAATTTTAGATGGAGGAAGTACAGTTTTTGGGGCATGTTACAACTGCTAAGGGAGTAAAAGTAGACCCAGAAAAGTGAAGGTAGTATCAGAATGGGGACAACCATTAATGGTAAGATATATTACAAGTTTTTCTTGGAATAACAGGGTATTATCGACAGTTTACTGAAGGATTTTCTAAGATAACTTGACCTCTTACCAACTTACTAAAAAGGATATACCCTTTGAGTGGACAGATAAATGTTAGAAAAGTTTTTAGGAACTTAAGAAGAGACTGACCACTGCAAAAGTGTTGGCATTACCAGACAATAGAAATGATTTCCAAGTCTATTATGACGCTAGTCATCAAGGATTAGGATGCGTATTAATGCAGGAAGGGAGAGTTGTTGCTTTCATATCCCGTAAACTTAGACCACATGAGCAAAATTACCCCACACATGACTTGGAATTAGCCGCAGTGGTTCATGCTTTAAAAATAGGGAGGCATTATTTGATTGGGAACAAATGTGAAATGTTTACGGATCATAAAAGTCTTAAGTACATTTTCACTCAACCCGATCTAAACCTGAGACAAAGGAGATGGTTGGAGTTAATAAAGGATTATGATTTGGACATTCAGTATCATCTGGGAAAAGCTAATGTGGTGGCTGATGCCTTAAGCTAGAAGGCATATTCTAGTAATAGTATGATTAAGGAGTGTCCAGAACCATTACAAGCAAAAATTCAGAAACTAATGTTGGAATTTGTGGGAAAAACAAGGGTGGCTCAAATGGAAGTAAAACCTACTCTGAAAAATGAAATAAAGAAAGCACAACATAATGACCCACAAATTCACAAGATTAAACAAGAAATGCAAAAAGACAAGGCATCAGGCTTTACAGAGGATAACAATGGATTACTCAGATTTCAAGGACGAATCTATGTTCCAGGAGGAAAAGAAATAAAATAAGTAATTTTGCAGGAAGCCCATGATTCACTATTTTGTATCCACCATGGAAGTACAAAGATGTATCAGGACCTTAAGAAGATATTTTGGTAGACTAATATGAAGAAAGAAATAGCCAAATATGTGAGCTTATGTGAAATATGTCAAAAGGTAAAAGCAGATCATCAAAAACCTACAGGACTAATGTATCCACTTCCTTGTCTAGGATGGAAATGAGATGAAATTGGAATGGACTTTATTACAGGCTTACCAAAAACTAAAGAAGGATATGATGCCATGTGGGTAATTGTGGATAGGCTAACAAAAGCAACATATGTCATCCCAATCAAACAAACTTATGGAGGGGATAAATTAGCTGAAATATATCTAAGTAGGATAATTATACAACATGGAGTACCCCTGAGGATTGTATCGGATCGAGGATCACAATTCACCTCTAGGTTTTGCAGAACATTTCAGGAACTCATGGGTACCTAAGTTAGGATTCAGTTCAGCCTATCACTGGTGGACAAACGGAAAGGGTAAATCAAATCCTTGAAGATATGCTAAGAGCTTGCGTAATAGTATATGGACCGGTATGGAACATTTGTTTACATTTATTATAACTAAGCATCTATTTTAAGCATTACCGCATCATTCTAGGGGATGTCGTTAGAAGCTTTACTTAGCCTCATAAAAATGTTTCTCAAAAACCCTCTTTTCTTGTTTACTTTACTTGAGTCCTTTATCGTTTATCTAACTTGGGTTTGAGCATGCATTGATCCAAAATTAAGAACTGCTCAGGAAAGACAGAAAAGTTACAGTGATAATCGAAGAAGAGAGTTAAGTTTCAAAATTGAAGATTTTGTCTATTTAAAGATAACACCATTTAAGGGTGTATACATGTTTCAAATAAAAAGGAAACTAGCTCCTAGGTACATCGGGTCATATCAGATCCTGAAAAGAAGAGGAGAAGTTTCCTATCAGTTAAATTTACCATTGGAATTAAGTAAGGTACATCCAGTATTTCATGTTTCACAACTTAAGAAATGCCTAAGACAACCAACCGAAGAGATACCATTACAAAACATTAAGTTACAGTCCAATTTTAACCTATAGGAAAGAGCCTAAGAAAATCTTAGAGGTATCTGAACGGAAATTAAGGAATCATAATATAAAGTTTTGTCGGGTACAATGGAAGAACCATACAGAACAAGAAGCAACTTGGGAAAAAGAATCAGAACTACAAGAAAATTTTTCCTGTTATTTGAAACTTAGTAGAATCTCGGGGACGAGATTCTTTTAAGAAGGAAGGTCATCTTGATCTCAAAATTGTACCTTCAAATATAAGTAAAAAGGTGAAGATAATTTTTGCAAATCAAACTTGTATTATGTTCACTATGAAGTATTTAAAATCCCTAAATAATCATAAGATTTTCATTAAATCTAAGCTAGAAAATCAAATAATATTAATGATTGATTGTTATTCTTAAAAATCTTAATTTAGTTTTTAAATTAAGAAAATTCATAAAAATTAAAATTTAGAAGTTAATTTTAAAACCTAAATAAAATTCTATCAAATCTTTTCCTAAAAGTTGTCCTTTTTCTTTTAATTTTATTTTTCCTATTTCTTCCTTTTCTTTTTCTATTTCCTTTTCTTTTTCTTTTCTTCCTCTTCTTCTTCTTTCCCGGCCTTCTTCTTCCTCGGTCTCGGCCAAACCAC